>SJYV01036781.1:163204-237921 GCA_006410875.1 Neotragus pygmaeus | reverse complement strand
TGCAGCCATGAAATTAAAAGACGCTTACCCCTTGTAAGGAAAGTTCTGACTAACCTAGACAGCATACTAAAAAGAAGAGACATTACTTTGTCAACAAAGATCTGTCTAGTCAAAGCTATAGTGTTTCCAGTAGTCATGTATGGATGTGAGAGTTGTACTATAAAGAAACCTGAGTGCCAAAGAATTGATGCTTTTGAACTGTGGTGTTGGAGAAGACTCTTCAGAGTCCCTTGGACTGCAAGGAGATTCAACCAGTCCATCCTAAAGGAAATCAGCCCTGAGTGTTCATTGGAACGACTGATGTTGAAGCTGAAACTCCAATACTTTGGCCACATGATGTGAAGAACTGACTCATTTGAAAAGACCCTGATGTTGGGAAAGACTGAAGGCAGGAGGAGAAGGGGATGACAGAGGATGAGATGGTTAGATGGCATCACCGACTCAAGGCCATGGGTTTGGGTGGACTCCAGGAGTTGGTGATGGACAGGGAATCCTTGTGTGCTGTGGTTCATAGTGTCACAAATAGTCAGACAGGACTGAGAAACTGAACAGAAACATTCAGTGTATAGTGCCAAGCATAACTTAACAGCTACAGGCAGGGAAAATGGAAGAGTGGACTCTTCACTGGTGTGACATATATGTGCTTGATTGCTCAGCTCTGTCTAACTCTTTGCCACCCCATGGACTGTAACCCTTCAGGCTCCTCTGTCCATGGATATTTCCAGGCAAGAATGCTGGAGTGGGTTGCCAACCCTGCTCCAGGGGATCTTCCCAACCCAGGTATCAAATCCGGATCTCCTACACTGCAGGCAGATTCTTTACCACCTGAGCTATCTGGGAAGCCAGTAGCTAACTTGGAAGAAGGCATCAAGAGGCTCCGTGTAAAACCAAAGCATTAATGATTGAAGCTAGAGCATTGGGAAACAGTCCATAAAATCTGATGAATTTTGTCTAATTTCCCAAGTCTAGTTTTGATAGAATGCACCTTAAAGAACATGAAGTAAATTCTTCAAGGATTAATAAAAGAACCTTGTTATTATATATACTATCTCCCCAGTGGACCATCTAGATGAAAAAAACTATAAAAGGTATTAAAGCTTCATTGAAGTTGTGAAAATTTTATGGATGACAGCACTATAAACAGTGATTAGACAAAAACAGGCCAGTCTAACCTGAAACCGAGATCAAGGAGAATTAATCCAAGCTCACCTTGGGTGTCCCATCTGAGATAGCACACTCTCCACAGCTGGACTTGAAGCTGAAGCTAAGGTGGCATTTACACTCCTCTGAAAATAGCAGAAGAGTTTGTCATTCCACCAGTTTCAGGTTTTCTTTTTGCCTTTATACTTGCCACATGAAAGCTGCCTTTATATGCGTGTCACCAGACTGTCTTTTTATAAATCACGCCTGTCTTGCCAAATAGATACGTGCATTGGTAAGACTGTCCTTTTTTGCATTAGTCTCANCATGTCGATGTATGGCAAAGCCAATAGAGTATTGTAAAGTAAAATAAAGTAAAAAAAAAATTAAAAAATAATTAAAAAAAAAAGAAATGGAGATAAAACTGACAGATAACATCATATTAGTTTTCAATGTACAACATGATGATTTGATTTATGTTTTTGTTGCAAAATGATTACCACAATAAGTTAACGTCCATCACCACATGTAAATACTGAGTGACTAACACTTTCACACTTTTAAGGTCTCTCTGTTAGCAACTTTCTCAATGTCTCTTTTCAGTTTTATTTTTTATCAAAATATAGTTGATTTTAAAAGTTGTGTTGAAAAAAAATAAATAAAATTATATTTATCCTGCTGTATATGATGTGGCATCTCACTGTGGTTTTGACTTGCTTTCTCTAATGACTAATGATGGACAACTTTTCATGTGCTTCTTGGCCATCTGTATATCTTCTTTGGAGAAACATCAATTTAAATCCTTAGTTAATTTTTAAACTGGGTTATTTATAATTATAGCTTCCACAGTAGCTCAAATTATTGTGTTATATCTCCATTATATTTTAAATTTTCTTATAGTAAATACTGCTCTTATAAGATTTATATGTCAGAAAGGAAAATAGAAGTTAACATGCACCGAGTGCCTACTATGTGTCATAGTATTAGGCATATGATATCCATAATGAATGGTTATGATCCTGGGCTCTGGAATAAGCTCTGATAATGTTGCAAAAGCTACTAAATAATTCAAGTCAGGGTTAGCAAGAAGCAAAATTATAAAACGAAGATAGTACTTCTTTGTAATTATTCATATTTTCAAGCTATCCTCTCACAGATATCTCCTTTAAATCTAACTTCTAATATTTTTCAGGGAAGTGCCTTTTAAGTTTGATTATGTATATCAATCACCTGGGAATCTTGTTAAAATGTGATTTTATGTAGGTCTAAGATTCTATTTTTTAACTAGCTCCCTGATAATCCTATTTTGTTGGTCAGTGGATCATATTTCAATTAGTGAAGTTTTAGGGTATGAACTGATTAGTACTACAAGAGCTAACTTCAAGCATTAGGGAATTTTGCATTGTTAGAGATGTCTTAAAATTTACAAGTGCTTCAAAATCTAAAAATGAGCCTCTGGTGGACAGGGGAAAAGACCACCTTGAACTGGGGTCTTGTCTAGTGTCCATGTAAGAGGTGGCATGCCCCTTCAGAAACAGGCCTTACTTGGCCACTTTCCAAAATGGAGGTGTTCCTAGCCTGACAACTTGAGCACATGCTTTTGAGCATAGTTTGAGACTCTGAAGGTTTAGTTGAAATTTTTCTTCCAGCATCAATTTGTAATGAAAACAGAGGAATTGTTGGAGAGAACTGCAGTTACACTATGGGCTGAACTGTATACATTTTGATAATTTGCTAAATAAAGGCATATATAATTATAACATGATTCTGATATAAACCAATCCTGTTGAACTAGATGAACCTTGAAAATGTTACGCTAAATAAAAGAAGTTAGTCACAAAAGATCACATATTTTATGATTCCATTGATGTGAAGTAGCTAGATTAGACAAATCTATAGAGATGGACAGTAGACTGGTGGTTGTCTAGATGGGGGCCATGAAAGGTAGATGGGACTGATGCTACTGGATATTACGTTTCCTTTCAGGGTGGCAAAATTTTTCTAAAATTAGATTACAGTAATTATTAGACAACTTTGTGCATTTGGTAGAAAACGACTGAATGTCCACTTTAAATAGGTGAATTGTGTGGCATATGAGCTATATGTCAAGAGAACTGTTTAGAGATACAATGCAGACATATCAGAAATTAGGAATAGAGCTTAGAAAAATGGGGTTCATATAAAAAGGGACCAGAATATCTTGATGTGCTTAGTCTTTGAGACAATTCAGAACTGAGAATATAAGAAGTTTCCCCGACATATGAATTCTGAGCTGAAGCTTAAATTCTGGTCACGTGGACTGAGAAGTTTTTGCACAGATTAGAAGATGGGTAGGTTAGCCTTATGACAGCTGGCTCTGACACCACAGAGCATGTAAACATCTACTCAACCAATCATTAGCTCTGTCACCTTGGACAAGCTACTTAACTTTTCTGTACCTCAGTTTTTTAAATCTGGAAAATGAAGATAAAATCTCAAATGAGGATTAAGTCAATTGCCTGATTGAAAATGAAGTTCATAAGGAATTACTGCCTAGTCATAAATTGGAGGCACATCTGATACTTTTTAGCTATAAAACTCATGAGTACAACATCTCTTAGAGAGAGAGAAACCATATTTTATAATTCCAAGCATTCACTTGTTGTGCCTTTGGAAAGAAAACTTCAGCCATTTTAAAGAAACAAGAGTCAGAAGATTTTTGGCAAACAAAACTCTCTCCTGAAGCATTCAGAAAATTTAGTTAAAAATGAACTGGAAAAACATCAACAACATTTCCTTGAAATCAGATATAAATTACAAAAGAACTGAGAAGTATTTCTGAAGCAGGGTTTTCAATAGTCCCAAAATAGAATAAGGTAGGACAGAATCAATTCAACTATGAAAATAATATATCATCTGCACAAAGTATACATGAAACTATACCTTTCTGTGAAAAATAAAACACTTCACAATTCCTGTACATTATACATTGCATCATCCCAGACATGCTTTTCTCATTGCAATTCAGTTTTCTAAAGCTACACATAACTGATTTGTCTCCTGATAACTGCAGAAACAACTGCATGAAACATCAAAATGTAACAGCTTTTTAAAGAGAAACTTGACTAAATATAATGTGTTTTCACTTGGGATATGTGTGTGTGCCTGCATATGCGTGTGAGGGGATGTGTATATACTGAATGCTCACATACATGCATTATATCCCCAAGGGTTCTTGTGACCATTTACTCAGCATCATATAAAGTTATACTTGAATCAATTAATATTGCTTTAATTGTACTCAGAGCAATATCTGGGCCTCAGATAGTAACATATTCAGTTTCCATTTTGTTTTCTGAATACTTGTTTTGTGCCTTATGGCTATAAGCCCTGTTTTAGCAATATATACAAGAGTCATCATCTGATACAAACAGCAAACTCATTGGAAAAGTCCCTGATTCTGGGAAAGACTGAGGACAGAAGAAGAGGGCATCAGAGGATGAGATGGCTGGGTGGCATCACCAATGCAATGGACATGAACTTGGGCGAACTTTGGGAGATGGTGAGAGACAGGGAGGCCTGGCATGCTGCAGTCCATTTGGCTGCCTAGAGTCAGACAACTGAGCGACTGAACAAGAGTCATAAGGGAGTAACTGCCTTTTTATTTACAAAATCAGGGATTTGGAGTTAGATAACCAGGCTTGAATCCTATTCATCTCATTTATTTATTATCTGCACGATCCTGTGGAAGTCACTTAACTTCTGCAATCCTCAGTTTCTTCACCGGTAAGCTGAGTCTAAGGATAGCTACCTCAAGAGAACCGAATAACAAACATAGGGGAATAATAAAACACTACCACATGTTGGCCAATAGTTTTCAATTTCCAGGCTTGAGAGAGCATATGATTCGTGTGCCCTCTGGACTCAAAGAGGAGAAAAGGGCTTAATGCTTGTTTATTGATTGCTGACAGGATCTTAGCCTTGTATAAAGCAGCACATGCATACGCACTGATAGATGGGTAAATCACTCAGGGAGCAGTAGTGAGACCCAGGACAACCAATATTTGCCTGCTTTTCAAAGCACAGTAAATCTAAATCTGAGTCTCAAATTGCAGTCAGCATGTCTTAGAATCTGCAGCACATGCTCTCCTCTGTTATTGAAGGGGACAGCTGCTTAGTCAATGTAAATTTTATTGCAAAATTGTTTAATAGAATTCACAATTATGGGAGAACCAAAACACTTGAGACAGTAATGGAGGGTCTGAATTTGATATGCGTAGACAAAGAGGGCTGTCAGACAGCATCAGTCATTGCTTCACAGAAAAAAAGGTGGGCAATAAATGAAAGCGACTGCTAATGAAAGGAAACTCCCACCGATCCACTGCCACCATTCCTGATAACCAAGAGTAAAAACTAGTAACTAAAACTAAAGCATATTCCACTCTTATTATTTATATTTTATATTCTTACACTCAAATTTTCTGCATCATTTGATACCCAGAATATTTTATCTATTGAAACTCTCCATCCCCCTAATTGCTGTGAGGTTACAATATGCTTGTTTCCCTCATACTACTCCAACCAATCCTTCTTTGCTTCCTCAAAGGCTGTTCAGTAATTCCTAAAGTCTCTGTAGATAGGCTTAGTTCTGAGCCACACTTCAGCTACTGATATGCCTGCAAATATCCCATATAATTTCTTAAAACTTACATTAAGTCCCAAATTCTTCACTGTATACTAACTGTATATTTTTAAATTATTAACAAATTTTTCCACTTGAAAATCTGGGTATTATCAGCAAATCTACATGTCTGGAGATAAATAGTTTTTCCTCCAGAATCGAATCCTCTACCCAGTTTGTCTTCATCTATTTAATCATCATATTATCACTCTGGAATCAATACAAAACACTGAGATCAAAGAAATCCTCTTCAACACATTATATATCATGCATCCAATCATTCTCTTGCTCAAAAAGATTTAATGTCTTCTCATTTCTTATTGGAAAACAATCGTATTTGTTCTAAGTATCTTGAAGATTGGGAATTTGTATGTTCTATTCATCTCTTTATCTACTATACCATCTGGTCTTGCATATAGTTCATCATGAACTTTATTTGCTTATTGAATTAAATTAAACTCCTTGGACTCCCATTTTTAATTTCCTTAACCTGGTCCATTCCTAACACCCAGATTTACTTAAAGGGACTCTTCACAATCTATTTCATGCTATCATTCTATTTACTCTCCCCTAAATGTACTTGACTCATTTTTCTTTCATAGTTTTAGACATAATTCCTCTTCCTTTCTCTGTCCAGTTCTACCACTTACAGCCTGATTTTAAACCACTTCTCAGAAACACTTCCCTACATCTTCTAATCTACCTTGATCTCAATTCCCAGTGCAATCCTCACACTTTTCTCTGTTCTTTGAACATATTATGCAATGATCATGTTTCTAATTATCCCTAATATCAAACCTGCTCTGATCTTTGACTCTTTCTTTTCCTATACATATGACTATATTGCTATTTTACTTTTGAATTCTTTATATACATTTTGCATTTTCTATGTTCGGTTATGATTTAAAGTCTTTAGGGGGAGAAACTATGTCTTATTTTCTTGTATCATTCCCATATTCTAACAAAAGACTATGGAGAGTTAAAGGCTGAAAAATATTTGTTAAATGAATGAATGAACGAATATAAAGTCAGTACTGCAATTACTGTGAAAGAAATAATTCAAAGAAAAAAATCTGTATTTTGAATACGATGCTTTCAGTTTTTTTTTTAACCACAATCTTCCTATAAGATCTGTAACTAAATTAGTCCAATAGATAAGAGAATAAAGATTAATGTATATACACCTTATTATGGCAGTATTCATGATTGATTATAAAAGTCATTAAATATTATACCAGAGCTAATGAAGGAAGTTGGAAAACTCTTAGAGAATTGCACCACAGGAGTAGATGTCTATTTGGAATTATTTTAGTAAAATTTGACCTATGGCTGGCAGAATCGATATAATTCATACTTCCCTACTATGATTTAGAAAGCAAGAAAACAGATATTTGAATAGTAGACTAAGATACCAAACTCTTAACCATCTTGCTTTTGACCCTGTTATAATTCTATCACTCACAAAAGTAATCAGTTAAGTGTTAAACAAAAACGATTTTGTTTTGCAAAATGTTTCCTGGCATTAAGAGGTTGAATGTATTTTACTGGGACTTAATGTCTACCTCATCAATTCTTCTACCCAGATTTCTGTATACTTACCTTCCATTTAGTTTATCACTGATCTCAGTCAGTTTCTTTCTTGGATAATATTTATATTTAAGTGATTCTAATAGGATTTCTCATCTCCTAATAAGTAATACAAATTCATTTATATTTATAATGAATATCATAAAAAAGCTTTATATTCTGGGAAATGAGATAATCTATTTTCAGGGAAATACAGTAAGGAGTGGAAATATCAACACAAAGGAAATTGTTTTACTCCGAATGAGATATATTAATATTTATTGAATGAAGACCTTTGAATTGACACCGTTAAGAGGGATGACACACACCTATTTTACAGGTTTTATGTGTGATTTTACATGCAGTTCTATTTGTTCACAATTGTGCCTGTGTGTTAGCGAGGAAGATATACCTTAAACTGCAACATGATTTAAAGAGAAAAATAGATAATGACTTAATAATGAAGACACAAGACTGCTCATTTATTACAATGTTGCATTTATATGGGTTTCCCTTGCGGTTCAGCTGGTAAAGAATCTGCCTTCAATGTGGGAGACCTGGGTTCAATCCCTGAGTTGAGAAGATCCCCTGGAGAAGGGAAAGGCTACTCACTCCAATATTCTGGCCTGGAGAATTCCACGGACTATATAAATAGTCCTTGGNTATATGGGTTTCCCTTGCGGTTCAGCTGGTAAAGAATCTGCCTTCAATGTGGGAGACCTGGGTTCAATCCCTGAGTTGAGAAGATCCCCTGGAGAAGGGAAAGGCTACTCACTCCAATATTCTGGCCTGGAGAATTCCACGGACTATATAAATAGTCCTTGGGGTTGCAAAGAGTGACAGGACTGAGTAACTTTCATTTTCACTTTGGGCTTCCCTCATAGCTCAGTTGGTAGAATCTGTCTGCAATGCAGGAGACCCGAGTTTGATCCCTGGGTCAAGAGGATCCCCTGAAGGAGGAAATGGCAACTCACTCCAGTATTCTTGCCTGGAGAATCCCATGGACAGAGGAGCCTGGCGGTCCATGGGATTGCAGAGTCAGACACGTTACATGTGGGTACGACAGTTAATAGCATGTGAAAATCATGGAAGTTTGAGTAAAATGACCAGGATTCCAAACATGGCTTTTTTTTTTCCCCGTGGCTTTGTAATCTGTAAAGATAATTACTGTATAACAGCTTTGGTTTCATATCTATTAAATGGCAGTGATTATAAAAACTATTTCATGAGGATTTCTGCAGTAAATTAAATAATGCAAATTAAAGTGTTCCTCATATATAAAATAATATTTCAACAATTAAATTTTAGATAAGAGCCAGAGTCCCTTCTATGGCCTTTAAAACACTTTGCGATCTTATTTGTAACTGTCACCTGACCTCATGTCCATCACTCTACTTCCAGCTCATATATACTAATGACTTTGGCTTACTTGTGCCCTTCAAATACACTTAGCTATCTCTGCCTCAGGGCTTTGCAGGTACTATGATGTATATTAATCATAGCTTCACTATATAGCTTGTTTAAAATGGTGACTACTTCTTCATGCTGTTTTCATTTTACCTCATTTTATTATTTTTCTTATATTCACAACTAACATTATATAATAATTTTTTCCTTATTGCTTGTTCTGTTCTCTAAAACTAAATTCCAAAATATTTCCTGTCTTGCCTGTTACAGTCACCTCAGCAACTAGAACAATATCTGGTATACCACAGATGCTTAATAAATCAAATAATGCATGAGTGAATTAATTACTGAATACTTTTTCACTGAGTCTTTACCTTGAGTAAAGCAATCTGCAAAGTCTTTTATATGGATCATCTAATTTAATCACTATGATTGGCCTATCATTTCTATTTTATAATGAGGAAAACATGTTTGAAGATACAGTAACTTGCTTGAGGTAAATATAGCAAGTGGTAGCAATAGTTGTCTGATTCCAATATCTATGTTTCTAATAACTGCTGTATGCTGCTACTTAGTTGCTCAGTAGTGTCCAATTCTTTGCTGCTCTATGGACTGTGTCCATGGAATTTTCCAGGCAAGAATACTGGAGTGGGTTGCTATTTCCTTCTTTAGGGGATATTTCTGACCCAGGAATCAAACCTGCATCTCTGATGCCTCCTGCTTGACAGGTGGATACTTTGCCACCGCAGCGCCTGGGAAGTCTCTCAATGCTATATAGCCTCTATGTATCTAGCCATCTTTATACTAATTAATATTTGATTACACTGTTACAAAACAGACTGAATTTACTGTCAAAAGAACATCTATGCAGCTTATTTCAGTCTCCCTCAAAATGTGTGGATTCATTAGCTATAATTAAAGCAACTCCTAGAATTTCAAAAATCAGCATTTGAAAACAGTTAAAAAAAAATTCCAAAGAGGCAGATTTGTTTTTGCACGTGACCAAGGTGTGACTTACCTCTAGGTGACCAGCAATTGTAGCAATATGCAGGGCAGTGAGGCCACCATACCCAACCTGCTGTATATCAGCTCCACTGTGAAGCAGAGAAGTGATCAATTCTGCACTATCCTGCAAGGAAACATATCTTTAGCATTACTTTTCTCTTAATAGCAGGTTTGAAGACTGTGCAACAGGATATATTGATTCCATGACTGTCAGCCAGTTTATGCACCCAAAGAAAACTTAAGTGTGATTTCTAGCAACAAAGCACATGAAAAAGCAAAGAGCAGCTCTCAGATGGTTGAAATGTAGGAACAGATGACAGACTGTTCAGTTATAATCAATCTTCTACCACTTGACCATGAAAGACAGAAAGGACATTTACCTACAGTAAGACACTTGCAAACTCAACTCAATCTTACTTGTAGGTCACTCCAATAAATATGTTTTTTCTAGCAACTGCACTATTGAATTGGCTGCAGTGGACCATTTCATGGTAGTTCAGTAATTGATTCTCCTCTACCACATATGTGTCATGGGTCCAATACATAATTAAAGCACAGTGTCATGAACTCTATATATAATCAATCAGTGGTGGTTTTCTTATTAATAACTTGACTCATTAAAATATTTTCACTCAGTGAAAATGTTTGAAGCGTTGTTTGAGCATTTAAGTTAGAGTAATTTATGTGATGACCAAATTATTTTCTTCATACTATTATTTGCATTATACTCCTCTCCATTGTCTTTGGAGAGACATGATACTTTTTAGTAATATTAATAGAAATGAACCTTCATTGAATTTTTATTGTGTAATTAACCTTTCATATGCACTAACATTTAAACTGACACATGGTGAGACTTCAAAAATAGTTGTTGACAAAAAACACATTAAAAATAAAATTTATCTAAATGATCTCAAGAAAAATTACTATAAACTTCATTTTATAATTCAGAACTTTCAAAAGAGTAATGTGGAGTGTCACATATTCATAGAATTCCAGATCTGGAAGGGAATGTGAAGAAAGGTCTTCATGTTTAACTCTCTCCCTAAAAGGGAGAATTCAAACCATAACTTGATAATACTTGGCCACCAACATGTCACACACCCAGTGAGAAGAAAGCCAAGTCTTCATGGGATAGGCCATTGCATTTATGCATATAATTTAAAATACCATCAGTTAAGAAAATCCTCCCATTAGAAAACAAAGTCTAATTTCTTAATGCTGTCACACATAAGTGAAGTTCTGAAAGTCATAAAAATTGCAAAAAAAAAAAAAAAACCCAAAAAAACTTTGACAAAGTACTTAAAATAGCAAGATTAATGTTATATTTTCCAAATCTTTCACTGTTTACCTGTTCTAGAAAGAAAGTTAAATAAAAAATTCATCTTCCTTTACTATTCCATCGGCTCTTTCTGCTCAAATTACAGACAATGTTTCTTCCACTCTAAAACAAAAACAAACCAAAAAACCCCACCATTTTTTCCACTGAAGTAAGCTAATTTTATCCATATCCTTTCTGTCTCCAAAAATCGAGTGATTTCGGAGTGTAGCCCCAAGTTATTTTCTCATTCTAGCTGCCACCTTTGATTATTCTTACACAGTCCAATAACTTCATTTTCAGTCCTGATCTCTGCTAAGTCCGAATTCCATATATCCTGACAACCAATGCCATCTCAAATTAAAAACTCAAAAGTACTGTTGTGAAAACCATTCATAATTTTCCAAGTGTTTTCCAACTGTCATCTCCTAGCATTCCTTATTTACATTAATGGCACTTTCTCATTCCAAATGACCTTGAGTCCCTCCAACTCAATCAGTTTCAGAATTGTGCTGGTTTTGACTCACTAGTACTTCTCACATTTTTTCTCCTTATTTCTAACATCACTCTCCACAGAAATAAGATGGAAATAAGCTTAGAGTATTTAAGGTCAGTGCTGAGTACAAGGTTAAAAAAAATAAAAGAAGGAAAGAGTACTGTGCAAGATGAGATCAAAGGCATCTGATCTTACTGTAGGGTTTTGCAGGCCATTGTATTAGGTATTCAAATTTTTCCAAGTGTAATAGCAGTAAAATGATGTGTCACTGATATAAAGAAGAACAGGAAAAGGCAGTTTCTGAGGCAGAAATAAAATGTTCTGTTTTCAAATATTAAATTGGGATACTTACAATGCAGGGTTAAGATTGTGTTAGAATTAGCCTCCCTAGTTAGAATCCCAGATCTGCTAATGACTATATAAACTAAGGCAAGTTACATAACCCCTTACACTCATTTCCTGCATGAATAGTCTCTGAGATAAATGGGAGAGATATCACCCTAAAACATGCTTCCTTGCAGATGAACAAACATTTAAATGTAAAGAGATGAAGGTGGCGTTTTTAAGCATAAAATAATCTTTTTAATAGAGGGAACACAAGCAAATGAAAGCATGAAGAAAACAATATTGTAAGAAAATGAAAAATTGGAGAAAGATATTCACAACATATAAAACTGACAAGTGGTTTGTATATTTAATATATGAAAAACATATAAAACAGTAAAAAGATGGATATGCTTTAATTCAGTGAATATTTATTAATGGATATATACCTTATGACAAGTACCATACTAAGCTAAATTAAAATAAATTATATGAAAATCATTGAGCATCTGAAATATTTATCTATTGGGCAGATTCTTGTAAACACACATTCATCTTTTTCTCAGCTGACTTTGTGTGTCCTCTTAGCTGGAATTTGTGGGTTTTAAGAGAAAGTATGTTATGATTCCTTCAGAATAGGTAAATAGTGAAGTTAAAACTTAAAAGTAATAAATCACCCTTTCATATAGCAGCTGGATTTCTCAAGCTGACTTCTGATTGATCCAAATATATTTTTATTAAATGCTATAAAAATAGAACTCCAATTCTATCAAGTTATGCTAAAATGTAATAAAATAATCATTGCTACTTTTACATAATTTTCTGAGCTAAGTACCAAGTAAGATGTTTAATCTACACCTCTTTCAAGTCTCACAATTTACGTATAAGAAAAATATTATTATCCCTACTTTACAGGGATAAAGAATTGATGCTTTTGAACTGTGGTGTTGAAGAAGACTCTTGAGGGTCCCTTGGACAGCAAGGAGATCTAACCAGTCAATCCTAAAGGAAATCAGTCTTGAAGATTCACTGGAAGGACTGATGTTGAAGCTGAAACTCCACTACTTTGGTCACCTGATGCAAAGAAATCACTCACTGGAAAAGACCTTGATGCTGGGAAAGACTGAAGGCAGGTGGAGAAAGGGATGACAGAAGATGAGATGGTTGAATGGCATCACCAACTCGATGGACATGAGTTTGAGCAAGCTCCAGGAGTTGGTGATGGACAGGGAGGCCTGGCGTGCTGTAGTCCATGGGGTCACAAAGAGTGCAACACAAATGAGTGACTGAAATGAACTGAACTGAACTGCTTTATAGTTGATGACAGGTAGGCTCAAGAATTTAAAGTTCTTGCAGAACCAGAAATATATTGTCTAAGTGTTGCAGCTAAATACAAACTCAGGTTTGATTCCAAAGTCCACACTTAACTTTTGACTATCCATAGTGGTTTCACTGATTTTTCCTTGGTTTCAATCTCAAGGAAAAAATTGAGAGGATATACTGTTATTGCATTTTGTTGTGTTTAGTTGACAAATGCCAAACATTTCTCCCCTACTCTACAGGAATATTGTTCCTGATGGAATAATTTAAAAATTCAGCAATCTGGTGCACATCTCCTGGAAAGGAAATTCATAGAAAATAAAAATATCAGGTAAATTTTAAATATTATAAAGCTGATCTCACTTCCTGCTTGTATTCTGTAATATATAAAAAGTGTCTGAGGGCAAGTGTTTTAAAAGAAAGACTCAAGATGTGGTTTGGGAATATTATTTTGGGGAACTGACAGGCTTTCCCTTAGGTTTTACCTTTCAACCAGATTTGCATCATTATTATTTAGTGGGATACACAGAAGCATTCTAAAGTATGTGATAAATAAGCCTCTGTAACACTTTCATGTGTGAAACGCTTATGATTTTTAAACAAAGGAAAATCCTTGTGTGAAAGAGTGGGGCTTGGACAGAAAAATCAGTCCAGCTATCTAGTTGAAAAAACAGAATTAAGGGTACAATAGACCTTTGAAGATGTATGTAAACCAATGAAAATTTTTTATAGTGGTAGCAACTTCAACATTTTCCTATGCACAAAACTCGAATACAGGATCTACTATCTTGCCTTTTATTAACCCTATAATTATTATAGATAAATCCAGAAAATGTAGGTGTTAGTTTGAAAGAGCTGATTCTCTACTATCAAATTACATAAATTAAAAATACACACACATCCACAAACACACACGCATGCACACACATGCGCATGCACACACACACGGGTTTTTGCCAAATCTATTCCATAATAAAATTTAAACTGGGATTGTTTAATATCTAAATTTTACTTTTTTCTGATTATGCAAATATGTCCTTTGGTGCATGCATGCTAAGTTACTTCAATCGTGTCTGACTCTTTGTGACCCTATAGATTGTAGCCCACCAGGCTGCTCACTACTAGAATTCTCCAGGCAAGAATACTGGAATGGGTTGTAATTTCCTTCTCTAGGGTGTCTTCCTGACCCAGGGATAGAACTCGTGTCTCTTACTTCTCCTGAATTGGCATATGGGTTCTTTACCACTAGCGCCAACTGGGAAGCCCCATATTCTCTGGAAGTTTTATTAATTAAATATAGTAAGCATTCATTTACAATCTTTCCATTTAGATGTGAAATCTATATTCCTTCCCCTCATATCTGGGTGGATTGTGACCAAAAGAGTATGGCAGAAATGAGCTACATTTCTTCCAAAGCTAGGTCATAGAAAACCACATAGCCTCCTCCTTGTTTTCTGGAAAATCTGCTCTTGAAGCTCTGAGCTACCGTTTAAGAAGTCTGACTTGAGGCAGTCATGCTGTACAGAATCCGAGGCCACACGAGAAGGTTCAGTTCAGTTCAGTTCAGTTCAGTCACTCAGTTGTGTCCGACTCTTTGCGACCCCATGAATCACAGCACGCCAGGCCTCCCTGTCCATCACCAACTCCCGGAGTTCACTCAGACTCATGTCCATTGAGTCAGTGATGCCATCCAGCCATCTCATCCTGTGTCGTCCCCTTCTCCTCCTGCCTCCAGTTCCTCCCAACATGAGTCTTTTCCAATGAGTGTACACAGCATATAAATGTTCTCCAATCAAATGACCCACCTAAGACCAGCCCTTTAGTCATCCCAGCCCAGGCACCAGACATGTGTAATCTCCAGACAATTCCAATTCCTCAGTTGATGGAGTAACTCCTAGTCATTCATGTCTTTTCAGCTAAGGCCCTACACTTGGTGGAGTAGCATCAAGCCATCACCACCATATCTTGTCTGAATTTCTGAAATGATCGTTGAATGATAAAAATAAGTTTGGGGTAGTTTCTTATACCTCAGTAGATAACCAAAGTATCTCATAGTATAAAACATAGAAAATAAAGGAATAAAAATTTTAATAACCTGCATCCTACCATATAGGCTTCCTCGATGGCTCAGCGGTAAAGAATCCACCTGTCAATGCAGGAGACATGGGTCTGGTTCTTGGATCAAGAAGATCCTCTGGAGAAGGAACTGGCACCCCATGCCAGTATTCTTGCCTGGGAAATCCCATGGACAGAGGAGCCTGGTGGGCCACAGTCAATGGGTCATAAAAGAGTTGCACACAACTTAGCAACTAAGCAACAACAAACCTACCATATAATCACTATCACCATTACGTGTGTATTCATTTTCTTTCATTCTTTTTCCTATGTATGTACCTCCATAAAACTAAATAGAGCACAGACTAGTACAGCAAACAAACCTGTGCTTGCATACTGAAGGCCACTTCCTGCATTTCTTTACCTCTTGAGCTCTGGATAAATTTTTTTCCTGTAAAATGAAGTTAATAACAGTACAAATCTCATAGAGTTGTGTGGATTAAATCAAACAGTGTAATAAATTTATCATAATGTTTGAAACACAATTTTTATTATCAATTATTAGGTACACAATTAAACTCATATTACATATGGAGGTAAGTAATCTCTTTTTCATTTAATATAAAATCAGGAGCATTTTCCCATGCCTGGCAGATGCAGAGATGTACCACTCAGATCCCCCTTAAAAAGATTGTGCCAGGAGTGTGGTTAGCTGGCAGCCTCCCTCAGCTAGCTATTTCAGGATTCTCTGTAGCATTTGAGCTGAGATTATGATTTTTTTCAAGGTGGCCCCAAGTCTATTACTGAGAAAGGTGGTAGTAAAAAAGCATAGCTATTTCCACTCAGTGAGAAACTCCTAGGCCAAAGTTTGCTCTGGAGATCCCACTGGGCTGGTAGAGATTCCAGAAAGTCTGCACTGTGGTCTGACAGCACCTCCAGACCAATCTTACCTTCTTTTTCCTTTTATTTATTTATTTATTTTTTGTTTTCATTTGTCACTTTTAGTTTTTATTAAGATGTAAATGACATATAACATTAGCTTTAGATGTACAACCTAATGATTTGACATATCTATATATTGGAAAATGATCACCATAGTAAGTCTAGTTAACATTCATCCCCACATAGTTATCTTCTTTTGTGTCTGTGATGAGAACTTTTCAGACTTATTCTCTTAGCAATTTCATCCTTTTCCTATCTTTGAAATAAACATTCATAATATAATCCAAGATTTTCTTGATGATTTTAGGGTCTACTTCAACACTTTATCACTTGACAACTCTAATTCTCCAAATCTGTCCTTTACTTTTAGTAAGGAAAAAAAGAACCTTGCTAGTATCTCTGAATGCCATAATGGTGCCATATAGTATCATCACTGTAGGAAAAAAAAACTGCTCAAAGAGGTGTTATTAACTTGTTTAAATTATACAGAGTGATGTGGCTTCCATCGTTGCTACTCCATGGGCTAAGACAGTGGTTCTCAAATTTGAGTGTGCATCAGATGCACTGAGGGCTTATTAAAACACAACTGGCTTGACTCCACCACCAGAGTTTCAGATTTAGTAGGTGGAAGCCTAATCATTTTATTTATTTATTTATTTATTGTTTTTGTTGTTTATTTTTAGTATAAATTTATTTATTTTTATTGGAGGCTAATTACTTTAAAATATTGTATTGGTTTTGCCATACATTGACATGAATCCACCATGGCTGTACATGTGTTCACCATTCTTCTTCCCTACCCATACCATCCCTCTGGGTCATCCCAGGGCACCAGCCCCAAGCATCCTGTATCATGCATCGAACCTGGACTGGTGATTCNTTCCATGGGGTGGCTAAAAGTCGGAGAAGAATGAGCAACTTCACTTTCACTTTTCACTTTCATGCATTGGAGAAGGAAATGGCAACCCACTCCAGTGTTCTTGCCTGGAGAATCCCAGGGACAGGGGAACCTGGTGGGCTGCCGTCTATGGGGTCGCACAGAGTCAGACCCGACTGAAGTGACTTCGCAGCAGAATTGCAGTAAGTCAAAAGACTGTCTCAAGGTTGTAAAGGTCTTACCAGACCCACTCCTATAATATACATTTTAAGATGACAGGGTTAGTCAGAAGGGTCTTAAGAAGGAGAAGCATGTCCTCAAGCAGGATGCATGCTGTTACATAATCATTGGTACAGAGTTTAAGGAAAAACATATCCTTCAGCAAGATGAGTTGTTTTGTTGTGTAATCATTAGCTCAGGGCTTAGAGAAAAACAAAGGTGGGTACTTTTCTCCTCCTTGAAAGCCCCAGGCCCCTTTTTCCTCCTCAGGGACCCCAGATTTCTTATCAGTCTCCTAAGAATTGACTCTCACAGTACCTTCATATATAATACACAGCAGTTTTAGTTATATTTATCACATTGTACATTACATCCCTAGTATTTATTTGTCTTTTAATGGAAGTTTATGTTAAGGGACCAGACCTGAGCCATGACAGGCTCAACAAGCTATACTAAGCCTAAGATTCAGACTCTTGTAAAACCTGAGTCATGATTCCGAGGAACCACACCCTGGGAAAGTCCCCAATGGTGCCAAACCTGAGCCAATCCGGATAGGGATGCAGGATTTGAAAATCGCTCATGTGTGCAGGCACGTAAGGCTCAGCCAATCATTACCCGACAGCTGTACTAAGAACTGCCTGTATAAAAGCAGCTGTGATTCAAAGCTCTGGGCTCTTGTCAAGACTCCACTGCACTGGATGAGATGGGAGCCCTAGCTCAAGCTAGTAATAAAACCCCTTTATGCTTTTGCATTGCTGTGGACGTCTTATTCTCTCAGTTTTGGGGACTCGAACTTCGGGCATAACAGTTTATATCTTTTGACTGCTTTCATTCACTTCCTCTTCCCTCTACCTCCTACCCAATACCTCTGATGACCACAAATCTGATCTCCTTTTATAAGGATTTGTTTGTTTTTGTTTTGAGGTATAAATGACCTACAACTCTGTGTTAGTCCTTGTTACACTGTATAGTGATTTGATACTACTCTATATTTCAACATGATCGCTACAGTAAGTCTAGTTATACAAAGATATTACCCAGATATTACTATATTCTCCACACTGTGCATTTCATACTAGTAATTCAGCCACTTTGCAACTGGGAAATTGTAGCTCTTAATCTCTCTCACAGTTTTTCCTTCTCCCAGCCTCCTTCCCCTCTGGAGACCAACAGTTTGTTCTCTGTATCTGTTTCTGTTTTATGTTTTTTTCATTTGTTTTGTTTTCAGATTGCAGGTGTAAGTGAAATCAGACAGTATTTGTCTTTCTCAGTCTGACTTATGTCACCTGACATAATACTTGCTAAATCTGTCCACATTGCTGCAAACGGCAGTACTTCATTCTTTTTTATAGCTGAGTAGTATTCCATTGTATATATTTATCTATTGACTGGCACTTACGTTGCTCTTATATCTTGGCTCTTGGAAATAATGAACAATGAACATAGGGGTGCATATATCTTTTCAAATTACTGTTTTCGTTTCTTCAGATAAATATCTAGGAGGGAATTGGTGGATAATATGGTAGCTCTATTTTTAATTGTTTGAGGATTCTCTATACTGTTATCCATAGTGGTTGTACCAATTTACATTCCCACCAGTGGTGCACAAGGGTTACTTAACTAATCTGTTCCTCAGTTTAGCTACATATTGACCTGTAAGGGTGGCCCCACCGTGGGACTTAATAGAACTGTAAAGAAATATGCTCTTTTTGTGGGTTATTCTTTTCTGAATTTATTCCAAGAGCTCAAATTTTTTCCACTATACATGTAAATTTATCAGACAAAACAGGGAAGAGCCCAAGGAGTATCCAGAAGGCAAGACATTTCTCCTGGGGCTCAAGTTTTAAAACACAAACACAAGGTCATGGCTGAGACTCAGATAGTTCTGGAGAGTGAATTTTGGAGATTATAATCCCGGTTCATGTGTTTGCATTCTTTATATACATGGCAGCTGAGAAGCCGATGAGGAAAAAGACTTAAACAAAGTATGCCCTATGGGATTAAGGGTGTATGTGCATGTGTGTATGTATTCAAAGTGTGCTGGTGGTTCCAAAGCAGCTAGGTTACAGGGAGAATGACAGGGACCCCTACAGGAGAATATGTCATAAGAGAGGCAGGGCTCTAGTATTGGGAGTTCAGTGTACTGGTGATTCTAGAAATCAGGAGAAGCCTACACTAGATGTCAGCTTTACTGACACCCAAATACAGCAGGACTCTGCTTGTAACAGCAACAACATATGGTGGGATTCCAACTTCATGGACAGACACATCAACATGGCATTAGGAAGACTATTCCAGCTCAATGGCATCGCTATAGACCTGTCAGGTGAGGGACTGTAAAGTCAGGAAGTGAGCAAGAAGTACAACTGATTCAGGAACACACGTGAGTCCACCTGGAGAGTTTCAGAAAAATTGCTGAGGAGGGGGACTTTGGCCAATCATCTAAGCCCAGGTGCCCATGCCTCTAGGCCTTGCCCTGGTCTTGTAGCATCTTAAAAAAAAAAACACTATAAACTCAGTTCCAAAACAATTGATGAATAATGTTAGAGTCTCAGAAGAGGCTTCAATAAACAGTACTCCTCTTTCCCATGCTGAGTAAGTTGAGGAAATAAAACAAAGTTAAGGCAAATGGAGTCGCCTTTGTTACTTCTAGAGACCAAGCTAAAAGACAAGGCTTTAGGTCAAGCAGTCAAATGGGCTGAAACTAGACAGACTTGCCCCTAGGCGGACACTTGCTGGACCAGAGTAGGCCTGCACAGACGAGATTTATTGTGTTCTCTTGGAAGACTCACTCCAAAAAGGAAGAAGCAGAGCTGATCCGACAGACCCAGGGACTCTTCCAAAACTATGATCAGATTACTCACTCCAGAGTCCCGGGAATGAAAAAAGTAAAGGGGCAACGAGAGACAAAGCCTGTGTTTAGAGAAATGCTCATTATAGAAACTAAGAGAAAAGATGTCTCTCCTCTGTATCAGTCAGGGTCTGCCAGGAAAACAAAATCCACACCAGGGTTATTAAACAGAGGGCATTAAACAGAGGGAATTAGTTATAAAAGTGTTAGAGGAATTGAAAGATTAACCTAGGTAGATGAGGCAGTTCCCAAATGAGCAACTGGGAAGACACTACCCACTCTTTGGGCTAGAAACAGATAGAAAAGATGGTGCTACCTGAGCCCAAGAGCTGGAACCACTCAGTAAAGCCTAGTGTCATCAGGGCGCTATTAGAGCAAGAGCCAGAGTTATTAATACACAGGAGTTGCAGCTGCTGCCAGGCCTGCCTCCCAATACAGAGAAAAAGGCGAGAAATACCTTTCCTCCCAAACTCCAGTCTCCACCAGTGCCTCTCACTGGCAAACCCAACATAGAGCTGGTGGTCAAGAGCGCCTGGGAGTCATAGCTCAAGACAGAGAGAGCACAGGCAGGGAACAGATCCAGAGTCAACAGGCTGATACCGGTGCAGCCTTCAAAAAGGAAGAGCTTTATTAATGTTTTTGTACACAGATTAAAGAGGAATTTGTATGTCACAGTTCGGTTCAGTCACTCAGTCGTGTCCGACTCTTTTTGACCCAATGGGCGGCAGCACGCCAGGCCTCCCTGTCCATCACTAACTCCCGGAGTCCATGCAAACTCATGTCCATTGAGTAGGTGATGCCATCCAACCATCTGATCCTTGGTTGTCCCCTTTTCCTCCTGCCTTCAATCTTTCCCAGCATCAGGGTCTTTTCAAAAGAGTCAACTCTTCACATTAAGTGGCCAAAGTATAGGAGTTTTAGCTTTTCAGCATGAGTCCTTCCAATGAATGTTCAGGACTGATCTCTTTTAGGATGGACTGGTTGGATCTCCTTGCACTCTCAAGAATCTTCTCCAACACCACAGTTCAAAAACATCAATTCTTCGGTGCTCAGCTTTCCTTAGTGTCCAGCTCTCACATCCATACATGACTACTGGAAAAACCAGAGCCTTGACTAGACAGACTTTTTGTTTTGTTTTGCTTTAGACAGACCTTTGTTGGCAAAGTAATGTCTCTGCTTTTTAATATGCTGTCTAGGTTGGTTGTAGCTTTTTTTCCATGGAGCAAGCGTCTTTTAATTTCCTGGCTGCAGTCACCACCTGCAGTGATTTTGGAGCTCAAAAAATAAAGTCTGACACTGTTTCCACTGTTTCCCCATCTATTTCCCATGAAGTGATGGGACCGGATGCCAAGATCTTCGTTTTCTGAATGTTGAGCTTTAAGCCAACTTTTTCACTCTCCTCTTTCACTTTCACAAGAGGCTCTTTAGTTCTTTTTCACTTTCTGCCGTAAGGATGGTGTCATCTGCATATTTGAGGTTACTGATATTTCTCCCAACAATCTTGATTCCAGCTTGTGCTTCTTCCAGCTCAGCGTTTCTCATGATGTACTCTGTATATAACTTAAATAAGCAGGGTGACAATATATAGCCTTGACGTATTCTTTTTCCTATTTGGAACCAGTCTNGTCATCTGCATATGTGAGGTTATTGATATTTCTCCTGGCAATCCTGATTCTAGCTTGTGTTTCTTCCAGTCCAGCATTTCTCATGATGTACTCTGCATATAAGTTAAATAAGCAGGGTGACAATATACAGCCTTGACGTACTCCTTTTCCTGTTTGGAACCAGTCTGTTGTTCCATGTCCAGTTCTAACTGTTGCTTCCTGGCCTGCATGAGTTACAATGACCAAATCACCTTGACTCACACCCAGTAATGAGTGGTTTCCAATGCTCCTCTAGATTTTCTTTCATGGTTCGGAATTCAGAATAGAATCTGGACAGTGGACCTCATGCTACTTACCTGGACTTCTGTCTAATGACATGAATCTAGAGATTCCCTGGGGCTTTCTGGCACATAAAGAGCTTACCCACCTTTGAGATTTGAGAAAGCATAGTTCCTTCCTCTGATGTTCAAGAGACCCATAACAGGACAGACTGTCTTTCTCAGAGGCAACCTCTCCTCACTTGTAACCTGATCAGGAAAACCTCTGCTTGCCAACATTTTGAAGCCTGAAGCCATCTACATCAGGAAGACACAGTAGTTTTGTGAGGCTCACGCTCTGTCTCATTCTCTAATCTTTCTCAGGCTTGTGCCTTCACTGAGGTCCCTGTAGCCTTGGTTCTACTTGCCAGCCTACCTGTGTCTGCTCACTAGCCAACATTCAAGCACTGCTTTGCAAGATCACATGACTGGGTGAAAGCATTTTGTACAGGCAACAGGAATTGAAATCCAACCACACAACTGGAAAAACCCAAGTCAAAATATTCTGTTTGTCCATAACCAAAGGCATGGCCATACCAAAACCCTTGTTTCTTTGTTTATACTTGCTTCTATTTTGCTTTCTAAAATTTTGCTCCATATAACTTCTTTCTTAAAAGGAAGTCTGGCCTAAAAAGGAAATGATGGATTTTATAAGTGGGGGGGGAGGTGTCTAACAAGTCAAAAGGTATGAAAAGGCATCAGATGGAAGTTAATATCATTCTTATTGGTGGAAGATGTAGTTTCATGAGAAAAGTAAGTGGGTTTATGGACTGTACTCCACAATTAGGCAGACTTACTCACCAACACATGAGCAATGCTGTGAAGTTTCCCTAGGGAGGAGCAGGGTTGTAGACAGCCCATTCCCAAGGGAGGAAATAAACTGAACAAGATACTTGGTTATATTTTCCAAATTTACAAATCAAAGACTCCTTTCATTTCCCATAAGGGAGAATGAGTAAAGGAGCATTCTGAGTGCACAGGTCAGGAATGTCATATTTCTTTAATTCTCTATACTCAGAAGAACACATCAGAAATAAAGATTCCTGCCTTTCACCCAGTAATTTTATTTGGCCAAATATTAAATAACCAATAAATTTATTTACTTAAAAATCTAGAGAGCTAATATAAATTTTAATAAAGGACTTGATCTATTTCTCCATCAGTATTTCTCAATGGGGACAATATTTGCATTTTGAGAGGGACAATATTTCAATGTGCAAAACTGATCTCACATTGTGGATCATTTAGCATCCGGGTCCTTGAGCACCAAAAAACAGCAGTGCTCAGTGCATCACTCACTAGTACAATAAAAAATGCTTCTACATGTTCTTAAATATTTCCTAAGTGGGGACATCACCCTGACCTGCACCCCACCTGCTACAGGTGAGGTGATGTATAAAAATTCTCAGAGTAGAAGACTCCACTATGAGTCCTGAAATATGAGTAAAAATTGAATTACTGGAGAAAAGTAACTATTTTCCAAGCAGAGGAAACATGTTGGATGCCCCTGAGGCTTAGAGAAACACGGGCATACCAAAGAAATCAAAAAAAACCTCTGAGCTTGGAATTGAGACAGTGTGGGAAGTGCTGCAAAGAAGGCTGGTGATACACGCAGGGACCCATGTCTTTATTGGGTCTTCATTAGTGTAAAATACCTGTGGTGGTTTAATAAGGGAATGGCATGTTGAGATTTTTGTTTTAAAGTCATTTTATTGTATAATTTTCATTCACAATAAGTTCATTTTAAGTTAATAATCACTGTTTGCACTAACTTGAACACCTTTCTAATTCACAGGACTTTTTGCTTTTTTTCTTAATACAGAAAAGAATTTTAATTGATTCATCATAAAGCTATTGAGCAAAATAATGTTAATAAAGTTTTAAAATAAAATATCTCTGACAATTTTTAAATACAGCAGTACAGAAACTAGCATTAAAATGTTTGGAAAATTTATACACATTTCAACACTTTCACAGTCTTTTTAGAAACCAAACTTTAAAATTTTAGAACTATTAACTTAACTATTAAGTATCCAGTAAGTATTAACTATTAACTTTTGTGTATATATGTGACTTTTTGTTTATTTGTTGACAGGATTTTCTTTTGCACAAAGAATAAAAGCATTTTACATAAAATGAAAACAAGTGAAGTGAAGTGAAGTCGCTCAGTCATGTCCGACTCTTTGCGACACCATGGACTATAGCCTACCAGGCTCCTCTGTCCATGGAATTTTCCAGGCAAGAGTACTGGAGTGGGTTGCCATTGCCTTCTCCATAGAAGACATAATTGCTCCCAAAACTATGATAAAATAGACTGAACATTTTACATTTCTTCATTTAAACATTTAATGGTGAAAAATCCACTTTATTTTTAAGACAAGAGAAGGTGATTAATCAATTAACAATATACAACTTTATACACTATGCATGTGGAGAAGAAAATGGCAACCCACTCCAGTACTCTTGCTTAGAAAATTCCATGGATGGAGGAACCTGGTGGGCTACAGTCCATGGGGTCACAAAGAGTCGGACACGACTGAGAGACTTCACTCACACTATGCATGGAAAACTCCTACTTAATGATACTTGTAGAAGTAAGTCATTATGTTCAATGGAGGGACTATAATTTCAGTATACCTGGTATACCATAACTAGTTCAAGGTTACTTTTTTCCCCTCTATTTAACTAAACTCATTCTAATTATCCATAATACCCTTATACTTTCAGAGTCCTCCTTTTACTCCTAAGTGATGAATTAGAATAAAGAATTTCCCAAAATGTACAAAGCTGTTTTCAAATAAATACCTGACATAGCCTTCAGTGTTCATTATATCAGTTTCTAGGAAACCAAACACATAATTTTGCAGTAAATTTAGGGTCTAAGCTTAAAGTATTTTAATTCTCAACATATGCTTTCTACATCGTAATTATACAGCATGTAAAAACATAACAAAACATGCACTTTGGATTTCTTGTTTTAAGATGGTTTTATATTCTAAAGGAAATATCTAAAAGTGCATTGAGCTAAATAGATGGCTAAAACCATGAGCAAATGAGATTCATGGAAAATATAAGCAATTATTTTGTCTGAGGAATGCTTCAATGCAATTTCATACACTATTTTCCTGAGAATGCTGAAAATATAACATATTCAACAGTTTGTTCACTCAATAATATTAATAGAGAGGATCTATATGGAAGAAGACATAACCAGAGAGAGATTCTAGACTGCAAAGTCTTTGGATTTTACTTGCAATAAATGGGGGCTACTAGAAAGTTTCAGGAGAGTGACCACAGAGTAAATGCTGTGAAGCAATTATCCTTCATTAAAAAATAAATTTCAAAAGAAGTACATCTTAAGTATATTTAAATCGTTACTTATAGTGAACTGTAAATATAAAATGTAAATTATAACAATTGAAAGACAATTAATCATAGTACTTATATGCTCAAAATATGCTGAGAACTATACTCTGTTACTATTTAACAGGAAATTAGACAAAAATATTTTTAAAATCTTTTTTTTTTCAATAAGAGTAACAAACACCATAACCTTGATTTGTGACAGCTACATTTTAAGAAGGATGGACTTTTAAATAAGTGCTCCCCACATTACTTACTAATTAAAACTACCATTTGAACACTTTCTTTGTGCCAAGAACTATCCTATAAACAAGGACTTTTCAGTTTAGAAAAAGAATAAAAAATTATTATTCAGATGTAATGTAAAAAGACTTTAAAAGAGGTACTCATCAGAGCATGTGGGAGCTTAATATTTTGAGTGGTTTTGTCATGGGAGAACCTTCTCCAAGATTCAGGCTGATTTTGAAAAAAAGCAAAACAAAACAAAACTATTTATCCAAATGCAGTATGTGTGTTTGTGTGTGTGGGTGTTAAGTAGTGTAAGAAGGAGTGGGAGAGAGAAAGTTAGTGGAAGTGAGAAAGGAAAAGTGTCTTAGAGTGAACAGTGTACACAAAGACATGGAGGACTGTAAGTATATAATGTAACATTTATTTAGGCTTCCCTGGTGGCTCAGAGTTTCAAGAACTGAGTGTCAGGAAAACAGGCAAAAGTTGCAAATTATATGTGAGGAAACTTCTATTATACACCAGGGAATTTGGAATATTCTAATCTTAAATGATTTGATGAGCGATATAGTATTAAAAGGTCTTCCCTGGTAGCTCAGCTGGTAAAGAATCCACCTGCAATTCAGGAGACCCAGTTCAATTCCTGGGTTGGATCGCCTGGAGAAGGGATAGGCTACCCACTCCAGTATTCTTGGGCTTCCCTGGTGGCTCAGATGGTAAAGAATCTGCCTGCAAGTGGAAGACCTGGGTCTGATCCCTAGGTTGGAAAGCTCCTCTGGAGGAGGGCTTGGTGACCCACTCCAGTATTCTTGCCCAGAGAATCCCCATGGACAGAGGAGTCTGGTGGGCTACAGTATATGTGGTCACAAAGAGTTAGATATACTGAGCAAGTATGCACAACAGCTGCATGGTACTAAGTCAAAATAACATGATAATATTTGCACTTTGGGGAGCTCGTTTTGGCCTTATTATGTCTTTGATAGGACAGCCAAGAAGGTGAAAGATCAGTTAGAATATTCAATCAGGCACATAAGAAACAGTATGGACTTTAATTAAGACAGCCTGGTAAAAGGGATAGAAAATGATGGACACTGCTGAGAAATGTCAAAGAGGCAAAATGTCAATGTGCCAAAATGCGTGGGGGTGGGGGGCAGGAGATGTCAAACTGGACATCTCGATTTCCAACTTATTCAACAAGTATGTGGTGGTGCCATTAATTGAGATAGGAAACAAGAAGGGCAGAAAAAGTTTCAAGCTATAAGGTCAGAAAAATTAAGGATTTGATTTTAGATATGTTAAATCTGAAGTGCTGTGAAGCAGTTAGGTTGTTTGGTGTGCTTCATGTCTCAGGATAAAGATCTGAGCCGGAAATACAGATTTGAGTTTTAACACTGTGGGCATGTCAATGACTTGAGCTGGAAATATAAACAAGGGTTTAACAGCATAGGCATTGACACTATAAGAAAGATTAGGTCACTTACTAAAAGTGTGTTCCATAAGCAAGAGAAGAAGGCTGAGGCTAAAAACCTGAAATAATGGGATAGCCAGTATTAAAAGGGCAGGAAAAGGAAGGAAATCCTTCCAGGAAAGGGAAGAGGAAAAGACAAAAAACAAAATGAGGGATGAAAAATGTTGAAGAATATGTTGCTCTACAAACTAAAGAAGATAGTATCAAAAAAAGGGAGAAAAATGGACACAGTCCCATGCGATAGGGAGGACAGGCAGGACAGGGTCAATTTTTCTTAAGGGAGAATTTTGTATTTATAATTCCATCTTCTTTGTTCTGTCTCACAGAATGCCTAGGACATTATGTATCATCATCACTTTGAATGATGATAAGTATACTACAGTCTGCATCATTTTAAGGCAAGCATTTTTAAACACCTTAATGCTATATATTTGCATATGTGGCATAAATGTATTAAAATAATTTCTGACTTTTAAACCTGCATATATATAATTATATAATATTATAAACTATAATATCATATAAATATAATATATATATTAGTTCTGACCCTTGAGTGAAGTCGCTCAGTCATGTCCAACTCTTTGTGACCCCACAGACTGTAACCTACTAGGCTCCTCTGTCCATGGGATTTTCCAGGCAAGAGTACTAGAATGAGTTGCCATTTCCTTCTCCAGGGGATCTTCCCTTGAACCTGCAAAAATATACACAGTATATCCATGTCAGGGTAGGCTAGTTACATTAAATGTTTCTTATTACACATGATTCTCCTCATTGCTATACTATGATTTTTCACATTTACTCCTTATATTCATCTGTGAGTATTCTTTAATTTTATGGTACAAAGAAGGTAATTTTAGAAACTGAATATTCCCTATTTACTTATTAAATAAACATTAACTACAATTTGCTAATTGTTTGATCAGACTTCCATGCAGATAATCAGGAAGTTCTGACTCACTTGGTAATATAAAATAGAATGTCAGCTAATATACTTAGTGTAAACTTCATTAGCATTTTAAACTAAGTACTTGCATTTTGCTTTTTAAAAGATATTTAAACCTGCAGGGGTTATTCCTAAAAGTATTGTTAGTAGGGTTGCAAGTGACTATTTCCTTTTTCATCTTATCTGGTTCTCAACACTGTTACTCTAGATTTGGGTGAAGGAGCTACAGAAGACATTTTAAGACGGGGTTGCAATCAAGGTTTGTAACTTCTGATGTCAAAATGACTGGTTACAAGAGCAAAACAGGCTGGGTGTAACTTAACAGGCTCTGGATGAAACCAGTGTACCAGGAACTTAAGTCCAGCTGAAGAAGAAGAAGGCGCTATTCTTTAAATGCAGGCAACATTTGCTTTCTGCATGCTATGCTTTAAAAAATAATGTACATGAAATATAGTCACTAATGGTTACCCCTGAGAATAGGAATATAATTCATGTTCATAGATAATGCCAAATATTAGACATGGAGTTTTTGTCTTTAACATCAAATTCTATCTTCTGTACTTATGTCATGCTTGGTTTTTCTCATGGATTTTGGCATTTGGTATTTTAATTAAATAATGCCTTTCTTCATTCAACATGAAAAAAAGTTTGACTATGTAATTGCAGGTTTCCATTTTATTTTCATTGTTTAGATTACCACTTCATTCTAATTGTATATCTTGCAGAAAGAATTATAGGAATAGGTCTGAAATGGTTATAATTATAGTGGCATTTAGGTTAAATATTTTCCAAGTTTAAAAGTACATTCAGTTCTCCAGAGATTGGAGATACAGAGTATTGGACTAAAATGGGTGTCACGCTCTCTGGTTTGCTATTGTTATTACTATATTTTTCCTCAAAAATTTTAAAAGGACCAAATTAGATATATTCCTGAAAGAAAACATTTTAAACGTAAATTTAAAACATTCTAAATATGCAAAGACAAAATTTGGAATAGGTAGCCTTTAAAACATGCATGTCTTGATTTCAAAATGCCTGATACTTATCCTGGGCTCATTTCTATAAAGCGTCCTTATAAAGGCTGTGGGTGAAGAATAAAGAATGAGAAAGCATTTGTCTACTTCAGTCAATCTACTTCTAATTGAGAAGAAATGAGGAAAGGTCTCCTTTTTAGTTCCCAGGATGGGGTGTGTTATCATCTACTGGTGATATTTAAATCCCTTTCTGAGACTGGAGTTAAGAATGAAAATTTGTTTCATTAGAAAACGGTGCATTTAGAGATTTCTTCCCTACAGCATTTCAAAGTTCAATGTTTAATATTTTGCTTTAGAATTTGTGTGGACTGGGCTTCTTTTCCTTGTCTTCATCATAAAGCATAGGGAACATGTCCTTGGATTTTACCCACTTTCTTTTTCATTCTGCCCTTCTTTGCCCTATATCATCCAGCTTTTTCTAGAGTGTCTCAACTCTCAGTTCAGTTCAGTTCAGTCGCTCAGTCGTGTCCGATTCTTTGTGACCCCGTGAATCGCAGCACGCCAGGCCTCCCTGTTCATCACCATCTCCCAGAGTTCACTCAGACTCGCGTCCATTGAGTCTGTGATGCCATCCAGCCATCTCATCCTCGGTTGTCCCCTTCTCTTCCTGCCCTCAATCCCTCGCAGCATCAGAGTCTTTCCCAATGAGTCAACTCTTCACATGAGGTGGCCAAAGTACTGGAGTTTCAGCTTTAGCATCATTCCTTCCAAAGAAATCCCAGGGCTGATCTCCTTCAGCATGGACTGGCTGGATCTCCTTGCAGTNCAACCTAGATGTCCATCAGCAGATGAATGGATAAGAAAGCAGTGGTACATATACACAATGGAATATTACTCAGACATTAAAAAGAACACCTTTGAATCAGTTCTAATGAGGTGGATGAAACTGGAGCCGATTATACAGAGTGAAGTAAGCCAGAAAGGAGAACACCAATACAATATACTAACACATATATATGGAATTTAGAAAGATGGTAATGATAACCCTGTATACAAGACAGCAAAAGAGACAGAGATGTATAGAACTGTCTTTTGGACTCTGAGGCATTGAAACATGTATAATATCATATAAGAAACAAATTGCCAGGCTAGGTTCGATGCAGGATACAGGATGCTTGGGGCTGGTGCACTGTGATGACCCAGAGGGATGATATGGGGCAGGAGGTGGGAGAGGGGTTCAGGATTGGAAACACGTGTACATCCGTGGCAGATTCATGTTGATGTATGGCAAAACCAATACAGTATTGTAAAGTAAAATAAAGTAAAATAAAATAAAATAAAATAAAAACATTATCAGTAAATCCTTCAACAGGTAGATTGTTAAACGTGGTATATCCTTATAAGGGAATACAACTTTCCAATAAAAGAAATGAATTACTGATCACACAACAGTAACATTATAATAAACCATACACAAAATAAAATAAACTGAATGGACTACATTCATATAAAATCATATAAAGGGGGAAACTATAGGGGTAGAAAAGGCATCAGTGGTTTCCAGAGGCCATGTGACATGGAGGAAGGAATTAATTGTATAAAGGTATGAGGGGACTTTTGTCTATGATAGAAAAGTCCTATATCGTGATAACAATGATGTACGTGAATATATACATTTTCAAAAGTCATCAACTATTACACATAAAATTGTGAGTTTTATTGTGTATAAACTATATCTCAATAAATCTGATTCCTTCAAAAAAACAACCAAACAAAAACAAAGAAAGAAAAGTATGGCATCTAACTATTCACTTGGCTTTTAAAAGCTCATCTTCTCTGTTATTACTAATGAAAGCAGACATGCCCTCACCTGTGAAAAATACTTAGCTCTAAGGCAGGCCCAGCATTGGAGGATGTATAATTGAATGTGGCCAATAAAATGATTTGAAAATTAAATTATTCTTTTTGTGAGTATTAAGAATAAAATAAATTTCAATTGTAACATTTCTAAAAATCAAAAGAACCATATATCAATTATTATTCTGTATGCATCAAAAATACTCAGATCAAGAAAGGCAAGGCAAATCAGAGAAACTCCTTCAGATTAAAGGAGATTACAGAGACAAGAAAACAAGAAACATATGATTCTGGACGGAATGCTAATCAAAAATAAAAATTAATAGTTATAAATGACAGTATTGGAATAGCTGACCAGATTTGAATTTGAAGTACAGATTAGATAAAGAGTACAGTGTCAATTTATATTTTCTGATTTTGATAACTACATTGTGATTATATAAGTGAATTTCCTTTTTATTCAGAAACAAAGATATCAATAGATTTTAGTAGCTATGGGGAATGTTGTCTTCAATTTATTTTCAAATGATTCAGAGAAAGAACAGACTGATGATGGAGATGGGACAAAATGTGAACAATTCATCTGGATAAAGTGTTTCTTGTAATAATCTAGAAGTCATTTTATGTAAAATAATAGTAAAATAGAATAAAAAATTATATGGGGGAAGAAAACTACAGCCCCAAATGAATCAAAAGGGCTACTGCAGTAGTCCAGGGAAGATATAATTAGAACTACATTTAATACAACATTAGTATGAATGACTATATTGTTTCCATGTTTACAGTGGAGTGGTAAATTTCATTTGTTTTTATCTTTGTTAAAAAATAAGTAGGCTTCCCTGGTGGCATGCATTCTATTATTGCTTCTTAAAAAGTTTTGCCTACCTTGTGTCCTAAGACTCTAAATTTGTTTAAATTTGTTATTTAAAAGTTGTAGTCCATATATCCTTTGGTAAAATATAAGAAAACAGAACAACTAGAGCAAGGGAAACTCTAAAAATGGAAATTTAGATTTCATAAACAGAGGTGGAAGTAATATATTTTCTTAAGATTGTAGTACTAAATCATTCAGAAATCGTTTGGGTGGTTGTGTCATGCTGTCTTAGGAAAATGAACTAATATAGAAAGACTCCCAGACAGTCAGATTCAGGGTTGCACAATACTGACTTGACTGTCCATCACCAGCTTCCTATTCCTTAGAGCACTTCTACTGTCACATCTTGCTATTTAGCAGAAAAGCTGATATCAGACACTGTTTCCAGTACCCTCAACTCAGTCTTCATTCAAGTTCTGTAGGATGATTCAGTTCATTTCAGTTCAGTCTCTCAGTTGTGTCTGACTCTTTGTGACCTCATGAATTGCAGCATGCCAGGCCTCCCTGTCCATCACCAACTGCTGGAGTCTACCCAAACCCATGTCCATTGAGTTGGTGATGCCATCCAACCATCTCATCCTCTGTCGTCCCCTTCTCTTCCTGCCCTCAATCTTTCCCAACATCAGGGTCTTTCAAATGAGTCTACTCTTTGCATGAGGTGGCCAAAACACTGGAGTTTCAGCTTCAACATCAGTCCTTCCAATGAACACCCAGGAGTGATCTCCTTTAGGATGGACTGGTTGGATCTCCTTGCAGTCCAAGGGACTCTCAAGAGTCTTCTCCAACACTACAGTTCAAAAGCATCAATTCTTCTCTATTCAGCCCTCTTTATAATCCAACTCCTACATCCATACATGATCACTGGAAAAATCATAGCCTTGACTAGATGGACCTTTGTTGACAAAGTAATGTCTCTGCTTTTTAATATGCTGTCTAGGTTGGTCATAACTTTCCTTCCAAGGAGTAAGCATCTTTTAATTTCATGGCTGCAGTCACCATCTGCAGTGATTTTGGTGTTAAAGACAACTTAGCACTTACTGAAACTCTCTTCCAGAAGGAATTGGATAAACTGTCTAAGCATTGACTGAGCTTGAAAAAGGATGAGGATTAGAACATTTGCACGATGAATCACAAGAACATATGTGAATGTGAATCATGGGAATATCAGCTCTCTCCCCCCACACCTTTGAGATAAACTCTCCAAAGGTTGGGGGAGGGTTGCAGAGCAAAGTGAAAGTGATCCAGATACAAGCAAACAGCTGCCCCCCTCCACCTCCTGCCTGAGCCACTACCACACCTGCACATACAAAATTGAAATAAAATCCTGTTACAGATTCATATGACATTGAGAAAGAACAATATATGCAATAAGAGCCAACTGTACTTGATACTAATCATTTGTTGTTGTTCAATTGCTCAGTCATGTCCGACTTTTTGCGACCCCATGAACAGCAGCATGCCAAGCTTCTCTGTCTAGATATCCAACTTTAATTTTCAATTTCCTTTTCCATAAAATAAGGACTAACAGGAAACTCACTAAGTTATTTTAATGTTAAAGAAATAGTGTATATAAAACCTAGTGAGATATTTAGCTTGTAATAAGTACAGAATAAGTAGAAGCTTACTACAATCAGAAAATGAGCTTTTATGTTTAATTTATATGTTGAATAAATTCACATTTATGACAGTGTCAAGGATCTATCCCAACACTGAGCATCCCAGTTTATCCAATCCACTTTTTTTTTTTTAAGGTACTGAAATTATGTTAAAACCAAGGTCTGATGCAAAGGAAAAAAAAAAAAAAACCTGAAGTACAAATATGATAAAAGAAAGAAACTAAAGGGTGCCCTAGAGATATTTTGTTTATTAGGAAAACACACAGAAAAATGCAGCTTCAACGTGCTTCTTTCATCCTAAAATGCAGCTTCATCATCTTCTACATTGAAGCAGCTTGGTCTCCTTGGAAGGAGCTCTGGCAAGAAAACCAGGCTGTCAGATCTTAAATTCTGGCTAACCACTAGCTAACCATGTAACCCTGAGATAATAATATAATTTATTCCCAAGGTTCTTATGAGAATTAAATGAGATAAAGATGGAAAGCTATAAAGTGAACATGTTCTGATGATATCTGCTCAACAAAGAAGTAGCTAGAACTCTATCCAGTAATGTAATGCTTTCCTCACCCTGCATATTTCCATGATCACTAATTTGAAAAATCAAGCAAAAAACAAAGCCCATCATCTCTGGTTCTAAAACAAAACTTGTGTACCTTGTAAACTGCCAAATGCAAGGCTGTAAATCCATTTCTTGTCAGTCGAGATGGGCGGAGACCTTTCAACATAAGAGTTCTAATATGTGACTTGTTGCCTTAGAGAGAAAAAAATTGAGAAAAGTTAAATTGTGGAGATAGACTAAGGGACTTAAAAATCTTTAAGTTAACCTTTAGTAGAATGATAAACATCACACCAATGTATGAAAATGTCAGACTGCTGTTCTGCAGGCCATTTGTTAAGTTTTCAGTTAATCAACAGCCTTACTTATTAGTGAACATTTCTGCTACTACATTTATAAAACTTTGTATCAGTGCTGTGTATTTTATGCTACATTTTTTATTTGGTGCTCTTCTAATAATGTTTTAAAAAGTAAAAACATGAAAACAGTCATCCTAGTAAATGATTTAATATTTGTGAAAAAGCTTAGATAGAAATCAGAACATCACTACATCATTAGTTTATTCAGATCAGAGAAATATGGAGGAAATGACTAAGGTTGGAAAGATGTGTTTAAATTTGGGAAGATATGTTGTTTGGGGAGTGGTGATGGGATATATTTAGAGTCAATACTTATACATTAGTTTTCTTTTAAAAACTGAGTCCAAAGCATACTAGCTTGGATTAACAAAAAAAGCATTCATTTACCAATTCAGTAAATTTACTGAGTACCTACTATATGCCAGGCACCATCCTAGATGCTTGGGATACATTAATGAATGGAACAGAACAAGTTATGAACTGAATTTCACTCAGTCTTCACTTTGACCAATTTTCACTTTGGATTTTCTTTGGCATTTATTACCTTCTATATATTTAACTGCAGATTATGATGCAATTGCTTGATGATGTTTTGAGAAATGCTTTAAGTGCATCTGAATTTAACCTAATCCTTGACTAGCATGCCTGATACTGAAAAAAATGCCTTTAAAAATTTTTCCAAGCATACCTGATTCAAGGTAGGAACACAATAAAACTTAAAGTCAGAGCTAAATCAATTGGAATATCTGTCTAGAAGTTAGTTACTTCTTCACCTGAAGCAAAGCAAAAGAAAAAAACTGAGTATGAATAGAATTCTCTTGTAGACTATTAAGCAGCTCAAATCACTGACCAGGTATCTATATAACTAGTTAACAGAGTATTGAGTTCCAAGCACTCACCTCCACAAATGCAACATAAATGAAGTAGAGACAGACCATTTTCTGTGCGGTAATTTAAATTGACTTTACTGAAGGCATCATCAGAGCTAAAAAAAAAAAAAATTTACATATGATTACAAATTTCAGCTTTTAGTTTATCATTTTCTCATTTGAAAAATTATAATATGAATGTTGTTACTACAAATTCATAAATATGTCTCTTATAGGATTCTTATGTACCTAGAAAAAATAATTTTGATTATACCTCTAGATGAAGAGGGGCTTCCCTAATGGTTCAGCAGTAAAGGATCTGCATGCCAATGCAGCAGATGTGAATTCAATCCCCAAGATGGGAAGATCCCCTAGAGAAGGCAATGGCAACCCACTCCAGTATAATTGCCATGGACAGAGGACCCTAGTGGGCTACAGTCCATGGGGTCGCAAAGAGTCAGACATGACTTAGTGACCAACAACAACTAGCTGAAGAACAATTAAAATCATGAGAAATAATATTACAAGTTTGAGAGATCAAGTTTAAATTAATGATTCTCATACAAGGTATGTTCTATGTATAATTTGAACTTCTCAGGGCACCCTGATGAATTAAAATTTATGTATAAGTGGAAAACACAGATATTTGAAAGGAAACTCATTTCTCTCACAATCAACACCTTATATAATACTTATGGAGAAATTCAAGAAATTCTCTCCAAAAAGAAAAAAAAAGTAGCATTTGATAAGATTCTGCAGGAATAGAGTTCCTATGTATTACAAATTCTGCCTGAAGGAAAATTTTCTTATACTCTGACTGGGTCAGATTTCACAGATAAAGAAGGTCTAAACTCTGATAGGGTACTATGATACAGTCCCAGGTGAGAAGAGAAGTAGTGTTACTGCTTCAATTAATGAAATCCTTGACTTTGTCTGAACAAAGACCATTGCCCCAGGAGGGCCCTAGAGAGCCATAGGTAGCCTTTGAAAAAAATGTAAAGCTAAAATTCTTGACCTCTTGAGGTCACTGGTACTGCCAGGACATTTTTTCAGTAGATATGAGATCACATCTTCGGCCTCCCAGGTTATTTTCAGGCTGCCTCCTGCCACTTAAATCTCCAGCAGCTTTAGTGAGATAGCAAAGTCTTTGGTGAATAAGCCTTCTATTATCATTCGTAAAGTACGTACACTAGAAAGGTACTATGAATTCAGAACATTATTATCAAGGCACCCAGTTAAAAACTTCAAAAGCTATTGAAATTTTAAAGCAGAAAAAGAAAAGGCGCTATTCTCCAGAGTGTTGCTAAAAAGAGAGGCCTCTAATTCGAGAAAATTTGAAGGATCTCAGTAAAATGCTTTAATTAGCAATGACAAGTCCAGTGGTTTGTTTTCAGAGACAGGAGAATATTCCAGAATTTTCCCACCCCCTTAGCCTTCTTGCTTCAACTTCTCAGTAGCGAAACCCATAGACACACTTACTCATATTGAGAAATATACCTCAAGTACAATAAATTCCAAGTCAATTTTACTAATTGTTAATATAACAAGGAGCCGAGGATTTCATGAAAAATAGTAAAAAATTTAACTTGCTTCTATTTGCACTTTCTCCTACCTCAATGAACAATGCAAAAAAAAAAAAAATGGAATGAAAACACCACTATTTAAACTGTCTAACCAAATGAGCCTAACTGTAAATGGTAAACCTATTTCATAGTATGAATAGAAATTTTATGAAATAATTTGGTTCTTGGAACTATATGGCCTTAGGCTGAGCCAGACATCTAAATTCTCAAAGTTAATTGTATTATAGATGTGTTGGAGATATTTCATTGATAGGTAATCCTTAAAAAAGTGCACTCAGTAGCCCAGACTTGAAAATGCATTCACAGACATCTTCTCTATAGTTATGATTTCAAATAACACCGGTTTTCTGAAGAGCTGAACTCAGCTTTTAAAACTAGGTAGACTGGATTTTTCTCTTAACATCTGTAGGAAATTAGTGCCCATAATGGGCTTCCCTGATGGCTCAGATGGTAAAAATCTGCCTGTAATGCAAGAGACCTGGGTTCGATCTCTGGGTGGGGAAGATCCCCTGGAGAAGGGAATGAATGACTCCAGTATTCTTCCCTGGAAAATTCCATGGACAGAGGAGCCTGGCAGGCTACAGTCTATGGGGTCTTAAAGAGTCAGACAAGACTGAGAAACTAACATTTTAACTTTCAGTGTCCATAATAAAAAGGAAAAGAAAACTGTAAGTAGCAACTGAAGATTGCTCTGAACTGCTTTGGCTTTTCTTCCTTGGTCCTGTCATCATCCAGCAAAGGAAACACACAGTAAGAATACAAGACAGAATACAGAGCACTAGAGTGGGGCAGGAGAGGGAAGCCTTCTGTTTCATGTAAAGAACTATATAAAATCTTCAGCATAAGAGAGAATGGGAGAAAGTACTTTCTTGTGAGCTAACTATAATGGAATATATGGCAAATGCTGAAAGAAGATAGAACTGGAGAGCTCCTCTGGATTAATAAACCCTTGAGTAAATTAGTTTGTCAATGTGTATCTCTAATATTATGCAGCAATAACTACCATGGTTTGATGTTTTAAAAGTGGAAGAAATCATTTCAGTAAGTGTAAGTATTTAAATCATGGGCCTTGTATATACACCAGGATTGAAATCCTGTTTCTGTTTTTTTAAGTAGTATTTTTTGTCCCCCTCCAATTTGAGCAAGTGATTTAACCTCCTCAAGCCTCGTTTTCTTCAGTTACAAAATTATTAAAATGATTCATATGACACTGCATTGTGAAGAAAATGAGATTAAGTACTTACTATAGTATTTGGTACATGATATGTTATTAAATATTATTTTGACTTTTAGCAAGTTTATTGTTAATATATGGCTTTCCTTTTGTAGTCTAAATCTTGAGAGAATTTTAGCACAGTTTTCAAACCAAGTTTGACCTTCTTTGACCTCTCACATTTGACAACCTGTACATTTCCCTATTTTGACTAAGTTCACTGTTGCGACAGACAGCTAGCACTTATCAGTGATTCAGAGCAACTCTCAGTGATTCACAGTGCAAACTATCACGGTTTTGTGATGCAAGTCCAGCAGCATCATTATTATGGGGAAGGTATTAACACTGAAGCGATTAAAAGAACAAGAAAAAAGGTTGTGCTGAAAATCATTTTACTGAGAAGATAGACTTAATTGCTTTCTTTTCCCATGATCTAGCTTTGATGATATATTTAATCAGTCTGGCACAGCATCTACTGAACATCAACTGTGTGCTTCACCTCTGTTTTTAATGCTTGTTTCAGACTGCTTTCAACAGTCTATTTGATAGAAGTGAAGTGAAGTGAAGTGAAGTGAAGTCACTTAGTCATGTCCGACTCTTTGCGACCCCGTGGACTGTAGCCTACCAGGCTTCTCCATCCATGGGATTCTCCAGGCAAGAATACTGGAGTGGGTTACCATTTCCTTCCCTAGGGGATCTTCCCAACCCAGGGATCGAACCCAGGTCTCCTGCATTGGAGGCAGGCATTTTAACCCCTGAGTCACCAGGGAAGCCCAAACCCTACAGCACCCGGTATTTCCAGGCGGTCTCCTATCCAAGGACTAAAGCAGGCCCGAACCTGCTTAGCTTCCGAGATCAGAAGAGATCAGGCGCGTTCAGGCTGTTCACTAATTCTCAGATCATGTAAGTGCATCAGTGTTGGGAATATGCATACTAGCTAGAATCCTGCAACTGACCTTAGCATTAATCCTGATCTCTAATGCTCCAAGCAGCTTTGCAAAGGAAGTACATACTGAATAAACAGAAAAGTAAAGTGCTAACATCCAGTGTTTTATTTTTAAAAAATACCAAATGAATGTCTATTTACATAAGAATGAAAATATGAATTAAAGACTTTTTATTTAACAATCATTCTTTAACTTATTAAATCTTATACTAGACATGACCATTCATAAGTGAATCAGTAGTAGTGGTGGTGTAGTCGCTAAGTTGTGTCCTACTTTTGCAACTCCATGGACTGCAACCTGACCCAGGAATCAAACATGTACATCCTTCCTTACAGGTGTGAATCAGTAAAGAGTGCTGAATAGTGTTTTGTCAAAACTGAGGTGTAGTCTCTTACTTTCGTTTTCCTCTTGAATTCTTGAATTCTACTCTCTATTGAGGTGTAGTCTCTTACTTTCGTTTTCCTCTTGAATTCTTGAATTCTACTCTCCCTGAACTCATGCAGCTTCTGTGAATGCCAACAAAATGAATAAGCAGAAAATAGACTCCCACAGTGGCAGTCAAGTGCAATTTTAATAGTAAAATTTTAATCTAAATTTTAATGACTGGAATGTAATTTTTTAATGAGAGTAACTTTGGGGCTATATTTGAATTCTAATTCTTACTTCCCATTTGCTTATAGTCAAATATTTCTGTTTTGACACATGCAATTAAAGTATTCAAGATTTTAAAGCAATCATTCCTGGGATAGATATTTCTTTTTCTCTTCTTCTGCTTCTTCTAAGAAACTGTATATGTCAAATTCACTGCCAAATGAATATCACTTACATATTCTAATATTCTAAGCTCAATTTATTTTTTAATTCTCCCTTACATTTTTCATCACCTGCCATGCCATACTGTAACTTAGCATATCCTAATGAGTTCACAGTGCTTGCTGGGGCATGAATGAAGTTCCTAATTAAAATCAAGTCACTATTATGAATATACTTCTAATAGTAAATTCTGCCCTTAATCATTAAAAATGGTTGTTTTTTGTCCAAAGGTTACTTTCTTTCTTGTAACATAATGGACTCTTTCCTTAGCCTTTATCTTTTATCCTGAAAAGTATGCAGTTTTGTGATCGAATTAAACTTCTTCTCATGACCCCATCCTTTCAAGGAAATATGTGACATGATCACAAATGGAAACTTATTAAAATTTAACATTTGAACACTTGGCAAAGGCAAAATCTAAAGATAGGTAGATACATTTCTTAAATTAATTCATTGGCTGAAATGTAGGTAAAGGCAAAGAAGAGAGAAAGAAGGCCAAATTTTGTTATGGGCCAGCTAGTTTCCAAAATTGATCATTTAGGTTTCAAACGGCTGGTTGTAACTTCTTGTGTAGTTTTTAATGGATGCTGCTGTTACCTGCCCACCCAAAAAACCCTAATAAAAACAGAAAAATCATCAATAAGACCTAGTCCCAGTATATATACCCAAGAAATATACAGAAACATATTTCTCCAGTATCTCCCAGATCAAGTTTGCAAACTAACACTATGATGCATATTCATTCTTTCATTCATACATTAAAAAATTATTGAAATATGGTGATAGATAAAGAAGAGTTGGAGATTCCCTGGTAGCTCCACTGGTAAAGAATCTGACTGCAATGCAGGATACCCTGGTTTTATTCCTGGGTCAGGAAGATTTGCTGGAGAAGGGATAGCCTACCCACTCCAGTATTCTTGGGCTTCCTTAGTGGTTCAGCTGGTAAAGAATCAGCCTGCAATGTGGGAGACCTGGGTTCAGTCCCTGGGTTGGGAAGATCCTCTGGAGAAGGGAATGGCTACACACTCCAGGATTCTGGTCTAGAGAATTCCATGAAGTTGCAAAGAGTTTTTGACATGTTACTGTATTCCTGGAGCTAAATGATATCAAAGAAAAAATAAAGGACAGAACGGTATGAACCTAACAGGAGAATATTTTAAGAAGAGGTGGCAAGAATACACAGAACTATACAAACAAACAAAAAAAAGATCTTCATGAACCAGATAACCACGATGGTGTTATTTAGGGCCAGACATCCTGGAATGCAAAGACAAGTGGGCCTTAGGAAGCATCACTAAGAACAAAGCTAGTGGAGTTGATGGAATTCCAGCTGAGCTATTTCATATCCTAAAAGATGATGCTATGAAACTGCTGCACTCAATATGCCAGAAAATTTGAAAAATGCAGCAGTGGTCACTGGACTGAAAAAGGTATTTTCATTCCAGTCTCAAAGAAAGGCAATACCAAAGAATGTTCAAACTACAGCACAATTGCACTCTTCTCACATGCCAGCAAAGTAATACTCAAAATTCTCCAAGCAAGGCTTCAACAGTACATGAACAGTGAAATTCCAGATGTTCAAGCTGGATTTAGAAAAGGCAGNGAACAAAGCTAGTGGAGGTGATGGAATTCCAGTTGAGCTGTTTCAAATCCTGAAAGATGATGCTGTGAAAGTGCTGCACTCAATATGCCAGCAAATTTGGAAAACTCAGCAGTGGCCACAGGACTGAAAAAGGTCCGTTTTCATGTTCATATATGCAGACTTTCTGAAAGGTCCTTGTTGTGGCCTCCTGAAACTGTTACCTCTCTCCACTGCCCCTACACTCCAAGACTTCCAGAGAAAACAGTCTTCTAATTAGGGATTACTTACAACATTATTGTCGGGATTCAGTACACAGTCATACCAAAAGTGAAGGACCACAAATCAGACATGGAAGGTGACCCCCTCCGCCCAACCACCACCACCACTGTTAATTACCATTTCTGTTTTTGTCATTCCCTGCAAGGGCTGCCTGCTTGTCTGCTTCAGACTCTGCCTCATTCTCATCCATGTTGTAGTCATCATCAGCTCCCAGTTTCTGCTGATTTCTCTCTGAAAAATTAGCACAGAGGCACAAAACACAAGCTACATCATTTCTCTCTCGATGCCATGGGAACACCAGAGCCCAGGTGCTAGGGTTATCCCAACCCTGGTTTAACAATCAGCTCTTTCTGCTTCCTCTTAGGAAATGACAGGGACTCATGTGCTTGCTCCCAGTGCAAAGACCATGCAGGATTTCTCTACTTATGTATGCCCCACTGCAACTTTGAATCTATTTAAAATATGGCCCTAAATAGCTTCATTCCAGGCTGGAATCAGGGTAACTAGTTCACCAAATGAAAATTCCAGTTTTTTAAAGAGATAATCAACTCAACGTTAAAGGAAGGCATCAGCATTTGGAAACAGGTTTCTGGTTAATGGAGGTATCTTCTTAACATGATTCACTGCCCTGAGAGAAGGAAATGGAGTAGCTATTGTGAGTCAAAGGGTAAAATTTTTCCATCAAACATACAGAATTAGCTCATTTATCACTGTGTTCATCCCCAGAGAGAAGAGCAACCAGAAAAGATCAGGACAGGATGCAATCAAGAGACATACTCAGAGGGTTCCTGTAAATATTTCCTATCTGTATAAACAAGATCTTTTGTTTAAAAAGCATGCCTGGAAAAGTCACCTCTAGTTCTATATCCCTGCACTAACTGCCTGAAGAGGAAACAAAGCCCAGGCCTGGGTGCCGTGCGGCTTTATCCTACTGATCAGACCATTGCAGCTGACCTTGAACAAGGTGTGACACAGGCCCCCGCGGTAGCTCAGGCCTTCTGGCAGCTGCTACACCCTGTGACCAACTGCTGAGTGAGCTGAGACTTGAGTGCCGCTCTGATCAGCGCCCCCAGTGTCATTTTTTTTCTTTTTTCCTCCCCAATTATTTAACAGAAAACTTGTAAGAACACACTCTTCAGAAAATCAGGGTAACTTCTGCCAGTAAGTACTATCCCCACCTTCTGTCCCTTTATCAGCCTCAGCACACAGGTGTCTTCTAAGCACCCCTGGCTTAGCTAGGATTAAAATGTTTTCCGTCTTCCAGGGACCAAGATACATCCCAGAATATTCTTCTCATCTCAGTTTCCCACACTTTTCTTTAAAAAAGAGAAGTCAACCAAACCAGAAAGGTGAGATTCCCACGTCACTTTTCTGGAACGCTCAAACACGCATGACCCTCCATCTATCCGATCCTTCCATCTGTCCGTCCTTCCTCCCTCGGTTCACCAGGCACTGCCAGTCACACGGCAGGAGGAGCTGGAGTGACAAGGAAAATGTGTGGGCTCTGCCTGCCAGGAGACCTGTGTGGACTCGATGCTCAGCTCCCAGCCAAGGTCTTCCACCTGGAAAGCCCTCTAGGCTCCCTGTGAATATGATTTCTGCAAGTCCCAAGTGCGTGGAGTGCCTGGCCCTTCTGTCGTCTCCTGCCTGACAATGGAACCACACAAACAGAACGAACTACCAAATGGCGCCCTGCCGGTTGGTCATCATGGTGTCCGTTCTGCACCGGGAAGGACATGGAGGGGGCCAGTGCCTGATGCAAAAGAGTGGGCAGTCCAGGGAGCCTCTCACCCACCTTCCCCGTCGGCGTCCTGCCCCTCCTGTCCGTCGCGGATGACGAGCTGGTCCCGTTCAGGGCCCTCCGCCTCTCGATTCTCCTGGCTGGCCGGCAGGGCGGCTGGGACCTGTGGGATTTGGCCCAGCTCTCCAGGTTCTCCATTGCCTTTTCCACCCACTTGTCTCTCTCCTTCCACTGCCTGTTCTTGGCCTGGCTCCTTCGGCAGTGCCAGGCTGTCCCTCTGAAGCTCCTCCTCACCGACGACCTGAATTTCCTTGGTTTCCTCTGTGCATAGGACACAGTTTGCTGTGACCTCACCATATAAAACAGAAATCCTCAGACCACTCAATTCCCAGAGCCTTCCCAAGGACTGTGGATGGATGGGGTAGCTGATCATGTATGCCGTGGCCTAGCAGATGGCATCACTGACTCAATGGACATGAGTTTGAGCAAACTCCGGGAGATGGTGAAAGCAGAGAAGCCTGTTCTGTAACAGTCCATGGGGTTGCAAAGAATTGGACAAAACTGAGCAAGTTAACAGCAGCAGACTCCACGCTGCTCTGTGCCTGGAATATATCTTCAGAACCACAAGAAAGAGGAAATGGTTTAGAAAACAAATCCAGACCAAGTCATCTGGATTGAGCGCATCCTCCAAGTGGAGGAGGTTGTAATGCCAGGCTTATCTGATCACCTTACTTGGGACCCGGAACCTGGAAGACAGGGACAGCCACCCAGGACTCAGCCATGTCCCCTTAACTAAACAGTCCCACCACTGTCCTGAATAAAGGCACACCTAGACCTTCCTTTACCCAGCTGCCAAAGAACAAGGAAGTTTACAAGGGTGAGATGTCAGGAAGGCAGATAAAAGCCCTGTGGCCCTGAGTCCAGGTGCCCAGAGAGATACTCACTGCCACCTGGAGCTCGACTACTGGGCTCTCCACAAGCAGTGAGCTCTGCATATCTGCATGGACTGGGGGGCAGGAGTTGCTGCTGTGTTTTTGTTGGCACAGGGCCCTGAAGACAGCATGTCACTGGCAAGCGTCACTTACCTTTCTCACCTTGTCTCTTCAAATCAAAAGCCACCTCGGAGCTAGGGGCTGGTGTCTGGGGCTCACCGTGGCTGGGCACGTTTCCTCTCACTTCCAGCACCTCTGCCTGGGGCGGGCCTGCCTCCTGTGGCCTGGGCTGGGGCTCACTGGGGGCTCGGGCCTGAAACAGGAACACAGGTGGTCAGGGCAGCGGCTCTGTGACCATGAACCTTCAACAGCCCTGAGCAATGCAATGGACCGCTGCATCCTTCTGATGAACAAGCACATGGAAAGGTAGTGCCATACCCTACCCTGGTTGTGCCCTACCACCTGGCACAAAGCAGAGATCCGAGCCTGGGCCCATATCTCCCAGAAAAAAACTTTCAGGAATGGATTAACAGGTAGGCAGAAGGAAAGAGAAGGCTTGAACATGACAAACCACCCAAACAGACATCTGTAGAGACCCAACCCAACAAGAGCAAAACACACACAAATGTGTATTCTTCTCAAGTGCACGTGGACTGCTCTCCAGGACAGACAGATGCTAGGCCACAAAACGAACCTCAAAAAATGTTAAATGACTGAACTCATACAATGTATGGTCACCAATCACAATGCAGTGAAATTATAAGTCAGCAACAGAATGAAGTTTTTTGAGAAATTCACAAATATTTGGAAACTAGACAACACACTCCTAAATAACCAGTGGTCAAAGAAATCACAAGGAAAACTAGAAAATATCTTGAGAAAAATTAAAATGAAAACACAACACACCAAACTTCTGGAAGGCAACGAAAGCAGTGTTTAAAGAGAAATTTTCAGGCCTATCTCAAGAAAAAAGACAGATCTCAAATCAGTAACCTAATCTCCCACCTTAAGATACTTGAAAAAAGAAGAAAAAACTAAACCTAAAGCAAGGAAGGATATAATAAAGATTAGAACAGGAATTAATGACATATGTAAAAGAAAAACAATAAAGAAAATCAACAAAGTTAGTTCTTGAAAGATGAACAAATTTGACAAGCTTTAGCTAGATTAATTAAAAATAATTTCAAATTACTAACATCAAAAAGAGGATAACACTACCAACCCTTACACAAATTAAAAATTTTATTATAAGGAAATACCAAGAACTGTCTGCCAACAGGTTTGATAACTTAGCTAAAACAGACAAGTTCCTAAGAAGACACATACTACCAAAACTCATTCAAGAAGAAGTAGAAAATCTAAGCAGATTGTAACAAGATACTGAAGTACTAATTTACAAATTTCCCCCTAGAAAACCCCAGTTTCAAATGGCTCCCGTGGTAAATTCTACCAAACATTTAATACTAAATCTTCCCAAACTCTTCTAAAAACAGAATAGAAAGGAATATTCCCCAACTCATTCTATGAGCCCAATAGTGACCCTGATATCTAAGCCTGACAGACATTACAAGAAAATAAAACTGTAGACCTAATATGAATAAAGACCCCCAAATCATCAACAAAATAATAGTAAATTAAGTCATGTGACACACAAAAGGATTATACACCATAGCCAAGTAGGATTTTCCCCATCAATGCCAAGGTTTAACATCAAAAGTCAACTAATATAATACTATGTCAACAGTGTAAAGGATAAAAAACACACGATCATCCTAGCAGATGCAGAAAAAACACTGACAAAATTCAACAGCTTTTCTTCATAAAAATACTCAAAAAATTATGAATAGAGGGGAACTTCAACTTGATAATGTGCATCTATGAAAAATACATAGGCATACCATGAATATATCACAGGTTCAGTGAGGCAAATATCACAATAAAGTGAGTCACACCAATTTCCTGGTATCCCAGTATATATAAAAGCTATGTTTACACTATTCTGTAGTCTATCAGGTATACAACAGCACTATGTTCAAAAACTGTACTACCTTAACTAAAAAATACTTCACTTTCTAAAACTACCAAAAAATTACAAGAGTAACATCAAGATCCCGATCATAGATTCCTATAACAAATATAATAATAATGATAAAGTCTGAAATATTTTAAGAATTACCAAAAAGTGACAAAGAGACACAAAGTGAGCAAATGCTGTTGGAAAAAAATGAAGCCAATATATCTGCTCAACACATGGTTGCCACAATCCTTCAATATGTAAAAAACACAAANAGTGAAAATGAGTAAGGTACTAAATTAGAGAGAACTATGTGTAACCTGGTTCAAGTCAGTTTAATTTGATTAGCCTCATTTACTTCAGTTATAAAATGGTAAATGCAATACATACCCCAGAAAGATGTGAACATAAATAATGATGATTAGTTTTTAACTAACATTTTTGAGTGTTGTCCATGTGACAGTTACTGTGCTCGAAGCACCTTACATGTATACAATTACAATTATATGAGTTCAGTTCAGCTCAGTTCAGTCGCTCAGTCGTGTCCGACTCTTTGCAACCCCATGAATCGCAGCACGTCAGGCCTATGAGTTAGTACATATTAAAATACCTAGTAGCATGCCTGACAAATGGTAGACATTAAACTGCCAATTTGTTTTCAAGTGATATACAAATAGGTATTACAAATAAATGCAACTATAGATAAAGCTGAATAGACAAAGAAGCTGTCTTTAGTGAACATATATATTAATACCAGTTAATAGACAGACCTGTAAATTGATAAAGACAACACCAAGCAGTAAGTGTTATTATATTGATAAACATAAAGATCAGAGATGGTGCAGATGAGGAAATAACCACACAATGTGCTTCAGGGTACCACTTTTGTTTTTCCTTCTTCTGCTTCTCTATTTACTTATCTTTTCCAGTCTCTCATCTATTATCTTAAGAAATGTTCAAAATTAAGAGTGAATACAACTTTATTATGGAAGATGAAGGAACTTTCAATTTCCATTCCTCTTCTTTCCCATATCAAGTTCCCTTTGCAAAGCTGCTGCAAATTGGCATAATCAATCATCTTTTAGCTCTTTTTAAAATTTAGCACTTATATTGCTTTGTATTATGTTGTCAGTGAAAGCTATACTGGAGATTGTGTATTTGATGTGACATAAGTGAGTAACTGAACTGAATTCTTGCTTTATGAGGCAGAAAGTCTCTTTTAATGAATAAGATTAGTTGCTATAAAGAAACTTCAGCAAATGCAAAACAACCAAAAAACTGCAAAAAAAAAAAAAAAAAAAAACAGACAAACTTATGTTTGCACTAGTGATCCTTCAGCTATGACTCTAGTATTAGATGATTCATTTTAGGCACTTGATAGTTTTCCTGCTATCTACCTGTTCAAAGGAAGCCTGATGTCAAGCAGCATAACAGAGTTGTCCATCACTGAAGTACTCCTTACATTACATAGAGCGTGAATCAAAATGAGAAAGAGTCTAAGATTTNATTAGATGATTCATTTTAGGCACTTGATAGTTTTCCTGCTATCTACCTGTTCAAAGGAAGCCTGATGTCAAGCAGCATAACAGAGTTGTCCATCACTGAAGTACTCCTTACATTACATAGAGCGTGAATCAAAATGAGAAAGAGTCTAAGATTTAACAGCTAAAATGTCCTAGATGCTCAGTTAAATGTGATCTCATACAATATTTGCTGTCACTCATTTGTGTCTGACTCTTTGCAATCCCATGAGCTGTAGCCCATCAGACTCCTCTGTCCGTGTAATTCTGCTTAAACCTAATTACTTTTAAAATTTTGGTGTGTGAGCCAATGAGTAAGACAATTTATAATATATTCTCAGAACTCCACTTTTTTCTTTGCTTGTCATCTATCATTTTATTCTAGAGAAAAGAAAAAAAATCCCAGAACGTTGCCTTAGGCAGGATTGACTTTCTTTCCCTCTGATGCTGTTTGCCTTGATAGCAGAGGAGAGTACTCATGTTTTGTTTGTTTGTTTGCTTCCTTGTCTCTCTATAGACCATACTAGTTGCCTTGCTTTCTGTTTTCATGTTCCTCATCCTTTTACCACTATCACAGCAAGCAGAGTTCTCAGTGCAATTCAGATATCTTTCTAGAAGTGTCGTTTCCAAACTTTAGCTGAAGTATCATTTTTCGTATGCAAAGGTATTACCTGGGGGAGCTTGTTAAAAATTCAGGTCTCTGGAAATCAGCCCCAGAGATTCTGATTCACTTGATATGGGATAGAATGATGGAATCTAAAATTTTTGTTAGAAAACTATGGGAGGTCCTTAGCCCTTGGAGAGATATGATTCTAGGCTGTGGATAATCCTGGCCACAGCCTCATTATTACTTCTGGATAATGGGACATTTCTACAGCTTCTTTAACAGCTTCAACACCAGGCTACCAATCTTCCTTTCCTCAAAATGCCCTACCATCTTTGACCTCCATTTTGATGAACTTTCTAATACTCTAGTCTGAAAAATGTTCAAATCCCTCTTGATCGCAATCTTTAAAAGTTATATAACAGATTTTGGCACTATTTTGAATTGTTTCAACATTTTACATTTTTATTTTTGAAAATGTCTTCTTGATATAAAAAACACTCTATGCTAATTTTCTCACTTCTTAACTTTGAATAAACTTGTCAAAGTTACTCCCACTTGTCAATAAGGTGTTCAGTCTTTCAAACGGCCCTTATTTATCCAATTAATCATGATAATCAATACCTCCAATTATTCTGTGTATACTGTGCATTAGGCCTTGTATTCATAATTTGACATCATTTTTTAAAGTCCTGTAAGGCTGTAATTACATTTTACAGTGTAAATGAGGTTCAAGGAGATAAAGCATTGTAACCAAGTATACATTGCTTGTAAATGCTGACTAAAACAGCTTTTTTACTCTACTTAGAGAAAATGGCCAAGACATAAAGTTTTCTTCGTTGTGGTAGACTTTCCATGGTACTCATCCATTCTTGCCTATATATACTTACTTAACTCTGCCTTTTATCTGGAATGATTTATAAAACCAATGAATAAATCAAGACATCAAACTCATATTTTTTATATTTGAAAACTGTCCTGTTTTTCTTTCCACTTAGCACTTGTCATAGACTGTCTTCTGTGAGTTATTTATATATGTTTCCCTCAACCAGATTGTGAACTCCTGGAACGAGAATCAGGATGTGGTAGGAAAAATTCTCTCTATGCAGCTAGGTAGACCTCGCTACAAATCATAGTTCCAATGCTTGACCGAGTGATCTTGACAAGATCCATCATCTCTACTCCTTAGTTTATTATCCACCAGAATGAATATTTCCTATCACACAGTGTCTTGGTGATGATTTAATAATGAATGGTTCATATTCGATGTATCTGGAATAGCACCTTGAATATAGCTGTCATAATAAATTCTGAACTATAAGTTACACTGATTCCTGTCTTTCACCTTTGCCCCTACAATACTAATCAGCAAAAAGGAGTTCACATTTATCACATATAGTAGAAATATAGGAGAAAAGTAGGCCAGAACAGGACCTGTAGAAACAGCTACTTCTTGTTGATATGGTTTGAGAGAAAAAGTACATTTCAAGCTTAATCTTTAGAAGGATATGTCTGTTTAAATTAGCCTTGACATATTTGCATAATACTTCCCAAATTAAAAATAATGACAAACAAAGTTGAGGAAAATCTCCAATTTAATCACATCTTATTCAGCATATTTATCTGAGTCAACAAGAACTAGAGGACTTATGATTAAGTTCTGTATTCATAGCTTTTTTACAACAAAATTAATATGTATGCATAAATCTGTTATACCACAGTGTCAGTCACATCTCTATAGGAATTTCAAATGTTTTCCCATAAGACAGTATGTGATAATACTTGCAAAAGCCATCCCAGGGTATCTCATCAAAGTGTCAAAATGGAATTAATCATTTTGGGCTAAATAACATAGAGAATTAACTATTTCCCAAACTATAAACTGAATACTTGTGAAGGCCTTATTAAACCACTGACAATTTTATATAAACTATATTATACATGGGTAGTTTCATTTGCCAGTTATATGAGCTTTGTATGTTTATTATATCTGAAATTTTTCTTAGAAATATGTCATTTGATGATTGCTTTATTACCTTTATTTTCCAAGTAAAATGGATAGCGTTCTTTGTTATAAAAGTATTATATGATTAACACAGCTATAAGTGAACATGGCTAATTGGCCTTCATGGAACTTTTCCTCAGTCAGGCAGCTAACTCAAATTGACTCTCCAATATATTGTTTCTCAATGCCACATTCAATTTCTCCAGAAGGCTGCTAGCATGTACAAGGGCTCTACTCCTCTTTTCTGAACATTTTGTGTCTTACAAGGTTCTGACACTATGCCGGATTATTTTTATCTTGTTATCATGGAACAAAACCCAGTGAAAGCCTGAAGCCAATATTACACATTGTTATATGATTGTTCAAGGGCAGAGCGATACTCAGTTTCATTAAGGGACAGCCTTTCAATGTCAAGGGACCAAAGGGTTTGATAAATCTGGAGTTCTCCGGTAGTCCAAAAAGAAAAATGTGGCCAGTATTCCACCACTATTTGAGAAGAGAAGTCTTAGTGTTTGTTGATGGCGTGGATTATAAGAGTGATCTAATTCTAGAGATTATTCAGATCAGCAATAGTTCGTTTTCAAAGGCTAACCTTCAGGTTCCTCTCTCTTGAAACTTAAGTGATGGGAACAGGCAAGGCATATTTTAAGGAGGCAAGATATTTGTATTTTAGGGACTATATGAATGGTCAGGGGCTACATGAAAGGTTAGAATATAACCTTCTATTCTAAGGTTAATGTTGAAGGTTACATGAGTTGCATTTTTAAACATTGGTATAGCTAAAAACTGGATCAACAATGAAGACACATACATAGAAATAATAACTCTGACAACTTTACCCAAATATATGCCTCAGTTCTGTAAGTTCTTTTTCTTTGATCTGCAGGTCATCTTCTAATCTTTCTATTACAATAACATAAGATTCACTGACTTTCTTCTTCCATTCATCTAGTAAAGAAAAACAAAAAGGGATTGATTCATAGCTGTGCTTTGCAAAATGTAGACACAGCTCATAACATACAAGGGATTAAAACTCTGTTCTTACTCTGAATTAAACAATACTTAATTTAAATTACTGATTGAGTTTAAAATGCAGATGTTTATATTTAAAAGGCAATCATATAGAATTGTAGTAATTAAAAATCCATTTGATACTGGATAATATATTTATATAGAAGAATATATTTGACTTACTTCATTTGATTTTATTGCATTATAATTATAGCAATCTCTAGTTGCTAGACAAGAGTTTTTAGGTTTTAAGTACTAGATACTTAAGATGTAATCCTAAAATCCCTATATTCAACAGTATTCCAAACTTTTTTCTATAGCATTATACCTAGGAACTAAAACACTACAGTATTATAAAACAATTTTGTTTTTTTTCTAGAGGTTTTTCAAAGAAAAAATAATTTGAGTTCAGATAATTTTAACACTTTTGCATAAATTTTGTCTTGTCCTCTTGCAAAAATTAGCAGATATTCCAGTGAAATGTTAACTATATATAATACCTACTGAATTATATTACATTTATATATTACATATATATATTACAATAGGAATAATTACCAGTACAAGTTTGTGTTGGTCTGGATTTATAATTTCCCATTTGTTAGAAGTTTCTTCTTTTCCCCAGTGCAATTCCCGAGGTTGCAAGATTCCAAGTTCAAGTGCAGTGACAGTCCAGTTGAAAAATACTTTGATAGTCTGGCTAAAAATAAGCTGACTGTCAAATGGAATGTTGTGCAACAATGACAAAGAACAAAATAGTTTGTGGTTTCAAGGGTGAAATCATGAAAGGAATTAAACAGTCTATTTAAAAGAGCTATAGCAAAGCTAAAGAGTAAATGTTTCCATACAATTATTTGCCTCTATCCATCGATTATCTATTCATATATACCTTGATGGGCATTTCTTTTAATCTAGAAAGTTATTCTGTTACATCTGAGGTTCAGAAAGAGCTATTAAAATTACCTAGATCATCTTTCAGGATCATTTTCTCCTAAGCTAAAGATTGTTGGAAAATGGGTGACTTGTGATAGAATTTGTCTCAATAGAATATAAATAATGGAAATCAACATTCTATGGCATGCTACTAATAGAAATGAATGTGAATTTGGCCTACAGCAGAGCTACAAAATTATTTTTCCAGGAAGAAATTCTCAACATAGACCATGATTAATTTATACCACTTGTTGATTATATTGACCATGAGTCACAGATAAGGATCTAAGACAGTGATTTCTATAAATAGCAATTCATAAAATAACAATGACAAGAACAATAAGATTACAGATAATAAGATGGAAAGCTTAGCATGCCAGAGATGTGTATAAGAGACAGAATAAGATTAGTTGCTATNTAGTCTGAAAAATGTTCAAATCCCTCTTGATCGCAATCTTTAAAAGTTATATAACAGATTTTGGCACTATTTTGAATTGTTTCAACATTTTACATTTTTATTTTTGAAAATGTCTTCTTGATATAAAAAACACTCTATGCTAATTTTCTCACTTCTTAACTTTGAATAAACTTGTCAAAGTTACTCCCACTTGTCAATAAGGTGTTCAGTCTTTCAAACGGCCCTTATTTATCCAATTAATCATGATAATCAATACCTCCAATTATTCTGTGTATACTGTGCATTAGGCCTTGTATTCATAATTTGACATCATTTTTTAAAGTCCTGTAAGGCTGTAATTACATTTTACAGTGTAAATGAGGTTCAAGGAGATAAAGCATTGTAACCAAGTATACATTGCTTGTAAATGCTGACTAAAACAGCTTTTTTACTCTACTTAGAGAAAATGGCCAAGACATAAAGTTTTCTTCGTTGTGGTAGACTTTCCATGGTACTCATCCATTCTTGCCTATATATACTTACTTAACTCTGCCTTTTATCTGGAATGATTTATAAAACCAATGAATAAATCAAGACATCAAACTCATATTTTTTATATTTGAAAACTGTCCTGTTTTTCTTTCCACTTAGCACTTGTCATAGACTGTCTTCTGTGAGTTATTTATATATGTTTCCCTCAACCAGATTGTGAACTCCTGGAACGAGAATCAGGATGTGGTAGGAAAAATTCTCTCTATGCAGCTAGGTAGACCTCGCTACAAATCATAGTTCCAATGCTTGACCGAGTGATCTTGACAAGATCCATCATCTCTACTCCTTAGTTTATTATCCACCAGAATGAATATTTCCTATCACACAGTGTCTTGGTGATGATTTAATAATGAATGGTTCATATTCGATGTATCTGGAATAGCACCTTGAATATAGCTGTCATAATAAATTCTGAACTATAAGTTACACTGATTCCTGTCTTTCACCTTTGCCCCTACAATACTAATCAGCAAAAAGGAGTTCACATTTATCACATATAGTAGAAATATAGGAGAAAAGTAGGCCAGAACAGGACCTGTAGAAACAGCTACTTCTTGTTGATATGGTTTGAGAGAAAAAGTACATTTCAAGCTTAATCTTTAGAAGGATATGTCTGTTTAAATTAGCCTTGACATATTTGCATAATACTTCCCAAATTAAAAATAATGACAAACAAAGTTGAGGAAAATCTCCAATTTAATCACATCTTATTCAGCATATTTATCTGAGTCAACAAGAACTAGAGGACTTATGATTAAGTTCTGTATTCATAGCTTTTTTACAACAAAATTAATATGTATGCATAAATCTGTTATACCACAGTGTCAGTCACATCTCTATAGGAATTTCAAATGTTTTCCCATAAGACAGTATGTGATAATACTTGCAAAAGCCATCCCAGGGTATCTCATCAAAGTGTCAAAATGGAATTAATCATTTTGGGCTAAATAACATAGAGAATTAACTATTTCCCAAACTATAAACTGAATACTTGTGAAGGCCTTATTAAACCACTGACAATTTTATATAAACTATATTATACATGGGTAGTTTCATTTGCCAGTTATATGAGCTTTGTATGTTTATTATATCTGAAATTTTTCTTAGAAATATGTCATTTGATGATTGCTTTATTACCTTTATTTTCCAAGTAAAATGGATAGCGTTCTTTGTTATAAAAGTATTATATGATTAACACAGCTATAAGTGAACATGGCTAATTGGCCTTCATGGAACTTTTCCTCAGTCAGGCAGCTAACTCAAATTGACTCTCCAATATATTGTTTCTCAATGCCACATTCAATTTCTCCAGAAGGCTGCTAGCATGTACAAGGGCTCTACTCCTCTTTTCTGAACATTTTGTGTCTTACAAGGTTCTGACACTATGCCGGATTATTTTTATCTTGTTATCATGGAACAAAACCCAGTGAAAGCCTGAAGCCAATATTACACATTGTTATATGATTGTTCAAGGGCAGAGCGATACTCAGTTTCATTAAGGGACAGCCTTTCAATGTCAAGGGACCAAAGGGTTTGATAAATCTGGAGTTCTCCGGTAGTCCAAAAAGAAAAATGTGGCCAGTATTCCACCACTATTTGAGAAGAGAAGTCTTAGTGTTTGTTGATGGCGTGGATTATAAGAGTGATCTAATTCTAGAGATTATTCAGATCAGCAATAGTTCGTTTTCAAAGGCTAACCTTCAGGTTCCTCTCTCTTGAAACTTAAGTGATGGGAACAGGCAAGGCATATTTTAAGGAGGCAAGATATTTGTATTTTAGGGACTATATGAATGGTCAGGGGCTACATGAAAGGTTAGAATATAACCTTCTATTCTAAGGTTAATGTTGAAGGTTACATGAGTTGCATTTTTAAACATTGGTATAGCTAAAAACTGGATCAACAATGAAGACACATACATAGAAATAATAACTCTGACAACTTTACCCAAATATATGCCTCAGTTCTGTAAGTTCTTTTTCTTTGATCTGCAGGTCATCTTCTAATCTTTCTATTACAATAACATAAGATTCACTGACTTTCTTCTTCCATTCATCTAGTAAAGAAAAACAAAAAGGGATTGATTCATAGCTGTGCTTTGCAAAATGTAGACACAGCTCATAACATACAAGGGATTAAAACTCTGTTCTTACTCTGAATTAAACAATACTTAATTTAAATTACTGATTGAGTTTAAAATGCAGATGTTTATATTTAAAAGGCAATCATATAGAATTGTAGTAATTAAAAATCCATTTGATACTGGATAATATATTTATATAGAAGAATATATTTGACTTACTTCATTTGATTTTATTGCATTATAATTATAGCAATCTCTAGTTGCTAGACAAGAGTTTTTAGGTTTTAAGTACTAGATACTTAAGATGTAATCCTAAAATCCCTATATTCAACAGTATTCCAAACTTTTTTCTATAGCATTATACCTAGGAACTAAAACACTACAGTATTATAAAACAATTTTGTTTTTTTTCTAGAGGTTTTTCAAAGAAAAAATAATTTGAGTTCAGATAATTTTAACACTTTTGCATAAATTTTGTCTTGTCCTCTTGCAAAAATTAGCAGATATTCCAGTGAAATGTTAACTATATATAATACCTACTGAATTATATTACATTTATATATTACATATATATATTACAATAGGAATAATTACCAGTACAAGTTTGTGTTGGTCTGGATTTATAATTTCCCATTTGTTAGAAGTTTCTTCTTTTCCCCAGTGCAATTCCCGAGGTTGCAAGATTCCAAGTTCAAGTGCAGTGACAGTCCAGTTGAAAAATACTTTGATAGTCTGGCTAAAAATAAGCTGACTGTCAAATGGAATGTTGTGCAACAATGACAAAGAACAAAATAGTTTGTGGTTTCAAGGGTGAAATCATGAAAGGAATTAAACAGTCTATTTAAAAGAGCTATAGCAAAGCTAAAGAGTAAATGTTTCCATACAATTATTTGCCTCTATCCATCGATTATCTATTCATATATACCTTGATGGGCATTTCTTTTAATCTAGAAAGTTATTCTGTTACATCTGAGGTTCAGAAAGAGCTATTAAAATTACCTAGATCATCTTTCAGGATCATTTTCTCCTAAGCTAAAGATTGTTGGAAAATGGGTGACTTGTGATAGAATTTGTCTCAATAGAATATAAATAATGGAAATCAACATTCTATGGCATGCTACTAATAGAAATGAATGTGAATTTGGCCTACAGCAGAGCTACAAAATTATTTTTCCAGGAAGAAATTCTCAACATAGACCATGATTAATTTATACCACTTGTTGATTATATTGACCATGAGTCACAGATAAGGATCTAAGACAGTGATTTCTATAAATAGCAATTCATAAAATAACAATGACAAGAACAATAAGATTACAGATAATAAGATGGAAAGCTTAGCATGCCAGACACTAGTCTAAGTATTTTATATGCATTTTCTCATTTATACCTTATATAATCCTGCAAGGTGTATAGTATTCTCATCTTATAGATGAGAAAATCCAGATTTGCTAGCAGGTAGAGGAATCTGAAATCAATTCTGAGTCTATACGATTCTAAAGTCCAAGTTAGATATTACACTTCACAGCAGCATTTCTCCTTGTACATGCATATTTCTATTGATGTAAATGAACTCAGGATATAATGGAAAATAAATGGAAAACCCAGAGATTTTCAACTATATATTTCTTTTGGGTAATGTAATTATTTATACCTAGAATGCACACATGTCAATCTTGAAATCCTCCTTTAGAGGTTATACTTTCAATGTAATACACATGAATTTCCTATTTATTATAATTGAATGTTCAAATAACTGCTTCTTTTTGAAGCAACTGCTTAGACAAATTAATCATTTCCCACAACTTTTTCTCAGTAAAGATAATCTAATTTCCAGAGGGATAGTCTCTATACTGATCAGATATAGTTAGAGAAGTCGGTATCTAACCTTATTGACATCTCTGTCCTACCCTGGATATAATTCTGATTTCTCCTCCCTCAGTATATGCTGCCAGGGCCATTGATATCTGCTACACTATGGTGGCCTCTGGTTACTTGATCCACACACTCTGCATTTTCCTTGTTTGAGGACTTCAGCTATATCAGCTTTCAGCACTTGTGTGATGCCCATCCCTTTAGGTCAGAAAGTCTTTGCTTTCCCTAGACATGCTCTTCTAAGGCTCATTGGCCTAGGCACCTGACTTCCTAAATGCTTGGTTTTGGTGACCAAGGATTCAGTCCCATCCTGAAGTCCTGAAGACCAAACTAGATAGTCTTTTTAAAGAAGCTGGCAGTCTCCCAGAGCTACATCTTAGAATGTAATGTACACATTCCCATCTTTCAAATTTCAATGGTTTTCATACCTTGAATTGAGAGGGACAGGGATGGGAGCCAGGGCTTTTGACCTTCTTGAGGACATCTAAATCTGTCTGTCTTTTCCTGATCTTCTTTCTTATTTTTCTCTCCACTATTTCAAACCATATTTCTCTGTGTATAAGTAGATGTGCATTGCCTCTGCCAATGAAGGAAAGGCTAATTCTTATATCATCTTACACTGTCTTTTCAAATTCCCCTTTGGTACATAAATTTAATGCACTGATCTTTAGGATTTTTCCTTTTAATTTTTGCAAATATTTTTATTATCTCAGAAAGCTTGGCTCTTACAAATGAAAGCTTTGACTTTCAAATCTAAAATTTTTGCAATAGGTTTTAAAATCCAATCAACAACTCAATTGAATTTTTCTACACCCTGAGGCAATAAATTTTGCTAAAAATGGTGAAAATGATCATCTCAATACCTAAAATATTAAATGTTATTGAATTTCCTGCTTCCAAAGGAACACTATTAGTCCTTTTGTGACTGTGAGTCAAGGTCATGGGTTGAGGGCAATACAGATGCCTTCAGGGACATGAAGAAAAGGCTGGAATAAGCAAATGATCCAGCATAACAATCCTGTTTTTCTTTCCTAAGGAATCCTGGAGGGAATCCACACAGAAGCAGGAACTATTTCCTTCATTGCACTGTATATCTCTGTAAAAATTATTTCTTTTTACCTTGCGTTGATAACATGCTCTAAATTGAACTTTACTCTTCCCAGTTCTGAGATTTTCAGAAGTGCAGAATGCCAAATATTATCAAAAATAAAACCCAATTAAAAAATGACTTTAGTCATTTTTCTCAACTTCTCAAACTTTAGTGAGTAAACACTACATGAGAAGCTTTGTGAAAACATAGAAACCAGGACTCTTTACCCAGAAATTCTGATGCAGTAGAATTTCTTTATCCAGAAATTCAGGAATAGAGCTTAAATTTTAATTTAATTTTTAAATTAATTTTAAATTAAAATTTAATTTAATTTTAATAGGCATCCCTAGTGATTCTAAAGTAGATGCTTACTTGAAGCTTTGAGGAGCACTATTTTAAGATGGCTTAAAGTGAGATGAGTCTCTGAATTCCGTGTATGGGAAAAGAAAAGAGAAAATTCAGATAAAGAGAAAAAGAATATTGTTTCAGATTTTGGTGAGTTTTATCTTATGGTAATAAGTGAGGCAATGTGTGATTTGGCTATACATCTATAGACCCATGGGTTTCCCAGGTGGTGCTATTGGTAAAGAACCTGTCTGCCGATACAGGAGAAATAAGAGAAGCAGGTTCAATCCCTGGGACAGGACAATCCCCTGGAGGAGGTCATGGCAACTCACTGTAGTATTCTTGCCTGCCACAGATGGAGGGGCCTGGTGGGTTACGGTCCATAGAGTCGCAAAGAGTCGGACACAACTGAAGCAACTAAGCACGTACACATGCATATACTCCTATACTGTAAAACTGAATCACAAAAGTGGAAACAACCAAGATGCCTTTTACAGGTGAATAAACAAATATGAATGGACATTCATACAATGGAAACTTATTCAGCAATTAAAGAAAGGAGCTACCAAGCCAAGAAAAGTCATGGAATAACTTTAAATGAGTATTGCTAATTAAAAAGCCAGTTAGATAAGTCTGTACATTATATGATTCCAACTTCATTTTGGGAAAGGCAAAACTATGGCAACAGTAAAAAGATAAGTGGTTGCCAGGGGAGCAGTGAGAAGGGGAGGGAGGAATAGGTGGAACACAGGGAAACTTGGGGGCAGTGAAATTATTCTGTATGATATTCTAATGGTAAATACATGCCATTATATATTTGGAAGAAACCACAGAATTGTAAAATAGTAATGTAAACTCTGAATTTTAGTTCATAATGTATCAATATCAGTTCATCAATGGTAACAAATGTACCAAACTAATTCAATATATTAATAATAGGGGAAAATGTTCTGGGGGAAAGGAAAGAATAAGTATATGAAAACTCTATACTTTCTGCTCAGTATTCCTATAAATCTACAACTGCTTTAACAAAAGCATTTTATTAATTTAAAAAAAATTTTATTGGAGTATAGTTGATTTACCGTGTTGTATTAGTTTCAGCTGTACAGTAAAGTGAATCAATTATACATAAACATGTTGTTGCTCAGTCACTACGTCGTGTCCAACTCTTTGTAATCCCATAGACTGCAGCACACCAGTCTTACCTGTCCTACTCTATCTCCCAGAGTTTGCTCAAACTCGCGTCCATTGAGTCAGTGATGCTATCTAACCATCTACTCCTTTTTGGGGGGGTACTTCCCAGGTGGCTCAGTGGTAGAGAATCTGCCTGCCAATGTAAGAGATCCAGGAGATGTGGGTTTGACTTCTGGGTTGGGAAGATACCCTGGAAGAGAAAATGGCAACCCACTCTGGTATTCTTCCCTGGAAAACTCCATTGGACAGAGGAGCCTGGCAGGCTACAGTCCATGGGGTCACAAAGAGTTGGAAACGACTGAATATTCATGCATTATTTTTTAGATTCTTTTCCCATATAAGCCATTGCAGAGTATTGAGAAGAGTCTCTTGTACTATATAGTGGGTACTTATTAGTTATCCATTTTATATATAGTGGTGTGCATATGTCAATCCTAATTTCCCAGTTTATCCCTTCCCCTCTACTCCCTGGTAATCATAAGTTAGCTTTCTATATATGCAACTCGACTTCTTCTGTTTTTGTCTCTTGTTTTAAAGATTTTTTTTCCCCCATTTAGGCCATTACAGAGTATTGAGTCAAGATCCCTGTGCTATACAGGAGGTTAGTGTTATAAATTTTGAGCCTGGTGGGCTGCTGTCACTGGGGTCACGTAGAGTCAGACACGATTGCAGCAACTTAGCAGCAGCAGCAGCAGCAGTGTATATACGTCAGGACCAATCTCACAATTTACCCCTAACCCCTTCCCCTAGTCCTCTGGTAACCATAAGTTTGTAGAAAAGATCTATTATTCTTTTTTAATTCAGGAAAATATAAAACAATAAATAAACACAAACAAAAACAGTAACTCCTTAGCAAGACCACTTGAATTTTTACAGGCTTGTCTGTTTATAACTCATAAAGAAAGACTATCCCTAAGGAATACATAACTAACAGTATTTGTTTTTCTTTTACACTTGCTTGTATGTATGTGTTTTTTCATTCAAAATGTCAGGGTAGATTTAGTAAATACCTTATTTCTTCAACTATTTCTTTTTGACTAACATTCATGTTCTACTGAATTGCCTAAGTCTAATGTTAATGCCTTCATCTTTTCAACTGACTCAGAACACTTCAGCACATATATAGATATTCTAATACTTCTGCAATAAGCCTATCTACATTCTTTTTTGAATTCCTTTATCTTTGGTTATATGATTTATTTATCCTAACTTATGCTTATGCATCTGCCATTTTTATTTTATACTAGTCTCTTCATAAATATTTTAAAGGATGCTTTCAAATGAAAAATATAAATTTGACCTTGACACTTCTTCTATCTTTATGATTCCAACAGAGAAATTATAAAGAACATGTACCTCATGAAATCAAACCAATGCACTTAAAACAATTTTTATCAGATTTAGGACTGTGAATTCACTTTCACTTAAACCTAGATGATTCATCCATTGTTTATATGAGTTCTTGTTAAGATGTACCCAAGTTTTAAAAGTTTAAATTTTTGATGTGTTGCATCTGGTTGACAAGCAATTTAAAGAATCATAGCTTTAAAAATAATAAGCCAGAATTACTAACTGATATATATTAGATTTTTGCCTTCTTTTAATAAACATTATACATATTGAAACAAAGTTATCTAAAATAAAAACTGAACACTAAGATGTCTATACCTATTCAGTTAAAAACATTATTTGATTAATTTCTTTTCAAACAACATATTTTTACATTAGACAAGGATAATTTGTAAGATTATTATTGTTAAACAAATTTCCTTTCTTTTCCAAGAGAATATCTAAATTTACAGTATTTTGGNTATACCTATTCAGTTAAAAACATTATTTGATTAATTTCTTTTCAAACAACATATTTTTACATTAGACAAGGATAATTTGTAAGATTATTATTGTTAAACAAATTTCCTTTCTTTTCCAAGAGAATATCTAAATTTACAGTATTTTGGGTGGAACTATAAATCACCATTAGGAATCTGAACATTGTTGAGGTAATATTCAGATTAATCCTCAAAAATGAATAGGACATGCTACATAATATTTAAAGTAACTATTGTATAAAAATGAAAGCAAATGTGAAAAAAATCAATATCACAGTAATTTTAACTGGTGCTCTCAGTATCTCTAACTGTGAGAGTATATTAAAGAAAGAAAAAAATATCACTATTTTTGTTTCCAATATACTACAACTAAAAATGAAAAGATTTTAATCTTTCTTGTACCTTCCTTTGTTGCTGAGTGAACATGTAGTAGAGTTAATTAAAGAATCTAAACTAAGCAGTATATCTCTGTCAGTGTCTAAAACTTTCTTTCCCAAATTGATAGGACTTCTTTCAGTTGTCAGCTCAGCTCTTCATTGGTTGATTGATTCATTTATTCACTCAATAAGGATGAACAGTACCTAGCACTCCAAAGAGATCACGGGGCCTGTGACAGACACGGAAATAGGAAACTGTAATATAGTATCTGTCTTATGATGGATATATATATATATGACTCATAATAAGAAGGTACATCTAATAAAGCCAAGCTTTCAATTGGAAAATATTTCTTTGAGGTATTAAAACCATCAGACCAATCTAAACACCATGACTCAGACCACTTTCATTCTTTCATCATCCTGTTTCCCTCCTCCTGAGAGTCAGATGGCCTGCTAAGGAAATATTATTGTTTTACAGTTACAGTTCAGTTGATAACTACTTATTATCTTTCGGCAAATACCATTTCCATGTCTGAAGTTCCTCATTTAAAAACAAAGGGTAAAAAGGTGGACAAAGGAAAAAAAAAAGGTTTTACTTAATCGAAGTATTTTTTATCATTTATCCACTTGTGTGTGTCTGTGTCTCAAAGTGAAAACTAATTTGATGTAGGTAAGATAAATTACTTAAAGCTTCAAACAATGGATCTATGTAACATGTGGTTGTTAAAGAGCCTGCTGAGTGATTACATATGACCAGTTCTTTGCTTAGACTCTCCAAGCAGAAACAATCTCAGTAAGTAGTCTGTCCAAACATAGTTATCATTATCATTATTATTTACAAAAATAATGTATCTTCTATACCATATCTTCTGGTGGTAGAATAGTGATAATGGTTACCATGCCATACAGTTTCATGCCATCTTCCTTTCAATTCAATATCATGTCAGTGTTAGAAATAGCAACCTTCTTTGGCATGTACACAAAGTCCCTGATCTCCCTTCTGTTTACATTTTTACCTCAGTAGTCCACCAATCAGAATTGGCATTGACTCAATTATAAAATGTAATCTATCCATGTTATACTATAGTAGAAGAACTAAGCTGGCTCCCTTCACAGTTGAATTTTACAACATATAATCTTGAATATAAATTAAAAGCAGTGTTATGGTTAAATTGGTGTAACATTGTTGGGGGTACAAAAAAGTCAATTTTTACCCACAGCTCCATTAACTTTTGGTTGAGTGAATCAACAGAAAGTCACAGTTTATAGGTCTACACAGTATTTGATTTCTTCTTGCAGGGGCTATTGTCTCTGAAGCCAATTATTAGGGGACCTATTATTACAAGTAATGTTTTAGTATATCTTTAATACTAGGCAGACTTTTGATAATAAACCCAAGTTCAGTGCTTCCAATTTTATAGTCAATATATGTTCTAATACACCTAATTTTACTGGCATTCAAATAATATATCCTTCCCATCCAGAATTTAATAATCTAAGTATAAATTTAAAAATTATGTTTTAAATTAGACTTTGTGAACAGTTATATACATTTTATTCACAATTTTATGTCTTTTCTTTAATTGGGATTATTCAGAATAGACTGTAATTGTGATCTGCAAGACAATTTATTTTCTATTAAATCTGGACAAGTACTAATTCACAAAATCATCTTAAGATCAGGGAAGCATCCTTTAATGTTATTAAGGCTGGTTATTGTACCTTTTCAGTGGTCAAATATCTTTATATTTGACAAGTATGTACCATAACTATATATGTGTATCCATACAGATTACATATACATACATAGGCATAAATTACACACATATGTAATATATGTATATGAGAGTGAGTGCTCAGTCACTCAGTCATGACTGACTCTTTGGGGCCCCATGAATTGTAGCCTAACAGGTTCCTCTGTCCATGGGCTTGTGTGAATGAAAGTCACTCTGCTACTGCTGCTAAGTCGCTTCAGTCGTGTCCGACTCTGTGCGACCCCAGAGACAGCAGCCCACCAGGCTCCCCCGTCCGTGGGATTCTCCAGGCAAGAACACTGGAGTGGGTTGCCATTTCCTTCTCCAATGCATGAAAGTGAAAAGTGAAAGTGAAGTTGCTCAGTCGTGTTCGACTCCTGGCGACCCCATGGACTGCAGCCTGCCAGGCTCCTCCATCCACGGGATTTTCCAGGCAAGAGTACTGGAGTGGGGTGCCATTGCAGTCGTGTCCAATTCTTTGCAACTCCATGGACTGTAGATTATCCTGGAAAGACTACTGGAGTGGGTTGTTGTTTCCTCCTACAGGGGATCTTCCCAACCCAGGGATCAAACCTGCACTCCTGCATTGGCAAGCAGATTCTTTGCCACTGAGCCACCTGGAAAGCCTCAGTATATGTATACACTTTTCACAAAAACAATAATATAACAAACTGACATTGTGAAGTCCTACCCTGAGTAAAGCCTATGTGAAGGCAACATCTACTTCTATTAAAGCACTTATTACAGATGATAGAACTAATGCCTTCATCTCTCCTGTTAGGCTGTGGGCAGCTTAAGAGCAGAAATTATGTCTTATTCACTTTTGCATTCCAAACAGCATAGCATAGAGCCAGACAGATACAAATATAAATTTAATTGTTTCAGTTTGAATTGAACTGAACTGAACTGAACTAACCTGTATTAGATTGAAACAATTAAATTTAGTAGACTCAATCTCTTCGGTAATGGAAATATTGCTCAGGTCTAAAACAGAGGTAAAGTGAGTAGAGATGAAACCATCGCCAATTCTGCAGACAAAATATGGCAGCATTTTGAAATTCCATGCAAAGATAAATAATTCTAATCTCTTCATGCTTTCTCATCTTCTCTTTAAAATTTTACCTATATCTTAAGAAGTTTTTGCATTACTTGGAGTTGTTAACAATAACCATTTACACAAGATATATGATGTTCTAGCAATAGTTTGCAAATCAGACTTAATGGAGAGTTTCTAAACCCTACAATTACCAGGACCTGATCAGCTAAGATTGCCAGGAGAAATATCAATAACCTCAGATATGCAGATGACACCACCCTTATGGCATAAAGTGAAGAGGAACTAAAAAGCCTCTTGATGAAAGTGAAAGAGGAGAGTGAAAAAGTTGGCTTAAAGCTCAACATTCAGAAAACAAAGATCATGGCATCCGGTCCCATCAATACATATACTGTGACTGATTCATGTTGACACATAGCAGAAACCAAGGCAATCTTGTACAACTATTCTCCAATTAAAAATAATTACTTTTAAAAGGAGAGAGCTTAGAAAAGCTAAGACAACCTTAATGGTCAGAGGAGAGCAGCACCTGGTAAACAGCCGACACTGATAGACCAGTGTCTATCAATGAGAGGATTATGCAAACTATATTTGAATTCAGGGTACATTATGGCAAGAAATATGGAGGAAGTTGAGTGGTTTAAACATTGGCATAATTTCTTAAAGAGGATAATAACATTTTACTTGTTGTAAGTCTCAAAATTACATTTGAAATGTAGTATTCAATATCTACTCATGATCATGAAAGAAAGAACTATCACAGAAAGAAAATTTTTCTTGGAAATGCAGAAACGGGTTATGAAATATATTACTGGCTCAAGAGAGCAACTGTACATATTCTCTAAATGCTCCTTTAATAATTCCATTAAATTTACCTAGATGTCATAATCGAATAGGATGTACATTTTTACCCATTTAAAAGGTGTTTTGTTTTAAATTTAAATTTGCAAAAGGCTTTCCAGCAAACTATATCAAACAATTTCAGACTTATACTGCCTAGTGGCCTTTGGTATTCAGAAATCTTAACTTACAGCTTAATGCAGATCACAGGGAACTAAGGGTAGCGTTAGGAACCAATCTAAAGCACTGTCCAATTTTTATACTTTGCCCTATGCTGAGTTTTATGCTAAAATAGAAAATTGCATTCTGTTTTTACTCACTAGAAAACTTTGAAGATGGTTTCACTGCTTTCACTGACATCTGATTATGGACTATAAAATATGCAATTATGTAAGTATTTTGGTTATTGTTGATTCTATTTTTCTACTGTGTAGCTTTCTACTATGTATCTAACTACAGAAACATAATCTTTTTGCTCTTTAAATCAAATTTATAAAATACCATCATATGTGGTATCATTTCTGTATTAATCAAAAAGCCACCTGCATACTAAATTTTTAGTTCAGCAAAAATAATGATAGCATCTTATAAAGACAAAAGGTAGCTATTTGTGTTTAAACAAAAATATTCTCCAGAAATATGTGTTTAAAGAGTATAAAATACAGGATTAAGGTGAAAGAGGAAAGTGAAAAAGTTGGCTTAAAACTCAGCATTCATAAAACGAAGATCACGGCATCTGGTCCCATCACTTCATGGCAAATAGATGGGGAAACAGTGGAAACAATGACAGACTTTATTTTGGGGGGGGGCTCCAAAATCACTACAGATGGTGACTACAGCCATGAAANCATTCATAAAACGAAGATCACGGCATCTGGTCCCATCACTTCATGGCAAATAGATGGGGAAACAGTGGAAACAATGACAGACTTTATTTGGGGGGGGGGGCTCCAAAATCACTACAGATGGTGACTGCAGCCATGAAATTAAAATATGCTTGCTCCTTGGAAGAAAAGTTATGACAAACCTAGACAACATATTAGAAATCAGAGACATTACTTTGCCAACAAAGCTCCATCTAGTCAAAGCTATGGTTTTTCCAGTAGTCATATACANGGTGACTACAGCCATGAAATTAAAATATGCTTGCTCCTTGGAAGAAAAGTTATGACAAACCTAGACAACATATTAGAAATCAGAGACATTACTTTGCCAACAAAGCTCCATCTAGTCAAAGCTATGGTTTTTCCAGTAGTCATATACAGATGTGAGAGTTGGACTATAAAGAAAGCTGAGTGTTGAAGAATTGATGCTTTTGAACTGTGGTGTTGGAGAAGACTCTTGAGAGTCCCTTGGACTGCAAAGAGATCTAACCAGTCAATCTTAAAGGAAATCAGTCCTGAATATTCATTGGAAGGACTGATGCTGAAGCTGAAACTCTAATACTTTGGTCACCTGATGTGAATAAGTGACTCATTTGAAAAGACCCTGATACTGGGAAAGATTGAAGGCGGGAGGGGAAGGGGACGACAGAGAATGAAATGGTTGGATGGCATCACTGACTCAACGGAAATGAGTCTGGGTAGGCTCTGGGAGGTTGTGATAGACAGGGAGGCTTGGCATGCTGTAGTCCATGGGGTTGCAAAGAGTTGGACAAGATTGAGTGACTGAACTGAACTGAAAATACAGAATTAAACACTAAAAGTGTTGAAATTGATCAAATTTTTTTTTTTCCCCCAAGTTTAAAGCAAACACACTTCTGTGAAATATTATGCTATGTTAATATGCTTGTGAACTTTTCTTTCCCCCAGTTTCTTCTTTTCTGTGTCATTTCTCCACAGTTCAACATGCAGTAGTATCACATGAATCACCACTTTCCATTATCATTTCACTAGGAAGTGATATGTGGGGATACACTGGATATTTTTTAAACTTCTCCATTTTTCACTGTTCAGCAGAATCTCATGTCAATTTCTCCACTTGGTAGTCAAATACTGGGATGATTACCCTCACCCATCACACACACTACTGCACGACTAGTACTATTATTACTGCTCCTTCTACCACCCCTCCTACCACTACATCACTTCCTTCCTTTTATTTTTGGTCAGCATTTTAATTTCTAAGGCAGCACCTGGACACTTGTATAAATGAGTATAAGTTAACCTAAAGAGTAGATATTTCCTCAAACCAATCTTACTCTCACACACTACACTTCAGGCTGGGCCTCTTTTAGACCTTCCTATGACCAGGCACTCCCTCCTCCGAATCTTCACAAATACTGCTCCCACTGCTAAAATACATCCATGCACTAATTCTCTTTCCTCCTACCCTCCAAAAACAATAAAGAAATATAAATAGGCCATCTTACTTGTCTCTCAAGGTCTCAGTATAAATGTCGTATGTCCTGAGAGGCTTTTCTTAATTACATAGTCCCTTAAGCTGGATGACATCCTGTAGGTTGCTTATTGTAGCTCTAATCATAAATTTCAGACTTCCCTGGTGGCTCAGATGGTAAAACATCTGCCTACAATGCAGGAGACCTGGGTTCGATCCCTGGGTTGGGAAGATCCCCTGGAGAAGGAAATGNGGATGACATCCTGTAGGTTGCTTATTGTAGCTCTAATCATAAATTTCAGACTTCCCTGGTGGCTCAGATGGTAAAACATCTGCCTACAATGCAGGAGACCTGGGTTCGATCCCTGGGTTGGGAAGATCCCCTGGAGAAGGAAATGGCAACCCACTCCAATACTGTTGCCTGGAAAATCCTGTGGACAGAGGAACCTGGTAGGCTACAGTCCATGGGGTTGCAAAAACTCAGACACGACTGACTGACTTCACTTTCACTTTCACTCATTAGTTACTGCAATGGCTTCCTTTTTCCATCTGTCTTATCATTTGCTAAACTGGAAAACCCTAGCAAAGGGTTTCTAGGGTCTAGCAAAGGTGCTGACACATAGTTAGCATTCAATATATGTTTGATACTTTGAAGTCAGAGAGGGCCTAACAGTGGCCTATATTATTTATCTGTTTGAAACTATAATCTTATTTTTGAAGGAACCGTGTAGAGTTATTTCCTACTTTAAAGCACATACATTGAACACATTTTTGTTTGCTTATGCATCCTCTGACTTCCTCTGTGAAGAGTTATCATCTCTAACATACCATCTTGTAAGAGACATTATGCTAGGTGCTGGGCTGTTTCCCTCAATATATGGTTTCCTTAACATGGCCTAAAATGAGATGAGATTCTAGATATTTACCTTATCTCACTTTTTCTTTGCATACTTTCCTAAATTTAGCATTCAATGATCGTTATATTCCATAACCATGATATTCATTATAAAAATATAACATCTACTGGTGCCATCCCCTCCACTTATATAATATGTCCTCTACTATTAAAAACATACCATCACTAGGGAAAATGTTAAATAATAAGTCAATAAATGAAAAATGATAATGTATGCATCATTGAATGATAACAGATGACTGATTTCTAAATTCTAAATAAAATATTTAAGTAATAAACACAAATATCTGAGGAAATAAAAATAATTGCAGAGTATATAAAAACCATTTTAGGGCACAGTTTGAACCCAGAAATGTAAATGGAAAATGGAATATGTTTTTGCCCCGAGGAATTAGCCAAAACTACACATTTGGTCTCAATCAGAGGGTGGCCCAGTGTTCCCACATGTTAGAATTTCTTAGACGGGATCATTGATAGATTAATCAGGAACTCCTCCCTCACTTGCCAAATATGCCTTCAGATGAAAAATCAACTAGAAGTAAAATCTGTCATACTATACTCTAGACCAAAATAATTGTGGAAAAGGCTGCTTTGGCATTGAGCAAAACAGGGGAAATGAAAAAGAAAGTAAAATAATATCCCTGAGAAATTTTGGCCCTAAATATGCTCAATATGGACTTCTCCTGTGGATATGCAGAGCTGCGTGGGCTAGAGAACCTCAGCTAAACATCATTTAAGATTGTAATACCCCTCCAGTCTCCTGACAGAAGCAAATGCAAAGCCCTTGGGGGAGGGTCCATTCATCTTAGGCCATGGGGAACTTCTACAGATACTTCACCAAGGACAACGAGCCACAGTTAATGCTAATCAAACATAAGAGAAAGAATGGTGATATGAGCTGAAAAATTAGAATTAGAAACTAGTGGAATTATCAAATACAGTCTATAAAACAACTGTGCTTGTTTACCACATTTAAAGGAAAAAAACAAGAGTAAGCATGAGACATGACAACAATAAACATGTCTCTAGAGAATAGGAAGCTCTCAAGGGAAAAAACAGACTTCAGTGAAAAGGAAATCCATGAGTTAAAAAATGTTTAAGAATCAGAAATTTTTCATTTCATTTTTTCAAAATATTTTTAAGAAACCAACTAAATTTTGTTTCNCTTGCTGTGGGTGGGGTTATATGGGTGGCTTATCAAGGTTTCCTGGTTAGGTGTTCTGGTGGGTGGAGCTGGATTTCTTCTCTCTGGAGTGCAATGAAGCGTCCAGCAATGAGTTATGAGATGTCAATGGGTTTGGAGTGACTTTGGGCAGCCTTTATATTGAAGCTCATGGCTATGTTCCTGTGTTGCTGGAGAATTTGTGTGGTATGTCTTTCTCTGGAACTTGTTGGCCCTTGGGTTGTCACCAAATACTCTTAACAGCCTGAAAAGTGCCATAAGTCCAGTCTGTCTCCCTTCAGAGGCATTGGCAGGCCATGGACTATTCTGCCAGAGAAAGTAGCAGCCCACACAACTTCACAGGAACTTCTCAAAGGCCATTACCTGGCTCCTCTGTCCACAGGATTCTCTAGGCAAGAATACTGGAGTTGGTTTTCATGCTCTTCTCCAGGTGATCTTCCCAACCCCCAGATCAAACCCAGGTCTCCCGCAGTGCAGGAAGAGTCTATTAAGACCTTTCCTTAAAACTCCATGGCATGGCAGATGTGTGAAAAAGCAGATAGAACCTGCCTTGGTATTAAAGACATACAGTTGGGGCCCTCTTGCCCTTAGTAACCACAAACCTCATCTCTTTTCCTATCAGCTTGTTTATTTATTTATTTTATTTTTTTTTTGAAGTATTAGGTTGGCCAAAAGTTTCGTTCAGATTCCTCTGTACAATGAGAACATCAAATGAACTTTTTGGCCAACTCAATATTATGTTCTTCAAACATTATGCTGGATTTCTCAGGTAGCATAGTGGTAAAGAATCCACCTGCCAATGTGGGGACACAAGAGACATGGGTTTGATCCCTGGGCTGGGAAGATACCCTGGAGGGGGAAATGGCAAACAACTCCAATATTCCTGCCTAGAAAATTCCATGGACAGAAGAACCTCACAGTTGACAGTCCATAGGGTTTCCAAGAGTCAAACACAACTGAGTGACCAAGCACATATCCAACACTATGTTAGTTAATGGTGTACCATATAGAGATTTAATATTTCTATGTATTACAAAGTGATCAAGATGATAAGTCTAGTTAATATCTGTCATTGTATGAAGATATTACTAGATTTATCAAAATGGAGAGACTTGGAAATCCTCAGAGGAACAAGCTCAGTGGAGTAGAAGTATAGAGGTCAAGACTGAACCATGCTGGAGAATGAATGAGAGAAAAGACATTGGACAATGAAAGGGCAGATAGCTTAGTTTAAGATTTTCAGTGTAAAGGGACCAGAGAATAGCTGAAGAAAGTGGAATTAGGAAAAATTCTTTTTATTCTAATTAGAAAAGTAACAGTATTTTTGTGTACTAATGAGAATGATCCAGGAGAGAGGGAAAACCCTTGGTAAAGGAGAGAAGAGAGAATTGCTGGTGTACTATCCTTGTTCACCAGCTGGTGTACTATCCTTGTTTACCTCCTTTCTGTATTCTTGAAGGCAGGAGGAGAAGAGGACAACAGAGGATGAGATGGTTGGATGGCATTACTGACTCGATGGACATGAGTTTGAGCAAGTTCTGAGAGTTGGTAATGAACAGGGAAGCCTGGTGTGCTGCAGTCCATGGGGTCACAAAGAGTTGGACACAATCGAGAGACTGAACTTAACTGATCCTTGTCCAAAAGAATGTGAAATTACAAAGAAAATCACATTTAAAGATATTAATGCTAAATGATGGTGATTCAGAAAACTCGACATATATGTTCGTTTGAGAGTAGGCAACTTTAGGAATAATATACTATATTCCTAAAACCATTTCAGAAGTCGTAGATTCTTTGGAGTCACTAGAATACTACAGAAAAGACACAGACAAGATTACAGAGCCTTATAGGGCATTCTAGAGAGTAGAAAATAAAATGCTTTAAGCTCAGTTGATAAGAATAAGAGATATTAGTTTTTATAGTAAAAAACTCTCCTTATATACTATTTATAGCATCTTATAAGCTTTCAGCCTCCTCCCATAATCACAGTAGATCAATATCCAAAAATACGTAGCAGTCTATTACTTTAAAAAGTTTTATAGTAATGACATGTACTCAGTCAGTTATGTTATGTTCATACTGTTCATGGGGTTCTCAAGGAACGAATACTGAAGTGGTTTTCATTCACTTCTCCAGGGGACCACATTTTGTCAGAACTCTCCACCATGACCCGTCCATCTTGGGTGGCCCTTTATGGCATGGCTGATAGTTTCATTGAGTTAGACAAGACTGTGGTCCATGTGATCAGTTTGGTTAGTTTTCTGTGATTGTGGTTTTCATTCTGTTTGCCCTCTGATGGATAAGGATAAGAAGTTTATGGAAGCTTCCTGATGGGAGAGACTGACTGAGGGGGAAACTGGGTCTTGTTCTGATGGGCAGGACCATGCTCAGTAAATTTTAATACAATTTTCTATTGGTGGGCGGGGCTGTGTTTCCTCTCTGTTGTTTGACCTGAGGCCAAACCATGGTAGAGGTAATGAAGATAATGGCAACCTCCTTTAAAAGGTCCCATGCAGGCACCTCTGCACTGACTGTCCCCTGGGTGCACTAAGTGGCAGGTCACTGCTGACCCATGCCTCTGGTGGAAACTCCTGGACACTCATGGGTAAGTCTTGGTCAGTCTCTCATGGAGTCACTGCTCCTTTCTCCTGGGTCCTGGTGCGCACAAGGTTTTGTTTGTGCCCTCCAAGAGTCACAAAAAGATAGGACACTGAAAGATGAACTCCTCAGGTCAGTAGGTGCCCAACATGCTACTAAAGATCAGTGGATAAATAACTGAAGAAAAAATGAAGAGATGGAGCCAAAACAAACCTAACACCCAGCTGTGGATGTGACTATGCTGTAAAAAGCAATATTGCATAGGAACCTGGAATGTTAGGTCCAGGAATCAAGACAAATTGGAAGTAGTCAGACAGGAGATAGCAAGAGTGAACACTGACATTTTAAGAATTAGTGAACTAAAATGGACTGGAATGGGTGAATTTAACTCAGATGACCATTATATCTACTACTGTGGGCAAAAATCCCTTAGAAGAAATGGAGTAGCCATCATAGTCAACAAGAGAGTCTGAAATGCAGTACTTGGATGCAAAAACAACACATGATCTGTGTTTCCAAGGCAAACCATTCAATATAAGAGTAATCCAAGTCTATACCTGATCAGTAATTCTGAAGAAGCTGAAGCTGAACAGTTCTATGAAGACCTATAAGACCTTCTAGAACTAACACCCCCCCCACCCCCAAAAGATATCCTTTTCATTATAGGGGACTGGGATGCAAAAGTTGGAGGTCAAGAGATACCTGGAGTAACAGGCAAATTTGGCCTTGGAGTACAAAATGAGGCAGGTCAAAGGTTAACAGACTTTTGCCAAGAGAATGCACTGGTCATAGCAAATACCCTCAAATACAACACAAGAGAAGACTCTACACATGGACATCACCAGATGGTCAGTACTGAAATCAGATTGATTATATTCTTTGCACTCAAAGATGGAGAAGCTCTATACAGTCAGCAAAAACAAGACAGAGAGCTGACTGTGACTCAGATTCATGAACTCCTTATTGTCAAATTCAGACTTAAATTGAAGAAAGTAAGGATAACTATTAGACCATTGAGGTATGACCAAAAGCAAACCCTTTATGATTATACAGTGGAAATGACAAATAGATTCAAGGGATTAGTGCTGATAGATAAGAGTGCCTGACGAATTGTACAACAGGCAGTGATCAAGACCATCCCAAAGAAAAATAAATGAAGAAGGCAAAATGGTTGTCTGAGGAGGCCTTACAAATAACAGAAAAGAAGAGAAGTGAAAGGCAAAGGAGAAAAGGAAAGATATACCCATTTGAATGAAGACCACCAAGAATAGGAAGGAGAGATAAGAAAGCCTTCATGAGTGATCAATGCAAAGAAATAGAGGAAAACAATAGAATGGGAAAGACTACAGAGCTCTTCAATAAAATTAGAGATATCAAGGGAACATTACATGTAAAGATGGGCTCAAAAAAGGACAGAAATGGCATGGACCTAACAGAAGCAGAAGATATTAAGAAGAGATGGTAAGAATACACAGAAGAACTATATGAAAAATATTTTCATGACCCAGATAGCCAGAATAGTGTGATCACTCACCCAGAGCCAGACATCCTGGAATGTGAAGTCAAGTGGGCCTTAGGAAGCATCACTATGAATAATGCTAGTGGAGGTGATGGAATTCCAGTTGAGCTATTTTAAATCCTGAAAGATGATGCTGTGAAAGTGCTTCACTCAATATTCCAGCAAATTTGAAAAACTCAGCAGTAGTACAGGACTAGAAAAGGTCAGTTTTCATTCCAATCCCCAAAAATAGCAATGGGAAAGAATGTTCAAACTATTGCACAACTGCATTCATTTCACATGCTAGCAAAGTAATGCTCAAAATTCTCCAAGCCAGGCTTCAACAGTATGTGAACCGAGAACATCCAGATGTTCAAGCTGGATTTAGAAAAGGCAGAGGAACCAGAGA
>SJYV01036781.1:135694-162740 GCA_006410875.1 Neotragus pygmaeus | reverse complement strand
AAAAAAAAAAATGCTTGCTCCTTGAAAGAAAAGCTATGACCAACCTAGATAGCATATTATAAAGCAGAGACATTATTTTGCCAACAAAGCTCCATCTAGTCAAAGCTATGGTTTTTCCAGTAGGCATGTATGGATATGAGATTTGGAGTATAATGAAAGTTGAGCACCAAAGAATTGATGCTTTTGAACTGTGGTGTTGGAGAAAATTCTTGAGTCCCTTGAACTGCAAGAAGCTCCAACCAGTCCATCCTAAAAGAAAGCAGTCCTGAATTTTCATTGGAAGGACTGATGCTGAAGCTGAAACTTCAATACTTTGGCTACCTGATATGAAGAACTGACTCATCTGAAAAGACCCTGATGCTGGGAAAGACTGATGGTGGGAAGGAGGATGAGATAGTTGGATGTCATCATCTACTTGATGGACATGAGTTTGAGCAAGCTCTGGAAGTTGGTGATGGACAGGGATGCTTGGCATGCTGCAGTCCATGAGGCTGCCAAGAGTCAGACATGATTGAGTGATTGAGCTGAACTGAACCTTACACTCAACTTTCAAAGTTAAATAAAGCACCTGTATTACAGGGGACAATGTCTATTTATATATATAAAACATTCTAATCAAAGTATGTCTTGGAAATGAAAGGCCCTTAGGTTCTGTTAAGTATCCTGAGATGTCTGAATATGTGAAGATCAGCATAGTGTTTGGAATACAGTCTGGAGAGAGAAGAACTGGGAAACTTAGAATGAGAGGATTCCAGTTCCCGGAGATAATCTCTGTGATTTATGTACATATATAATGAGGGGAAAGGGATTTTCAGGGAACTGAAAAATATACTTTTTTCTACTAAACTCAGGACAAATATTTATTTTGTATGTAAACAGATTCAGTTGTAACAAGGAAAAAGAGAATTTCCATATTTTATTCCTTCCCTCTCATAGATGAGCTTCCAAAAATAGTTTCTGATTTGACTGGATAATGGTTAATTATAAATGGCATTAACTTTAACCAATTATAATGAGTGATGATCTTTATTGTTAAATTTCATTAAGAAAGATCCCACTGATATATAAGCAGTGAATTTCATAAGTTAATTTATGATCTTGTCAGTGCACCTGTACATTTAAATCTGTACTTGGACCACTTGCTATGATCATAATTATTTCTTTGTGTAGCAAAAGTTTTCTAGCTCTAGATTTTATTAAAAGTGTTTGAAATTTCTCGAAGAACAGCATATTGGTGGGTATAATTTACTTTCTCAAACCCCAAGGCTAATATAAATAGGAAAGAAACCAATCATGTAAAAACTTCATTGAGTGCAACGTTTCTCAATCTGCAAACAAAAGAAACACTTGATTTCCAGAGTTGTGTTTTAAAATACTTCTGCCTCAAGATGTAAATGCTTTAATTCTTTTCAGGGCAATATGATGCCCTCCTACAATGAAATGGTAAAGGAAAACTAATATGAACCCTTTGAATGATCTGCAGAGAGAAAAAGAGTTGATACTAGTGAAGAAAATAAATTTAAAATATCATTCACATTACTTAGCCACAGTGTTAGTTGTAAGCAAAGATATTAAGAGCCTTTAAGGAGGCTGGAGATTCAATAACCAGATTGGTGACACACCTTAAAAGAGTACCCAAAGAATATAGACATTAGTTTTGATTGCCTTAGTGATGCACTGAAGCACAATTGAAGAAATATAAAGCTGGTACAGAGAGCTAGGAAATGACAGTTGCAGATGGATTGCAACAGTATGCAACAATCAGGGATGAATTGCTGTTTGAATGACTGAATTTTACACTTTGGAAGGCTACTGGATTCCTACAGCCAAAGATTTCAAAAGAGATTATTTGTCCAACCATCCCAGAAGAAAACATTAAGTCTGTTAGTTTCAATCATTTACTTACATGGGTTTCACATCTTTAGACACAAATGTCAATAATCAGGATGTGGTACAGGTAGATGATAGCAATGACTAATTCACAGGCATTTTCTGACTTAAACTCTTGCAGGTACAGATGCAATTGCTGCTGCTGCTAACTCGCTTCAGTCGTGTCTGACTCTGTGTGACCCCAGAGATGGCAGCCCACCAGGCTCCCCTGTCCCTGGGATTCTCCAGGCAAGAACACTGGAATGGGTTGCCATTTCCTTTTCCAATGCATGAAAGAGAAAAGTGAGAGTGAAGTCGCTCAGTCATGTCCGACTCTTCTCGACTCCATGGACTGCAGCCCACCAGGCTGTTACATCCATGGGACTTTCCAAACAACAGTACTGGAGTGGGTTGCCACTACCTTCTCCAACAGATGCGGTAGGGGATCAATATTTATTATATATTTATTTCATTTTGGAGGCATTTTTAACTGAGGTATAATAGACAAACATTGTATTAGTTTCAGTAGAAAATGAGGATTTAAAATTTTTATATATTGTGAAATGATCACTACAGTAAGTCTTGTTAATATACATCACTATATATGAAAAATAAAAAGTGAAAGTGCTAGTCATTCAGTCATGTCTGATTCTTTGTGACCCCATGAATTGTAGCTCATCAGGTTCCTCTGTTCATGGGATTCTCCAGGCAAGAATACTGGCATGGGTTGCCATGCCCTCCTCCAGGGGATCTTCCTGACCCAGGGATTGAACCTGGGTCTCTGGCATTGCAAGAAAATTTTTTACCATCTGAGTCACCAAGGAAGCTCATTGCCATAATGAGAACCTTTAAGATTTGCACACTTATCAACTTTCAAATATGCAATATAATATTATTACTTACAGTCATCATGGTGTACATTGCATCCCCATGGCTTATTTTATAACTGGAAGTTTCTACCTTTTGAATCTTTTCACCCATGTGGCCCACACGTCATGGTCTACTTTGGCAACTACTAATCTGTTTTCAGTATCTATGAGCTTGGTTTTATTTATTTTTTTATTGTGTGTTGCTATTAGGTTGGTGCAAAAGTAACTATGATTTTGGACCCTGAATTTTAAGTCATTACAACTAGGCTCAAACAAATCTCTATTAATCAAAATCAACACATTTTTGCCAATGAGAAGTGTTTGTTTATTCTTGTAGCATAAAAATCCATGCTTTAGGATTTAACAAACTTTTGGAAAGCATTCTTTGCTTCCTGCTGGTTGTGGAAGCATTTTCTCTGCAAAAAGTCAAGATGCTTGAAGAAGTGGTAGTCAGTTGTCAAGAAGTCAGGTGAACATGGCACATAAGGCAAAACGTTGTAGCCCAATTGTTGAGCTTTTGAAATGTTGGTTGTGTGACGTGTGGTCAGGAGTTGTCGTGGAGAAGAACCGGGCCCTTTCTGTTCACCAATGTTGGCTGCAGGCATTGTAGTTTTTGGTGCATCTAATTGATTTGCTGAGCATACTTGTCAGATGTAATGGTTTCACTGGAATTTAGAAAGTTGTAGTGGATCAGACTGGCAGCAGACCACCAAACAATGATCAAGACCCTTTTTTGGGGTGCAAGTTTGGCTTTGGGAAGTGCTTTGGAGCTGCATCTCAGTTCAGCCACTGAACTGGTTTTCACATAAAATCTCCTTTTCCTCTCATATCACAATCTGATTGAGAAATCGGTTTTTGTTGTTGCATAGAATAAGAAAAGATGACACTTCAAAATGACTTTTTTTTTTTTTTTTTGGTTAGCTCATGAGGCCCCCACTTATCGGGTTTTTTCACCTTTCCAATTTGCTTCAAATACTTCATGAGTTGGTGATGGACAGGGAGGCCTGGTGTGTTGCAGTCCATGGGGTCACAGAGTCAGACACTACTGAGTGACTGAACTGAACCGAACCAAATAACCATAGAATGGTTGATGCTAAGTTCTTGAGCAACTTCTCCTGTAGTTGGAAGAGGACCAGCTTCTCAATGGTCATTGTCAGCTTCCAATGGCTGGACACTATGCTCATCTTCAAGGCTCTCATCTCCTTTGCAAAACTTCTTGAACCACCACTGCACTGTACATTCATTAGCAGTTCCTGGGCCAAATGCCTTGTTGCGCGTTTCTCTCTGCTACTTTATGACTCATTTTGAACTCGAATAAGAAAATCACTCAAATTTGCTTTTTGTCTAACATCATTTCCATATCCTAAAACACATATAATATAAACAGCAAGTAAAAATTCATTAGCAAAAAGTATAAAGCAAGAAATGGGCATTACAAGGGTGCATAATGTAACCACATTTAAGATGCATTCCATGAAAGTATTCCAAGAATGTATCAAATGGCAATGTTCAACAATGCAAAACCACATTTGGGCACCAACCTAATGTTTTTTTAATCCCACATTACTCCTTTTCATTGTGTGTGTGTGTGTGTGTGTGTGTGTGTGTGTATTCTACTTCTCTAACTATTCTTCCATGCCTAATGTTTTTTTAATCCCACATTACTCCTTTTCATTGTGTGTGTGTGTGTGTGTGTGTGTGTATTCTACTTCTCTAACTATTCTTCCATGAATGAAGACTTACACTGTTTCCATATCAACTACTGTATTGCAAACATAATGCTGAAATGTACTGCTGCTGCTGCTAAGTCGCTTCAGTCGTGTCCGACTCTGCGACTCCGTGCGACCCCATAGACGGCAGCCCACCAGGCTCCCCCGGCCCTGGGGTTCTCTAGGAAAGAACACTGGAGTGGGTTACCATTTCCTTCTCCAGTGCATGAAAGTGAAAAGTGAAAGAGAAGTTGCTCAGTCGTGTCTGACTCTTCGAGAACCCATGGACTGCAGCCTACCAGGCTCCTCCGTCCATGGGATTTTCCAGGCAAGAGTGCTGAAATGAACACGGAGGTATATATATCTCTGAATTAGCATTGTGGGCTTCCCTTATACCTCAGTTGGTAAACAATCCACCTGCAATGTAGGAGACCTGGGAAGATCCCCTGGAGAAGGGAAAGGCTACCCACTCCAGTATTCTGGCCTGGAGAATTCCACGGGACTGTATAGTCCTTGGGGTTGCAAAGAATCCAACACGACTGAGTGATTTTCACTTTAGGGGAATAAATTCTCAAAAAGGAATTGCTGGATCATGTGGTAATTCTATTTTTAATTTTTTAAGGAAATCTGATAGTTTTCCATAGTAGCTGCAGCAATTTACATTCCTACCAATGCACAATGGTTCTCTTTACTTCATATCTTTTCCAACATTTATCATTTCCTGTCTTTTAAAATACACCATTTTAACAGGTGTGAGGTGATATTGCATTGTGGTTTTGATTTGCATTTCTTTAATGACAAATGATGTTGATCATCTTTTCACATACCTTTTGTCCATCTGTACGTCTTATTTGGAAAATATCTATTTAGATCATCTGCCCATTTTAAAATCAAATCATTACTTTTATGAATTCATATATTTTGGATATTAGCTCTTATTAGGTATATGATTTGCAAATATTTTCTGCTGTTCAATAGGTTGCTTTTTCATTTTGTTGATGGGTCCCCTTGCTGTGTAGAAGTTTTTCAGTTTAATGTAGTCTCTCTTATTCATTTTTCTTTCTGTTACTTCTGTTTTGGTGTCAGAGTCAAAAAATCATTACCAAACCTATGTTAAGAAGCTTACAGTCTATGTTTTCTTCTAGAAGTTATATGGTTTAAGGTATTACTTCAAGTCTTTGAGTTAACTTTTGTGTATAGTGTAGGATAATGTACAAGTTACATTCTTTTGCATGCTGTTGTCTAGTCTTCCCAGCTTCATTTAAGAGGCTGTTCTTTTCCCACTGTATACCCTTGGTTCCATTATCATAAGCTAATCAACATATACATATACGAATGTGTATTAACATATATATAGGTATATATATACATATATATATATACCTATATATATATAGTTTTATCTCTAGACTCTCTATTCTGTATCTGTGTGGTGGTTTTTATGCAATACAATGCTATTCTAATTACTATAGCTTTATAATATAGTTTAAAGTCACGGAATGTGATGCTTCCAGCTTTGTTCTTTTTTCTCAATACTAGGGATCTTCTGTGGTTCCATGTAAATTTTAAGATTGTTTGGTCTATTTCTGTGAAATATGCCATTGGAATTTTGATAAGGAGTGCACTGAAACTGTATACTGCTTTAGGTGGAATAGGCATTTTAACAATATTAATTCTTCCAATCCACAAGCAAAGAATCTTTCCATTTATTTGTCTTCTTAAATTTCTTTCAATAATGCCTTATAATTTTCAATATACAAGACTTTCAACTGTTTAAATTTAACATTAGCCATTTTATTCTTTTCAATGCAACTGTAAGTGAAATCATTTTAATTTCTGTTAGTTTCTTACTAGTTTATAGAAAGACAGCTTATTTTTGTGCTTTGAGTTTGTATCCTGCAACTTTACCAATTTTTCATTAGTTGTAAGATTTATTTTTATTTTTCTGTGGAGTCTTTAGGGTTTTCTATATATAGTATTATACCATCTGCAATAGTGACAGTTTTACTTCTTCCTTTCCAATTTGGATGCCTTTTCTCTTTTTCTAGCCTGACTGCTCTGGCTGGGACTTCCAAAACTCTGTTGAATAAAACTGACAAAAGTGGGCACACTTAACTTCTTGCAGTTAGAGGAAAGGTTTTCAGCTTTTAACCACTGTATAGTATAGGTTTTACACTATTCTTTCATTTGGACCATACTTCTCTTTCATTTTCTTTAACTTTCTGTATTGGTTTGTACACAGTAGATGAAATCATCACCTCACTCTGTCTAAAGAAGTGATCTCACGTAGGAGATGAACCTTGTCCTTCAATCCACCCTAGCTCTTGTCCTTCAAATCTTTGTGTTTGTCCGATAAGCTCTTATATTTTAATAGCCCCTAGAAGATAAAGATGCTCCAAGACCTGTCATTATCTCAAAGGGGAGGATATCATTATCTAGACTCAGGCTGACTGGAAGCCAGACCTTCACTCAGCAGCTTTAAAAGTATGCAAATACATACTATCTTGTGGGACCACAAACCCAAGTCTCACTAGCCATCAGGGTCAGGTAATCTAAGTGTCCCATATGTAGCAATTGCAAAAATACGAGCCCTAGACAAGTCATGTCTGACTCTTTGTGACCCCTGGACAGTAGCCTGACAGGCTCCTCTGTCCATGGGATTATCCAGGCAAGAATACTGAAGTGGATTGTCGTTTCCCTCTCCAGGGTATCTTCCCAATCTAGGGAAAGAACCCATGTCTCTTTACATCTAGTGCCCTATCAGGCAGGTTCCTTTACCACTAGTGCCAACTGGGAAGCCCAAGACAAGTGAGTGAGCTCATTTTTTTGGAGATGCCAGAGAGCTGGTGCAAGGAAATGCAGAGTACCAAGGTTGTGTCCATAGCCAATGTCCCTTAAGAGCAGTTTGGAAAGCCACAAATCTGAAGCCTGCCCCTCAGGCCAAAGCTCCAGGACAAGCAAAGAAACATGTCTATTCAGATTCTCTGCCCATTTTCCAGTTAGACCCTTTATTCCAATTTTCAACTTAATCCAAAATTGTGGACTATTAGAATACACCCAAACTGGCAAGTCTGAATATGGCATATTTGGCTTGTTGTGGCTCATGTAGATAGCTCTGTCAGAGACAGGAACTGGTTGTTTCCCACCAGAAACTGATGCAATTTGCTCTTTATAATACGTTAAAAACAAATGAGCTCGAAATTTCCCATTCTGACAAATGGGAACATGAATACTAGCTTCTCCTTCCTTTCAGTACTGATAAGCTCAATTCCGCTTATCAGTACTGAAAGGAAGGAGAATGTGACTTGTGATAAAGTTCAGTACATGAAATATTAATAATATAATTTCACTAAGTATAAACAATAAAAGTTGTATTCCTCAACCACAACAGAAATTGGCTTTCTCTAACCCACTCCAGTGTTCTTGCCTGGAGAATCCGAGAGACAGGGGAGCCTGCTGGGCTTCTCTATGGGGTCGCACAGAGTCAGACACGACTGAAGCGACTTAGCAGCAGCAGCAGCAGCAAACATATTTTATAGGAACAAAAGATTTAAGTTAAACTATGCTTAAAAATAATGGGCTTCCCTCATGGTTCAGACAGTAAAGAATCTGCCTGCAATTCAGGAGACCTGGCTTCAACCCCTGGATAGGGAAAATCCCCTGAAAAAGGGAACGGCTACCCATTCCAATTTTCTTGCCTGGAGAATTTCATGGACGGAGCAGCCTGGAGGGGGGTGGCTAGCCCATAGGGTCACAAAGAACTGAACATGACTGAGGTACTAACATGAACAATACAGCTCATGGTAGCTTAAAATATTTCTCCTAAAATAGTTAACATTAATCTATAAGAATAGTTATTGACATAGATGAAGACTTGTGTTTCATTTAGCTAAACAAAAAGAGCACCTGAAATGCTTGACAATTTTAATCAAATTGCTAAATGCTTTTCCTTAATTTTTTTTAAAACTCTTTCAGATTATATCAAGGCTCCTAAATTTGAGGTCTCCAAGGTGCTCAAGTCCAGGGGATATTTTGGTGTATGTGAATGGCAGGTGTAGCATGCTAGTTATCAGCCATGATAGCCATGCATATATTTTGCATCAGGTAAAATCTGATTTTGGCTGTGCTAAATTTGGTAATCTTTAACAGAGGTAATATTGTCTAGACTCAGAAGATGAGTGGATCATAGCTTGTGAGAAGTGATTCTGGATTCATTCCATCAAATTTTTGTGACTGTCAGCATTACTTGGATTTTTGAAAATTTATTTCCACTTTATATAATAAATACACACTCTTTACTTCTGTTTTGTTTAGTTTGGAAGATAAATGCCCAAGATAGAAGATCATAATCAAAAGTTGCATTTTTTTCTATGCTCTTCTTGGTCATTATTAATTCATCAGTAAGTTTACAGAATATATTTATTTACAAATAGTAGTTGTCCTTTACAAACCTTGAAAGCCTATGATTTAAAGGCTGTGATTTTATGAAGTACAAATGATAAAGCAAGAGAAAATGTTCAATTTCTTATTCATGTATGTGATTATCACATTGGTTGAGTTAGGCACAGTGCTGGTGGTACATGTGTGGTACTATACACCAAGGGATGCATATTAAAGCAGACACTGCCAAATTCTTGGAACAGATAACATTTCAAAGCAATTTAGCATTCATACATCATGCAGAAATATGATTAACCTGGTGACAGCCAACTTCTCAGAAACCTCCCACTGATATTAAATAGAAGCCAACCACCCTCAGGAGATGTGATTATGGCAAAAGTGAAACAACTTCATCAAGTAATAAAGCATCAGAATCCAACTTGCAGAACAAGTATCTGGTGGCCATGGTTTGAAGATCAGTCCAGGCAGCAGTGTGGTGGTGGCACTTGAAGAATATGCAGCTTTATTAATACCTTTGATAGCAAAGGTGGTACTAGGTGGAAACACATGGATCAACCACTTTTAAGTTGAATACTGCTTTAGAAAAGTTTGTCTCTAGATGTGAAGCTATGTAAAGTTTTGACTGTTTTTTAATATTTCGCTTTTTTGTTTCTTTACATGTATTTGCAAAAGGGTTACATGAAACAAATCTATATAAGTGCTTTTCAAAAAGATTTCCAATAAATAAAAACATCAAGTAAGGAGAAAAGCATTGAATCTTATTTTATTGGCAGTTTTCTTTTTCAACGAAATATGATGATTCTTAATAACTGATGGTACCTTAAATCAATTAGATTAGAAATATAGCAATGAATTTTTAATGAATGACACATAACATCCTGTGAAACCTCTGCAAGTAAATCAGTAATTGGTAAACAACAGCTACCATTTATCTTTATTTTCCTCTTGAGAAGAAACTTAGAAAAAATACACATAAATATCATAATTGAGACTTGCTGATAAATCACTTCTGGTTTACCAAACAATTATTTTCATATTGATATGCTAATTTTATATTGACATATAAATAATAGAGGCACAGACCAGTTCTATTTCAATTTATTCATGTTAAAACACAAAACTCTTGACAAAACTTTTCTCTATCATCAGACTTTAGTATGAAAACATTTCAAATATGTGCCTATACCAAAAGAACACAGTGCTCAGAGTTCCAGCCAACTTTTATTGTCTTGAAGCTGTTTATCATCTGTATATTTTCACAGTCATTCTATTTTTATGGCTCCTTCCTGCTGTCTACCTTTTGGCCATTTACTGCTTCTCAGTGTCATTACTAGTGCATGGTCAGAAAATTAAAAAATGAAAAGTAAAAATCTGTCCATCTGGTAATTTTAATAGTTCTGTTGAAGGATTCATGAAGGAGGATGAAGATAATGTCCAAAATGAACTTATATGAATTATCAGGGAATCCCAAGTATTCTAACATTTTCCTATACAGATTCTTGAGTTTTATGTGTATGCATGCTTTCCTATAGATGAAACTTTGGGGAAAATTTTTAAGATACACAAACATGGGTTCAAGTTTATGAGGATAAAACAGCACATATATCCTTTTGGTTTCATTTTGATAAGACTAATAAAAGAGATTTTTATCATCAATTTCAGAACAGTTTGTACTTCTTAAGACTATCACAATAGTTTAAGCATTGATTTTATCTGACTGTCTGCTACAGATTTGTTTCTGCAAAAGTACTTCTACATCATTTCTACAGTGTTTTGAAGACCCTATAGTATGGTATGCTTATAACAGTTCACCAGAATAGGATTAATGCACTTGAGGAGAAAACTGCCAGTGAATACTTAGAACTTCATTTGAACCAAAGTCCAAAAGAAGATGAAAAACTTTAAAGGTTTATTTATAAAATCACCTTTAAGACTGTTCTACTACTCTGTGAATAAATAACATTCCAAAAATCCATCTTTATAAGAAAAGTTAAAATAGTGATAAAACTTTAAAAACTCATTTTCCTGAACTTACAGCACAATATTAATTTTCATTAAAAAGCTTTACATTTTTGTTATTAATGTTATGCTACATCAATCATGTTAATATAATTTTCATTAATTCACTTCAATTAAAAACAACTGTCTACAGAAAACTCCTGCATTTGCAATTTTGCTCAATCAAGAAAGGCAAAGTATTCGATATTTGTGCTCAGAAGTTCAGTCTTGTCCAACTCTTTACAACCCCATGGACTATAGCCCATGAGGCTCCTCTGTCCATGGGATTTTCCAGGCAAGAATATTTCAGTGAGCTGCCACTTCCTTCTCCAATACAATATTTAATAAGATGTCTCTAAATCAGACTGCTTCCTATTCAAAGTAATTTCTAGAAAAATTTGTTCCCTATAAGTTATCATGTCTTCTATATCTTTGTAGAAAAGCATTTCTTCAATGGACAACAGCTTATAGTTATTCAGGCTGAATGTTGACTTGCTCTGTACAGCATTTAACATCTTTAGGGATGTTGTCACTGAATCACTCAAAGAAGAACAAACTGGGAAAATACGAGCATTCCACAAGCTCAAACGTGTCTTGTTTCCAGAGAATAGTTCCTCTGTAACTTTGAGATTCCAAATGTCTAAGCATGACAGGAAACAGACCCCAAAGAATTGAAGTAACTTTACATCTGACAATGTTTTAACATTCTTTTTCAAGTTGTCTTGCACTCCACATGCCATTGTTGAATACTTTAAGTGTCCATTCATCTTCAAGCTTAAGGAACACACAAAAGAATATGCAGGCAGGACAGCTGTTGTTTTGACATAAGCACCACTAATGATGCAATTTTCCCCAACTGAAACATCAGGCCCCAATCTGGAATACTCCACAACTGAGCCAGGTGTCACAGAACATGTTGAATCCAGTATACTTTGGATAATACAGGGTTTGTTAGTAGAACATTCTGGTATCGATGGAAAGAGGCTAAAAGCTATAGATTGTAAGCCAAGCTCTGACTTCAAACTGCTATCTGCAGTAAAATGAAACAAATATTCTTCTGTTGTTCCAATGTGATAAAATTTGGAGTTATTAAGAACAACAACATTTAATGGTGTTCCTTTAAGAAGATGAAATATTCTCTGCCTCATGTCTACCAACTCTGACTCTTCTTTAGTAACATTTGATGTGTTTTTGGTGTACTCCACAGTTGCTCCAGGTCCCAAAGCCTGAAGAAAGTCTCCATAGGCATCTATTTCACAGTGTAGTGTACCTATTTTTTCATAAAAAGCAAGTAACTTTTTTGCTGTTTTATGGTCCATGTAAAATAGGCTGTCTGTGTAGACATACTCAGGCTCTAATTTAGGAGAGCGTATGTCACTCCCAGCAAATTCCTGTTGAAAAAAATTTCTAGGTCTACACACAGCATCAAATTCATACATTTCTTCTATGCTGGGTTTATGAAGGAAACGATGGCAGCTTCTGTATTCGAGGTGTCTATATTCTAAATGGCTAAAAGGTTCTAAGACAAACACTCCATGTGTTGTACCAACAGTCAAACTAGAAGGATGAGCTAAAGCAGTAAAGCCAGGTTTGTCAAACCTAATAAACTCAGATTCTCCAATACTATAAAGTTCAATATCATCTGCACAGGTAATCAGAATCCCAGGATTCATATGTGAGGGGAAATCAATGTACATGGCTAGTTTTAATTCCAACATCTGATAAATGGGGCTACCAAAAGGTAAAGCAGTGAAAATTTTCCCCAGAGCACTTGCACTTGGAAGGCGTTGACTGTAGCCACCTATATAGAATTAAACAAAGTAACTGTTTTAAAATGTTTATAAGATTGTTTGGAAGATTTAAAAATGTAGGAGCATCAGTTACAACTCAAAATATCTCTAAAGATATTTAAAATATATGCTTTACTATACCCTAGGAAAGAATAATAAATTTCAAATTCAAAGAGCAATTCTCCTGTAAAGATTTGATATAATGCAGTTCTAGACTAGGAAAGAATTCTAAATATGCTTTACAGGCTATGATAGTTTAAACAGTAAATTTCAACCATGTGTAAACTACCATGTTAAAAATCCACTTCATGGGAGAAAAATGTCACCAAAAAAACCAGTATACATAATTATCTATTAAAGACTAATTTCCAGTTGCAACATTTTTCATCAAATTATTACCTACATTTAAAAGCAGTAAAGGCACATTTATATAAAAGCATTTTACAATATATACTTGTTTTTAATTTAAAAAGGCTTTTCTAACAATGACTAGCCATATGACTTAATTCCTTGAGAATTGTGTTCTCTTAAATACATTAAATACACTATTATTTGTTACATCATTTTATGTAACTATGTAACTAATTATAGTGAGAGTCAGTAGAAAGAGTCACATAAAAATGGGTTTAAGTTCTGGTATACCATTTTTTAATTGTTTATCTTTGTATTTACTCTAAGACAGCAGATGTGGAATAATGCTTTATCATGATTATTATTATATAATAATTATTATTATAAAATCAATAATAGATGTAAAGTACTCACCTCAGAGTACATTGTTCAACCAACAAGAGTTAATATTTTCATTTTCCAAATACTAACCAACAGTAAAATTTCGCATTACAAGAATTACCTGTTTTTAATTATACTTGACCCTGTAAGAGTAAGGGTTTGAACTACACCAATTCCTTTATATAGGATTTTTTTCAATAAATACTGTAAGACTGTAGGACCCCAGGTTGGTTGAATCCCTAATGAGAAACTGTGGGTATGCAGAGTGGAATCCCCTCTATAGAAGTTCAACTATGAAGTTACATGCAGATTTCAGACTGTGTAAGGGTCAGCACCCCTAAACCCTGTGTTATTCAAGGATCAATTGTATACATTTTCTGGTGTCTACCTTAATTTTTACTAAATTTGCAATAATAATAATGTTCTGGAATAAAACTCTAAGCCTTTTTTTTTTAACCTTTTAAATTAACCTTAAAATTAGAACTTGGATGCCTTACTTGATATCCTTTCTAAAAAGAATTGTTCTGTGTATGAATCTTAAGAAATGAAAAGTGCTTTGGTAACCATATGGACAAATGGTTCTAAAATATCTGTAACTGAATAGTGCAGGTCCATGACAAAGTTTCACCAGTCCTCAGTTCACAGAGGGAAAGTAACAGAGGTTTCTATCATACAACCAAAATTTTAATACAACCAAACTTGTCCAATTTGAAAACTATCCTTTATCCTGAGATTATTTCTTTCTTATATTTCTACCGCCTTATTTGTATGGGATTCCCCCTCTTTTATACTTTGTCAACTCTATGTTCTGTCATCACTTTTTCTTTTGTTTTTAAACTCTTTAAGGATTATAGACTTTGGCCACCAATAACTAGATAAAAATGTGTAACAGAAGGTTTTGTCTAAAGTCTGGTAATCATAGTACTAACGCAGCCTCTGCCCTAAAGCAAGAATACTTTCTAAAGCATTATCAAGAAATGCTCATATTTTGATGAGTTCTATCTTAGGGAAATGGAACCATATCCATGAAAAGTCGATAATGTACATGATCCATAATTTTAAAGTTAAATTCTGTGAAAGATATTTTGCTACTAACAACCTAACAATATCAAGAAATACATGAAATATTTGCTTCCAAAGCAGAATTAACTTCAAAACAAAAGAACAAAATGAAAGAAAGAAGTATTGGTAAGGGAGAAAAACGTCCCTGAGATATCAAGGGTAAAATACTAAAAGAAAATGTATATTAGTAAAATATAACATTACCAGAGTGAATTAATAGGATGGTAAAAGAATTCCATTCATCTCCATAAAGCTTTTCCAAACATCGAAGGGCACAAAGGGTTGATCCTCCATTTCCTTAAAGTTAAAAAGCAGGTTTTATTTTATTACAGTAAATTTAGGTGTTATAACTTTGAGGATAAGATCCTTTGGCTAAAATTAACTAGGCAGAGACAAAGGTACAGGCAAAAGAATCAAATTAAATACACATTTCTTGGCAATTAAATAATTAGTAATAAAACCCAGAGATCAGGAATCGGTAATAAAAGTTGAGTTAATCCTTTCATGAAAATAGTAAAATAAAGAAAGAAATGATAAACTAGGCACTAGAAGACTACAAATTTGCACATTCACTTGGACTAAAGAACCATAAAATTCATTAAGATAATTCTCCCATATGATCAAATATGTGCCTTAGATTTACTCTCCAAAAAGGTTTTTAGAACCTGATTTCCTAAAAATCATGTAAGTTTCCTAAAAATTTACAAATGGAAGTAAATGTAACTTCCATTTACTAGTTACCTTGCACAAGTTACCTAACATTTTGTGTCTAAATCTCATTCAAACATCAAAATCACAATAATGTACTGGACATTATTTTACAAAGGTTAAAACATTGGCTAATTAGGACATGCCAATATCAAACACAAATACCCTAAATCTGGTATCAAGGGGCTTCAGCTTTAAGTATCACATGGAAAACGGCCCCCAGAAAAATGGCATGTATATTTATTTATAAGGGAAGGTCAAAAGGCAAAGCTGACAATTTGTTTTTAAAAGTAAACATCTTACAATACTTACGCAATTAGACTATGCTCTTTCACATTGTGCATTGTGGTCTCAAGAGGCAGGATGTATTTTTCCTGACTTGCTCCCTTCATTTAATTTCTGAACAAACTGTGGAGTTTGGAGGGAACTTAAAAGAACTACGGATAAGGTTCAAAGGAATGTTTACCATCAAAATAAATTTCACTAAGATTAGTAAGTTTTATTTTAACATAGAATAATATTATGGAAGTTTTCCATGGTATGTCCATGTGCAAAAACACCTGCCATCCCTTTTATCTTTCTTAAAAACAGTGAATTTACATTAAAAATTTTTATATTTGTAAAGACTACAGGTGGAAACACACATAGTCCATAAACTGTAGGCCACAGGAAAACTTTTCTTCAATGATTATTCTATCCACAACTTATGATTTAAATCTAACCATAAACACATACCAATTTTGGCTCCAGTAGGATCAACAAAAACATGATATTGAACTCCAAGGGGTAACTCCTTTTTTTTCAGCTTTTCTGAAAGCTGTTGCTTATAAGCAAGTTCCTGTTTTTCATCAGCTGCTGTAATTGCAACAATGTCCCAGAATTCTCCAGCTGCCATAGATTTGCCTATGTGCAAAAAGAAAGAAAAGATAAATATTATTAGAATTCTCTAGCTGTTACAGGTTTTACCTATTTGGAAAAAAGGAAGAAAGAGGTAACAGTATCTACAAAAATGTATCTTCTTCTTTTGAGAATTTGGGAATAATGAGTGTCCAGCTAGCAGGATTCAAAATAATTCCAATAAGGATTGTTGACAGATTCTTTTTCTCTTGTAAGGACTGTTGACAAATTCTACTTCTTCCTCTATTTTAGATCACTTATTCCTTTTTTGGTCTACCAATCCATTTACTTAGATATTCTGAGAGTTACAATGTTTCTTGATTAAGAGAAGTACTTTTGACTTGCTAAAGATGAGCTCAATTCTTAAAATAAAAAGAGGAGCCAAAGCAATCAATGAATCTCCAGCTTTGAAAATCAATTTTCACATATGGGTAGGACTTAGAAAGATTAAACCCAGTGATCTACTGCTACAATGCTGGTGTTTATAAATATGGGCACAGTACCTTAATTACCTTAAGCTGAATCATGCAAGCTTACAAAGGTTATTGGAGAATGATACCAAATTCCAGATAACAGAAAAGTTCCCAGGTCCTTGATAAACTCAACAAAAGATAGACTGAACTTTTGGCTGATGGTGAGGTTATCTAAGTACTATTTTCTGTATTTTTAAAAGCAGTAATGTCGATAAAAACATAACCTATTAGACAGTTGTACAAGAAATGACAAGTGGTACAGTCTTTTTAAAAAATTACAATTTTTTTCTAACCCTTTAAATATTTTGTACATAATTCCTCCATATTGTTTGGTTTTTCACTTAGTAAGCGTTCACATTATGGAACAAATTGGTGAAATAGGTAGGAACTGGAAGAAAGTTAAAATTGTATCTATAAGTGTCAAAACACTATGCTTTAGATCTTCTAGGTTTATTTGAAGTAATTTTTGTTAATGAACTAACCAAATGTTTAAGTTGTATTTATTTATAGCTTCATTAGTCAGGCCAATAAGTGTCTTTCTTCTCCATCCTCCTCACATATATGCAATAAGAAGTAAACTTAAAGGAGGAAAGTAGCAAGCACAACGTAAAGCAAGCAGAGTGACAGAAGCATAAAAAACAGGAACATTAGCTCCGCCTGGGCCAGTGTCCTAGGTCTGCAGGTGATTAGTTAAAGGAAGTGGCAGTCCAGCAAATAGTCCAGCACGTAAAGCACTCCTTCTATCCATTGCAGGGGAGGGCTAGGGTTCCTCCTTTGGTACCTCTAAGCTCTGAAAACCTCCGCAACCTTCGTTGGGTGGCTTCTCGCAAAGATTCTCCGGCAGGGGCACTTTCAGCTTCCATAGTTTCACCTTACCCACGGCCGCCGAGGACTTCCAGGTATGCAGCGGCAAGCACCGTACGCATGCGCCCTGGGCTACAACCTGGTCTTTGGTCCGGTTTCGCGTCTGTTCCGCCCCCTGCGTACGTCCTTCACGTAACCACGCCCCCGAAGCTCTCTGGCCCGCCTAGGCAAAACCACGATGGAGTCAGCGCGGAGCTTCGCTCCGTTCCCTTAGTAACGGTCTTCGGAACGGAAATGACCACCTAGAGATTTGTGGGACAGTGCCGAGTCTGGGCCGCTAGTTCCCAACTCATAAGGCATTGCAGCCCGCTAGACCCGGTAAGTGGTTCAGTTTGGGCGACGAAATTTCGAGAATTCACCAGTGTAAGGAGAATTCGAAACTACAGCCTATCTGAAGCTTTCTCTCAAAGGCGATTCGTCCAAACGCGTGGTTTCTTTTAGCCAGAAGCAGTTCCCAAGGATCTCTTGAAAGATAATCCCTAATCCTTGGATCGTCATCTGAAACCATCTTCCCCATCCCCAATGTTCAGATACACATTCTGAACTTTTAAAATCCGTATTTATTCAGGAGGCTTTGTGGCTTCTTTGTCCTTGCATTACTAGAGAGTGAGCCTCTCAGTTTTGAGATCACTTAATAAGCTTTTGGAAATTGTATAAACTTATGCAATGAGGCCCTTAACATTTGTGGTATTTTTGGCTGTTTCTTTGGCATCCTTTCGTGTACGAAGATTAATCTAGAACTTTCAGTAGCATCCCTGGGAATAAGTCAGTTTTATTGGACGTGTTTCTGTTAGGTACCAATAAATAAGTTTATTCTCTTGTAAAGCACGACTTTGTGATGAGTTTTACAGATTCTTCTATTCATCTTTATACATGAGAAAGCTATGAATCGGAAAGAATAGTGACTTAGTCAAGGTCTCACAATTAGCAGTAGAGAGAAGATTTAAGCAGGATATTTCGATTACAAACTCAGAAATCATTCTACTGCACGATACAATTTAAGAAGACTGTCCTCATTAAAGTTTTCATCAGCAACTTAAACATTCAAGGGCTTACAAGTTACTACCACGAACTTAACTTAGTTTTTTCTTTTAAAGTCCTAACTCTGTTATTCAACTCTGTACTTGTAAAGCATTTGAGTAAAAAGAGAAATTACTCTCTTGTCATTTTATTGTTTAAAAGCTTTCTTTTCTGTTAATTAAAAAAATGCATTAAGAATGTTTAGAAAATATAGAATACTTAATGAGGTGAGTGAATGAAAGGAAAAAAATGGCAAGAGAGAAGGTCAGAGAGATGACAACAACCTAAATAAAGGATTTTCCTTTACTGAGTGAAACAAAGCCATTGCTGGGTTTTTATGCAACTTCCTTAATGGTTGAAAAGCATGTAGAAATGTGAAAATAGACTGTAATGGAAGATGAGGCAATGATAGAAACAGGGAGACTTGTGTAGAGGCTTCTCCAGCAAAACATATGAGAGCTGGTGAAGTCTTGGCCAGTATGGTAACAGTGGGGGTGATGAGCACTTGGTTAGATTCTGGATATATGTTTGAAAGCACAGTTAATACAATTTGCTAACTGAATGGCTCTGCAATGTGAAAGAAAGAGGACTCATGGATAACTGCTTGAAGGCCAGAGGGACAAGTGAAATGGGAAAGGCTATGGATTAGGAAGTCTAGAGATAGTTATTGGGTTAGCACGGAGAGTTCAACATTTGGTTTTGGGCACATAAAATACACAGATGTATATGTATGCAATGCATATGTAATGGGCACTTGTGTGTGTATGTGTTTGTTTGCATTGTACATGAATTTGGACTTTGTGAGACCAATCTGGGCTGGAGATATAATTTGGGGAGTTGTCAGCAGATAAGTTTAAGTGAAGTCGCTCAGTTGTGTCCGACTCTTTGCGACCTAGTGGACTATAGCCCACCAGGATCCTGTCTATGGGATTTTCCAGGCAAGAGTACTGGAGTGGGTTGCCATTTCCTTCTCCAGAGGATCTTCCCNAAGTTTAAGTGAAGTCGCTCAGTTGTGTCCGACTCTTTGCGACCTAGTGGACTATAGCCCACCAGGATCCTGTCTATGGGATTTTCCAGGCAAGAGTACTGGAGTGGGTTGCCATTTCCTTCTCCAGAGGATCTTCCCAACCCAGGGATAGAACCCAGGTCTCCCACATTGTAAGCAAGATGCTTTACTGTCTGAGCCACCAGATAGATGGAGTTAATTTTTAAATTATAGAACTAAATAATTATAGCCCTAAGGAAAGAAAATCAGTGGAGCCTATTAGCTGAGGGATTGTATTAATACTATATCAGCTATGGTTTTTGTTCTTCCTCTGCCTTTTCTGTTTTCTTCAAATTTTTACTAATATTAATTTTTAAGTAAAAAAGGAAAAGAAATGTTATATACTGTGTGATTGGGAATAAATATCTTTGGCAGTTGATTATACTGGTAAAAAAAGTTAATGGATTTTATTTAAGTTTATGTTTTATATAATCAGACAGTGTGATATAGTTATTTGAACAGTCATAAGCTACAGTGACCAGAATAAAATAAATCGATAAAAGAGTAGTTCAGTTCAGTTCAGTTGCTCAGTCGTGTCCGACTCTTCATGACCCCGTGAATCGCAGCATGCCAGGCCTCCCTGTCCATCCCCAACTCCTGGAGTTCACTCAGACTCACGTCCGTCGAGTCAGTGATGCCATCCAGCCATCTCATCCTCTNTAATCCGGCGGATATTGGCAACTTGATTTCTGGGTCCTCTGCCTTTTCTAAAACCATCTTGAACATCTGGAAGTTCATGGTTCACGTATTGCTGAAGCCTGGCTTGGAGAATTTTGAGCATTACTCTACTAGTGTGTGAGATGAGTGCAATTGTGCGGTAGTTTGAGCACTCTTTTGGCATTGCCTTTCTTTGGGATTGAAATGAGAACTGAGCTTTTCCAGTCCTGTAGCCACTGCTGAGTTTTCCAGATTTGCTGGCATATTGAGTGCATTGCTTGGTAGCTAATTCATTTTTAGTGCTGAATAAATACTCCCTTGTCTGGATGTACTGTAGGTTATTTATGCATTCACTTACTGAAGTATTTCTTGATTCTTCCCAGTTTTGATGATGAGGGAGGCCTGGCATGCTGCAATTCATGGGGTCGCAGAGTCTGACACGTCTAAGCGACTTAACTGAACTGAACTGAAAGCTGCTATAAATATCCATGTGCCTGGTAATATGTTAAATAAGTTTTCAGCTTCTCTGGTTAAATAACCAAAGAATGCACTGCTGGATTTTATGGGAAGAGTATGTTTAGTTGTTTTGAGAAACCAACAAACTCTTTTCCAGAGTGGCTATATGATTTTACATTCCTACAGGAATGAATGAAAGTTCCTGTTGCTCTGCATCCTTGTCAGCAGTTTGTGTTATCAGTATTAGACTTTTGGCCATTCTAATTAGGTGTGTAATGGTATCTCATTCTTGTCTTCGTTTTCTTATTCCTGATGACATGTGATGAGAAGTAACTTTCATATGATTATTTGACACTTTTCTATCTTCTTTACTGAAGTTTGTATTAAGGTTTTGCCTTATATTTTTAACCTAGTTCATTTTCTTATTGTTGAATTTTGAGTTTTTTGTACATTTTTAGTGAGTCCTTTATCACATGTGACTTTTACAAAAGATTTTCTCCCAGTCTGTGACTTGTCTTCTCGTTCCTTTGGCATTAACTTTTGCAGATCATGTTTTTAATATTAAAGAACTGTAGGTTATAACATATTTCTTTCATGGATTATGTTTATGATGTATCTAACAAAATCATCATCATCCCTAATGTCATCTAGGTTTTCTCCTAAGTGATTTTCTAAGAGTTTTATAGTTTTATGTTCTATATTTAGGTAATATAATCCAATTTGATTTAATTTTCTTGAAGGTATAAAATCTGTGTTTAGATTCCTTTTTTTTTTCCCCTGTGAATGTCCAGCTGTTTTAGCACCGTTTGTTGGAAATATGTCTTTGCTCCATTGCAGTTGATTGTATTCATGTCTGTCTGTTTCTTAGCTCTCTATTCTGGTTCCATTGATCTGCCTTTTTTCTTGGAAGTGCTATTTTGTCTTGATCACTATAGCTTATAGTGAGTCTTAAAGTCAGGCAGTGTCATTTTTCTAACTTTGTTCTTCTCCTTAAATATTGTGTTTGGGGGATCTCTTGCCACTTTATATAAAATTTAGAATCAGTTTGTCAATATTGATAAATAGTTTGCTGAGATTTTGACTGGGGTTGTCTTGAATCAAAAGATAAATTGGGAAACTGACATCTTGACAGTACTGAATTATTCTATCCATGAACATTAAGTCTTTCTGCATTCTTCTTTGAATTTCTAATTAGCATTTTTGTTTGTCTTGTGCATTTTTTTCATTTACACAGAAATATTTTATTTTTGGTAGTGGTAAATGGAAATGATGTTGTGTTTTTAACTCATTTATTGCTGGTATATAGAGAAGTGTTTGACTTTTGTGTTTTAACCCTCNTCTAATTAGCGTTTTTGTTTGTCTTGTGCATTTTTTTCATTTACACAGAAATATTTTATTTTTGGTAGTGGTAAATGGAAATGATGTTGTGTTTTTAACTCATTTATTGCTGGTATATAGAGAAGTGTTTGACTTTTGTGTTTTAACCCTCAATCTACAACTTTGCTATAACCACTTAGTATTAACTGTTCCAAGAGTATTTGTCTAGTCTTTTGAATTTCCTACACTGATGATTGTGTTATCTGTGAACAGAGATGTTGTCTGCACATTTTTCTTTCTTTTTTTTGTGTGTGTCATTCATTGCATAAGTTAGTACTTTCAGTACGATGTTGGGAAGTAATGGTGAGATGGGACATTTCTAGTCTTGGACTTCTTATTTGAAAAGCTTTTTTTTCTGATCACTAATTATGATATTAGCTGTAGATTTTTAAAAAAAACAATGTTTATCAAGTTGAGGAACTTTTTTCTATTCCAAGTATACGTAGAGTTTTATCATGAAAAGGTAATGGATTGTGTCAGATGCTTTTATTGCATCTGTTGATATAATTATGGGATTTTTCTTCTTACCTGTTGATGTGATAGATGACATTAGTTGGTTTTGAATGCTGTAGGAGTCTTGTATATCTGGAATAAATCCAGCTTGTGTTTTTGTTGTTGTTCATTCAGTTGCTCAGTCGGGTCTGACTCTTTGCAACCCCATGGACTGCAGCATGCCAGACTTCCCTGTCCTTCACCATTTCCCAGAGTTTGCTCAAACTCATGTCCATTGAGTCAGTGATGCCATCCAACCATCTCATCCTCTGTCATCCACTTTTCCTGCCTTCAATCTTTCCCAGCATCAGGGTCTTTTTCAGTGAGTCAGCTCTTCCCATCAGGTGGCCACAGTACTGAATGAAGCTTTGGCTTCAACGTCAGTCCTTTCAATGAATATTCAGTAATATTGAATAACCAATATTCAATGAATATAGATTTCCTTTAGGACTGACTGGTTTGGTCTCTTTGCAGTCCAAGGGCACCACAGTTCAAAAGCATCAATTCTTCGGCACTCAGCTTTCTTAGGGTCCAACTTTCACATCCATACATGACTGTTGGAGAAACACTAGCTTTGACTAGACAGCCCTTTGTCAGCAAAGTAATGTCTCTGCTTTTGAATATGCTGTTTAGGTTTGTCATAATTTTCTTTCAATGAGCCGAGTCTAATTTCATGGCTGCAATCACCTTCCTCAGTAGTAGGTGTATGATTCTTTTTGTACATTGTTGGGTTTGATTTATTAATTTTTTTTTAAGGATTTTTATGTCTGTTTTCATGAGAAATACTGGTCTATAGTTTTGTAATGTTTTTGACTGACTTTAGTATCAGGATAATGGTGGCTCATAGAGTGAGTTAGAAAGTATTCCCTAAGCTTCTATCTTCTGAAAGAGATTGTAGAGAATTCATATAACTTCTTCCTTAGTATTCCCTATTGAACCCATCTGGGCTTGGTGTTTCTGTTTTGGAAGGTTATTGACTGTTGACTCAGTTTCATTCTTTGATATATACATATTCAGAGTTATTCTTGGATGAGTTTTGTCAGATTATTTCTTTTAAAGAATCAGTTCATTTCATCAAGATTATCAAATTTGTGTGCATGGAGTTGTTCATAGTACTGTCTGTGGGATCTGTACCATTTTTCCATTTCTCATTTCTGATAGTGGTTATTTCTGTCCCTTCCACCCCCTATTTCTTTCTCTGGCTTGGCTGGAGTCTTATTAATTTTATTGATCTTGACAGAGAACCAGTTTTTAGTTTAATGGATATTCTGTATTGATTTCCTGTTTTCAATTTTGTTAATTTCCAGTCTAATTCATATTATTTCTTTTCTTCTTTTTGATTTAATTTTCTCTTATTTTTCTAAGTTAATATGTTTAGATTGTTACTTTTAGATCTTTCTTCTTTTGCAGTTTATGCATTCAGTGCTAAAAATTACCTTGAAGCACCAATTTTGCTGCATCTCACACATTTTGATAAGTTGTATTTTTATTTTCATTTGGTTAAAAATATTAAACAGTTTATCATGTGATCATTTTGAGCTTTGCGTGTTGTTAATGTTCACCTATTTGGGAATTTACAAGCTATCTTTCTGCTAGTGATGTCTACTTTAATTTCATGGAAATATGGAATGGATATTGTATAATTTTTTTAAGTTTGCTAAAGTTTATTTTATGATCCAGAATGTGTTCTATCTTGACAGATGTTTCATGTGATCTTTCTATGAATGTATATTCGGCTCTTGTGTGATTAAGTAGTCTGTAGGTATTAATTACAATTGATAGTGTTTTTTGAGTTCAACTATATCCTTAACTGATTTTTCTGTCTGCTGGATCAGTCCATTTCTGTAGAGACGTATTGAAGTCTCCTGCCATGATAGTGGATTCATCTATTACTACTTGCATTTCTTTCAATTTTGCTTCAAATAGTTTTACCCTGCTTTTAGGAGGATAAACTTTATCAATTAGTATGTCTTCTTGGAGAAATGGCCCCATTGTCGTTATGTAATGCCCTTCATTGGGATTCTCCAGTTGCTCAGCTGGTTAATGGTAACCCACTCCAGTACTATTGCCTGGAAAATTCCATGGTCAGAGGAGCCTGGTAGGCTACAGTCCATGGGGTCGCAAAGAGTTGGACAAGACTGAGCTTTCTCACTTTCAGCTGGTAGAGAATCACCTGCAATTCTGGAAACCCTGGTTCGATTCCTGAGTTGTGAAGATTTTCTGGAGAAGGGAACAGCTACCCACTTGAGAATTCTGACCTGGAGAATTCCATGGACTGGATAGTTCATGGGGTAATGCCCTTCATTATCCCTGCTAACTTTCCTTGCTTTAAAATCTGTTGTCTGAAGTTAATAAAGCCACTCCTGCTTTTTTTTGATTAGTATTAGCATTTTATATCTTTCTCAATCACTTCACTTTAATCTGTATGTCTTTATCTTTAAAGTGGGCTTTGTTGTAGACAACATATAGTTGAGTCTCATTTTTTTTTATCTCCTTTGAGAATCTCTTGTCATTTTGTCAATTTCTTTTCATCATTGCATTTTGCCTACTAATAATCATTATGATTATTGCTATACTTTGATTAATACCTGTCATATTCACTACTGTTTTTTGTTTATTGCCACTGTTTTTTGTTTCTGTTTTTGCCTTCCACACGTTTTCTGGCCTGGTGTTAATTGAGCATTGCATATGATTCCATTTTCCTCCATTATTAGCATATTTGTTATAGTTCTTATTTTACTTTTTCTAGTGGTTGCCCTAAAGTTTGCAATACATTTTTATAACTAACCCAATTCCAATTTCAAGGTAGTCTGAGTATCTTATAATAAGAAAATAAACCTAATTCGTTTCTTCTGTCTCTTGTTATTACTGTGATTAATTTCATATATATAAGCATTCATAATTTCATGTGTTTGCTTTTAGTATTTTGACAAATTGGTATCTATTAGAACAGTTAAGAAGAATAAAACTAAAAAGTTTTATTTTACCTACACCTTTTTATTTCACAGTGCTTTTACTTGCTTTATTTAGAACTGAGTTTCTGAACTACAGTATATTGCCTTTCTCTAAAGAACTTCTTTTGATATATCTTGCCAGTTAATTTTTGTTGTTCAGTCACTAAGTCATGTCCTACTCTTTGTGACTCCATGAACTGCAGCAAACCAGGCTTCCCTGTTCTTCACTATATCCTGGAGTTTACTCAAGTTAATGTCCATTGGCTCAGTGATGCCATCCCACCATGTCATTCTGTGTCTCACCCTTCTTCTGCTCTCAATCTTTCCCAACATCAGGGTCTTTTTCAGTGAGTTAGTTCTTCATACTAGGTGGCCAAAGTATTGGATCTGCAGTTTTAGCATCAGTCCTTCCAATGAATATTCAGAACGGATATGCTTTAGGATTGACTGGTTTGATCTCCTTGCTGTCCAAGGGACTCTCAAGAGTCTTCTCCAGCACCACAGTTTGAAAGGATCAATTCTTTGGCACTCAGCCTTCTTTATATTCCTACTCTCAAATTTGTACATGAATACTGGAAAAAGCCTAGCTTTGACTGTACAGACTTTTGTCGACAAAGTGATTGATGTCTCTGCATTTTAATATGCTGTCTGGGTTTGTCATAGGTTTTCTTCCAGTGAGCAAGTGTCTTAATTTCATGGCTGCAGTTGCTGTCAGCATTGATTTTGAAACCTAGTAAAATAAAGTCCGTTACTTTTCCCAGTGTTTCTTTTCTATTTGCCCTGAAGTGATGGGACCAGACACCATAATTTTTGTTTTTTGAATGTTGAGCTTTAAGCCAACTTTTTCACTGTACTTTTGCCCTCATGAAGAGGGTGTTTAGTTCCTCTTCTCTTTCTGCCATTAAAGTAGTATCAACTGAGTGTCTGAGGTTGTTGGTATTTCTCCTGGCAATCTTGATTCCAGCTTGTGATTCATCCTGTCCTGCATTTCACATGATATATTCTGCATAGAAGTTAACTAAGCAGGGTGGCAATATGTGCTCCTTTCCTAATTTTGAACCAGTCTGTTGTTCCGTGTCCTTTTCTAACTGTTGTTTCTTGTCTTGCATATAGGCTTCTCTGAAGGCAGGTAAGGTGGTCTGGTATTTGCATTGCTTTAAGAATTTTCCACAGTTTGTGGTGATCCACACAGCCTAAGACTTTAGTATAGTCAGTGAAGCAGAATTCTTCTTCTTCTTCTTCTTTTTTTTAATATTCCCTTGTTTTTTCTTTGATCCAATGGATGTTGGTAATTTCTGGCAACTTATTCTTTCAATATTTGCTTGTCTGTGAAAGTAATTATTTCTCCTTCACTTTGAAAGGTATTTCAGAGGATACAGAATTCTAGGTTAGAGAGGTTTTTCTGGAAACACTTTAAATATTTTAGTCTCTTTTTGCTTGTGTGGTTCTGAGGAGAAGACAGCTATAATTCTTATCTTCTTATCTGTGTTCTTATGTTAGATGTTTTATCTTCTGGTCTCTTTCCAGAATTTTTCTTTATCTTTGATTTTCTGTAGCTCTCTTAGTTTTCTTTGTAGATTATTTCAAATGACTCCTGGGTAGCAAAATCATCTTATACCTATCCCGATATTAACATGAGTTTCCCCCCCCCCCCCCCCCCCCCCCCCCCCGCG
>SJYV01036781.1:69279-120946 GCA_006410875.1 Neotragus pygmaeus | reverse complement strand
TATTTCTCACTTCCACTGTATAATCATAAGGGATTTGATTTAGGTCATACTTGAATGGTCTAGTCGTTTTCCCTACTTCAACAACACATAAAAAAGATCACACACCACAGCCAAATGGGATTCATCCCAAGTTCACTAGGATGGTTTAATATAGGCAAATCAATCAATGTGATAAACCACATAAAAGACAAAAACCTCATGATCATCTCAACAGATGCAGACGAAGCATTGACAAAATTCAATATCCATTCATGATAAAAACTCTTACCACAAGTGGTTATAAAGGAAACATATCTGAACATAATAAAAGCTATTTACAACAAACCCACAGTCAATATAATATTCAACAGTGGAAAGCTGAAAGCCTTCCTGCTAAAATCTGGAACAAGACAAGGATGCCCACTCCCACATCTTCTGTTCAGCATAGTGGTTGAAGTCCTAGCCATAAAGATCAGACAAGAAAAAGAAATAAAAGGTATTCAAATTGTAAGGGAAGAGGTAAAATTGTCATTGTATGCAGGTGACATGATTTTATATGGAGAAAACCCTAAAGACTCCACAGAAAAACTACTAGACTGATAAATTCTCAAGGCAGTAGGATACAAGATTAACATACGAAAATCAGCTGCACTTCTTTGCACTAACAATGAAATATCAGAGAGACAATGTTAAAAACAAAAACTTTTAATATTGCATTAAAAAATACTTAGGGATAAACTTGACCATGGAGGTGAAGAAGGAAATGGCAACCCACTCCAGTATTCTTGCCCAGAGAGTTCCATGGATAGAGAAGCCTGGCAAGCTACAGTCCATGGGGTCACAAAGAGTCAGACATGACTAACACTGACCAAGGAGCTGAAAGACTTATATGCTGAGAACTATAAACATTAATAAAGGAAACTGAAAATTGTCAAATAAATAGAAAGCTGTCCCATGCCCTTGGATTGGGAGAATTAATATTGTTAAAATGACGATACTACCCAAAACAATCTACAGACTTAATGTGATCCCTATCAAATAACCCATGACATTTTTCACAGATAATCCTAAAATTGACATGGAACTGTAAAAGATCCAGAATTGCCACAGTAATCCTGAAGTAAAAGTATAAAGCAGTATATTGTCCCTCCTTTAGACAATACCATAAAGCTACAATACTCAAAATAACATGGTATCAGCACAAAACAGACATAAACATCAATGGAACAGAATAAAGAGCCCCAAAATATACCCAGACACATACAGTCAATTAATCCTTGACAAAGGAGGCAAGAATATACAATGGAAAAATGTCTCTTTGGCAAGTGGTGTTGGAAAAGTCAGACTACTCTATGTAAATCGATGAAGTTAGAGAACACCCTTCTCACTATACACAAAAATAAACTCAAAATGGCTTAAAGATGTAAAGATATGATGCAAAGATGTTATAAGACATGACACCACAAAACTCCCAGAAGAGAGCATAGGAAAAACATTCTCTGACATGAATCGTATCAATGTTTTCTTAGGTCAGTCTCTCAAGGCAGTATAGATTAAAATGAACAAAATGGGACCTGAATCAAATTTACAAGCTTTTGCACAGCAAGTTCAGTTCAGTCACTCAGTCATGTCCAACTCTTTGCAACCCCATGGACTTCAGCACGCCAGGACTCCCTGTCCATCACCAACTCCCAGAGCTTACTCAAACTCATGTCCATTGAGTCAGTGATGCCATCCAACCATCTCATCCTCTGTCGTCCCCCTCTCCTCCCACCTTCAATCTTTCCCAGCATCAGGGCCTTTTCCAATGAGTCAGTTCTTAGAATCAGGTGGCCAAAGTATTGGAGTTTCAGCTTCAGCATCAGTCCTTCCAATGAATATTCAGGACTGATTTCCTTTAGGATGGACTAGTTGGATCTCTTTGCTGTCCAAGCTGCACAGCAAAGGAAACTATAAAACAAACAGAATGGGACAAAATATTTGCAAATGGTGTGACTGGCAAGGGCTTAATTTCCAAAATATACAACCAACTTGTACAACTCACGTAAAATTTAAGTGAAAACAAACTTAAGAATTGGCTGCAAATTTGTGTTCTTGCTCCACCCTACACACAGACCAATAAACAGAGCCCGAGAAACTCAAGGTCTTTGGCCACCAGTATCCTTTCAAAATCATTAATCATGCAAACCCAGGGTGATTCCTAGAATGCCAGGTTAAAAAAAGAAAACACTGAGCAAAGACATCAGTGTCTGCCCTCTGTGAGGGAAGCAGTTTAAGTTGAGGCAAGAAACTGAAAAATGAACCAACAATCATCAGAAAAATAAAGCAGAATGCTCAGTTTTATCAGACATGTCCAGTTTTTCATGAAAACTAGCCAATGAAAAACTAGTCCAGGAACCAATGAAAACTGGCTCAGAGTGGGCCCAGATGTTGAGTTTTGCAGGCAAGGTTTTCAAAGTAGCTATTATACATATGTTCAAAGAATTAAAGAAAAATTTCTTTTTTAAAGAATAAAAGAAGGTGAGAGACTCAACAAATAGAAGCTATATTTAAAAAGTCCAGAAGTGATCATTTAAATAACTGAAAAGTTTACTAGATGGTCTCAGTAACAGACTTGAGATGGCAGAAAAAAAGAATCTATAAACTTAAAGATAGATCAATGGAAAGTACTTTTCTGAAAAATACAGAGGAAAAATGAATAGAGCATCAGAAGTGTGTGGGTATTGTCAAGCATACAAAATAACCAGGCAGTGAGTCCCAGAAGAGGCAGAGAGAGGGAGGCTGAAAATTAAGAGATTAAGAGAGAATGGCTGAAAATTTCTCACTTTTGATGAAAAACATTGAGCCACAGATCAAAGAAGCAGGGAAAAAACAAAAGCAAACAAACAAAAACACCACTTTAGGTAAGAAAAACACAATTTTTCCTGGACACATCAACTGTAATAACTGATGTGTCTAGATGTAGATTAAAGCTAAGGTAAACAAAACTCAGCAGAAGAAAAACAACTTTTAATGTCTAGGAGACCAACATAGGTAAACAGCTGACTTATGGGAAATGGTGTAGGCCAGAAGGCAGTGGAATGGTGTATTTAAAATGCTAAAAGGAAGATGATCCCATGTGGAAGCATGGTAATATAAAAAGAAATGAAGTACACAGAGAGTAAATATGGAGGTAAATCCAAAATAAAGTTGCCTGTATAAAACAGAAGTCAACAAGTTATGACCTGTAGATCAAATCTGCCCATAGCTTATTTTTATATGGCTCACTAGACAAGAATGATATTTACATTTTAAAGGGTTATAAAACAAATAAGAACTTGTGGTAGAGACCATACATGATCCACAAAACCAAATATTTACCATTTGACCCTTTACAGACAAAAAGTTTACCAAACTTGATATAAAAAAAAAATTAAAAAGGGGACTTCCCTTGTGGTCCAGTGGCTAAGACTGTGCTCTCAATGCAGGGGGTCCAGGTTTGATCCCTGGTCAGGGAACTGGATCTCACATGCTTCAACTAAGACCTGGTACAGTCAAATAAATAAATAATTTTTTAAAAAAGAATACAGTGTAGAGTTTAAAATATTTGTAAACATGAGCAGATTTGAACAGAGCAAATGGAGCTACACTTGTGTGAGGTTTTCCCTTTATCTGGGAAATGATTAAATGTTAGTCGTTTGGTCATGTCGAACTCTTAGCAACCCCAAGAACTGATATAGCCCACCAGGCTCCTCTGTTCATGGAATTCTCCAGGCAAGAATACTGAAGGGGTTAGCCATTCCCTTCTCCCACATTGCAGGCAGATTTTTTACCGTATGAACCACCAGGGAAGCCCATTCATTTATTTATATTAGACTTTAATAGGACAGGGATGCATGCTATAATCAAATGCCAAAATAACAAAACTGTATAGTCAGCAAGCTAACACTGAGCAGGATAGCACGGGGCAACTGAAGCAATAGAAATATTTAATCTGAAGACAAGAAAGAAGGAAAGAAGATCAAAGAACAGGTAGGACACATTGAAGGATAGTCAGATATCATTTTAAGACTAGAAATGGGAAGCTTAGGGGGGATATATGAGAACTTCCTTCAGGATCTGAAAGGACTGGAAAACCAAAGGGGATGGTGGTATTCCACATGACCCCCAAACCAGGACAGGACCAGTGGAGATAGATTGTCCCTTGGTAGAATAGCCTGGGCTACCTCAATAAGAATGGGCCACTCAGGACAACTGGTCCAGGCAGAGGACCAAGGCGAGCATGTGGCACACATCAGACAGATGTTAGGAGCTTGGACACCCTTGGTCTGGTCAATCTCTCCAGACCTCCATTTCCTCCCTTTTAAGATAAGGTTAATAATAGTCACCTCATGGAGTTGCTGTCAGGATTAAACACATGTAAACCCAAAATGCAGCATCTGACACATGGTGAAGTTTCAGTAACTGGTAGCTATGACTATTCAAATTTCAATATTAGAGAGATGACCAAGAGTAGACCCTTTTCAGATCCTTCCAGTCTCAATGTTTTGGGATTTCCTCATATAACTAAGAGAATTCACGTTTATTTACCTTGGTGATTTAACTCATGCCTGAAAACTGCTCCGAGGCATCACAAAGAGGCTACTCCTGGAATCAAAGTGCCTAGACTTGAAGACCCAGATGGAAACACAGGCCACCTTGGACCTGTCCCCATTGACTCCCAGGCCTTCACTCCAGTTCTGTTTCCTACCAGGTAAATGGGAAGAAAAATTCTTGCCTTTCTCGTATCACCCTTAGGCCTTTTGGGAGAAATTGTCAAAGCATTTGTGAATTGCTTGGACGCTAATCATCGAATTTTCCCATTTGGAAAGCTGCTTTATTGTCAAGCTCATGGATCTATGAAGGGCTTGGAGTTCCCTGGTAGACTACCTGCTTGCGTGAAGAAGGGACCGTTGCCTGAGGACCACTGCTTTTCCCTGAGACGCAGGAGTGCAAGAGGAAATGGCTGCCTAAGCCAGGAGGGAAGCAGGGCGCCAGGGCCCAGCAAACACCATGCGGAGCCAGGCCCACTGACTCACCAGTCTGTCGCCTCTTTCAGCTCGTGACCTTTTATGTCTGAAGCCAGCAGGCTCATCCTGCCCAGAATACCACTTCCATTAGGCCACTCCCCTGCTGAAGAACACTGAATAGTTCCCACTTCCCAACACAGTAAATCCAAACCCTAGGCTTCTTGGACCCAAGGCTCGAACACCTTGAGTCAGTCATTTAACCTCTCTAAGGCTTAGTTTTTTGGGGCTTTTAAATTTTGATTGAACTATAGTTGATTTATAATGTTATGTTAGCTTCTGGTGTAGAGCTAAGTGATTCAGTTCTATATATATACACACACACACACACACACACACACACACACACTTTCCTATTCTTTCACAACATGGTTTGTTACATGATTTTAATATAGTTTCCTAAGCTTCCCTGGCAGCTCAGACAGTAAAGAATCTGCCTGCAATACAGGAAACCTGGGTTTGATCCCTGGGTTGGGAAGATACCCTGGAGGAGGAAATGGCAACCCACTCCAGTATCCTTGCCTGGAGAATTCCATGGACAGAGGAGTCTCATGGGCTACAGTCCATGGGGTTGCAAAGAGTCAGACACTACTGAGCAACTAACATTTTTACTTAATGCTATACTGTAGGACCTTGTTATTTATCTATTTTACATATAGGGTTTAGTTTTTTAAATGTAAAATAACAGATTTGGATTAAATCATTTTAGAAGTCTCTAAGTCTTAAGACACTCTGATACTCTATTGTTCTCATCTAAGGATTTCAAATTTGAAATTTCATTCGAAAAGACGCTGATGCTGGGAAAGATTGAAGGTGGGAGAAGGGGACAACAGAGGATGAGATGGTTGGATGGCATCACCGACTTGATGGACATGAGTCTGAGTAAACTCCCTGGGTTGGTGATGGACAGGGAGTCCTGGCGTGCTGCAGTTCATCGGGTCACAAAGAGTCAGACATGACTGAGTGACTGAACTGAACTGAAAGATTTCAAGATCGCACTTTACCTAACTCGTTACCTCCCCCAACACCAGTCCTGCACTGCAGTCCAGCAGGCCTGCTCCCTGCTCCTCAAACCCATCACGTTGAGCCCTGACTTTGCCTTTGGGTATGCTGTTTCCCCGACTTGGATGCCCTCCCTGTTCCTCTGTACATTAATCCCACTCATCCCCAGCATTTAATTGAGTTCCAACTCCCACATGAAACTTCAGCCCACATTCATCTCTCAGTTCTCTGAATCCTGTTGCTTTTATTACATCTACTTGCACCTATTTTGGTGCTTAATTCTTCTCCAGTGATTTTATGCAGATCAATTCTCTCTCCCCAGAGGCTTCCTTACACTTGGTTTTTTATTTCCCAACTAGGCTCAGCCCTAGTTGGATTCTTGGAAGGGTGCTCAGACAGTTAACTGACAGTAGCAAAAATGCAACTAGATGAAAATGATGAGTGACAATAAAGTCTTCAATATCTACAAGGTGCAGATGACATTCCAGAAAAGTAGGACTCCTGAGCCCCCAGAGAAAATCCCATACCTGTGCCTACTACTCAGGGCAGGAATTCAGAGGCAAGTGTGTGAGTTGAAGCGGGGGTGGGAATAGGGATTCAGGCATCTGATGTAGAGGAGAGAGTCTGACATCAGAGCTCCGAGGATGGCTCTGCACCAACTAGACAGGCGACTTGAGAAAGCCCCCCTGCCCACCCCTCCCACCCCCACCCCCATCAGTAACTGGAAGGATCTGGGCCAACCAGAAGTCCTCCAAGGTTGCTTTCTGTTAATTGGAAAGAGACTATTTCTAGAAGACTGTACTGGTAACCTCCAGGAAGGACTGCAGGCCCTTGTAAAACAAACATTGACCAACTTTACTTGTTCTAATAATAAAAGAGGCATTCCTTTCCTCACAGAATGACTTCACCCAGTTCCCATCTTTGGCTTTGCAGCAACAGGCCTGGCCTGGGTGTGCTTCCAAGCCAAGAGCCTTCATTTACTAGTATGACAGTCTCCTGGAGAACTTCTGACCTCTGCCAGGAAAGTGAAATTCTAGAGAAAATTGTATTTTATTAGGCATAGGGCTTCCTTGCCAACTTGCTTTAGCAAATTGAAGTTTTGAGATAGGGATGTTTCAGTTTTCTAAATCAAAACTTTTCTAAATTGAAACTTTCAGAACAAGAATCTGTTTTCATATGGGTTTTGTTGAGTCCATTTTAAAGCTTGAACAAAAGCTCTGGTTTGGTTCTTTCCTCTGTTGGGCTCTATTGTGAGGCAGGAAGATGGTGAAAGTCCTTTTCTGTGGACTCAGAACTGAATTCTGGCTTCTGTGCTTATTAGCTGGATGAACTTGGGCAAGTTATTTAACTTCTGAGTCTCAGTTTTCTCATCTATAAAACGAGGAGAATAGTACAGCCCTCTTAAAGGGAAGTTGTTATATATGCACAGTGCTTAGCATGGGGCTTGGCTGTTCTACTGAACCTCACACCATGAATTTATTTTGAAGGGTATAATGGTAGTGCCCCAAGTGCCTGACAGATAATGTTCATAGTCTCTGAAGACAGGCTTCTTCTTCCTAGGCCTCAATGAATCTTAGTTTTTCAAAGAGTTAAAGCATCACACACTAAAAAGTAACCAAGCACATAAACAAACAACATATCCAGGAGCAAGTATTAGCAGAAAAAAACAAAGCAGAAAATAGATCAAAAACTTTGAAGACTGAAATTATAGACAAAAATTATAGAACTGTTGTTTTTAAAAAATAAAAGAAATTTGAGGATATTTATAGGAATACAAAATTATTTTTTAAAGTGACATTGCAAATTTGATAGAGAACTAAATGTAAATTAAATTTGAAAAATGAAACCAATTTTCAAAAATCTGAAAGGAAAAAGATTGTTTCCATAGAAGCTGAAAAGACCTTTAACAGCTTTAACATTCATTTCTGATCAATGTAAACACACTCAAGAAAACAGAAATTTGTGGTTACTTCCTTAATGTGAACACACAAAACATAATTTATGTGTATATATGTGTAAGTCCCAAAGCCCATCATCTAACTGAACAAGGAAAATGTTTTCTACTAAAGTCAGGAACAGAGTGGGAATTCCCACTCTCTCCCTTGCTGTTTAGCACTGTATTGGAGCAGCAGACAATGCAATCTGAAAAGCAAAGCAGAAAAAGGAAAACTATTGATAATGTGAGAGTAACCTTGAAAACTCTAGAGAATCAGTGTTAAACCTAATCCAAACAATAAAATGATTTAGCAAGATATAAAGTATAAAATTCACATAAAAAGTTAAAACCTTCACATATAACAGTATATGGCGTGGCTCAGTTAGCAAATATAATGGAAGACATTTATAATAATATGAGGTAAAACACTTCTGAATAAGCCTATTTTCCTCCATTTACTAATTTAAGGCAATTTCAATAAAACAGCAATACCTTTCTTTTTTCTGAAGCTAGGTGAATAGATTCTAAGATTCATATAGAAAAATAAACATGCAAAATAGCTATGAAAATGCCAGAAAACAAGAGCAAGGAAGTAGGTAAAGTAGATTGCAAAATAATCACAAATTCTTCCTATCCTTGAATGTATGTCACTTGGCGATATAAAGCTGCTATTCCTCCCAGCAAGAGGAGAGGTTAAGTTCTCCACCCCTTAACCCCGGGGTTGGCTGTGTGAATTGCTTTGGTCAGTGGGACATTATGCAAGTCCCAATGCAAGCATGAGACTTGAAAAGTGTTGATACTTTTGGAACTTACCCTCTCATTGCTTTTTGGCACCTGAAAATACATGATTTTTTTAAAAGACATCTTCCTTTGCAATCAGAGAATTTAACTAAAATACTACTTCTCATCTGTGACATTTCAAGAATTCTAAGGCCTGACAATATACTCGATTGTCAAGCTATGGAGAAGTAGGCATTTTCATATATATATATATATATATATANCCCCAAAGAATTGATGCTTTTGAACTGTGGTGTTGGAGAAAACTCTTGAGAGTCCCTTGGACTGCAAGGACATTCAACCAATCCATTCTGAAGGAGATCAGCCCTGGGATTTCTTTGGAAGGAATGATGCTAAAGCCAAAACTCCAGTACTTTGGCCACCTCATGAGAAGAGTCGACTCATTGGAAAAGACTCTGATGCTGGGAAGGATTGGGGGTAGGAGGAGACGGGGACGACCAAGGATAAGATGGCTGGATGGCATCCCTGACTCAATGGATGTGAATCTGAGTGAACTCCGGGAGTTGGTGATGGACGGATGCCTGGCGTGCTGTGATTCATGGGGTCACAAAGAGTCAGATATGACTGAGCGACTGAACTGAACTGATAGTGTGTCTTGTAAATTTTTGTTAAAAGACAGACATTATGTACTTGTGAAAGGAACTCGTAAAATAATGCTGTTGTGTAGTGATGAGGTGTGGGTAGAAAGAAGTATTCTATAGTTATATCATTAAGTCTTAGTCTTTCAGTGAGCCTGTGCCATTGGGTTGTGGATTTCACAAGTATTTCTTAGTTTACCTACCTCTTAGGTGAGCAAGAGGGTAAGAGTGGTGTAGGGTTGAATATTCCCCTTCCTCTAAATGGAATGCTAGAGGGGGATGGAATTGAGTATTTTTCTTCTTCCATGATACTTTAATAAAACCTCAATCATGTAAGGTCCATTCAACAGTTTCCTTTGAGGACAGGCTTTATAAAGAGCAGAATGCTCTGGTGTATTTGAGAATTATTTATTTCCTCCTCACTTTTGGAAGCATAAATGGGTTTTTCTCCAGTGTTCACTTTGAGGATGTGTGAGAGCTCCTAGGTATTAATCTCACAAAAGCAAGTAGGGTTCCCTTCGTTGACTCCTGGAGTTTTAAATCTCCTGTCAATACAGTTCAGTTCAGTTCAGTCGTTCAGTCATATCTGACTCTTTGCAACCCCATGAACCACAGCACGCCTGGCCTCCCTGTCCATCACCAACTCCTGGAGTCTACCCAAACCCATGCCCATTGAGTCAGTGATGCCATCCAACCATCTCATCCTCTGTTATCCTCTTCTCCTTCTGCCTTCAATCTTTCCAAGCATCAGGATCTTTTCAAATGAGTCAGCTCTTCACGTCAGGTGGCCAAATTATAGGAGTTTCAGCTTCAACATCAGTCCTTTCAATGAACACCCAATACTGATATCTTTTAAGATGGACTGGTTGGATCTCTTTACAATCCAAGGGACTCTCAAGAGTCTTCTCCAACACTACAGTTCAAAAGCATCAATTCTTCGGTGCTCAGCTTTCTTTATAGTCCAACTCTTACATCCATACATGACACTGGATAAACCATAGCCTTGACTAGACGGACCTTAGTCAGCAAAGTAATGTCTCTGCTTTTGAGTATGGTATATAGGTTGGTCATAACTTTCCTAACAAGGAGTAAGCATCTTTTAATTTCATGGCTGCAGTCACCATCTGTAGTGATTTTGGAACCCTGAAAAATAAAGTCAGCTACTTTGTTTCCCCATCTATTTCCCATGAAGTGATGGGACTGGATGCCATGATCTGAGTTTTCTGAATTTTGATTTTTAACCCAACTTTTTCACTCTCCTCTTTCACTTTCATCAAGAGGCTCTTTAGTTTTCTTCACTTTCTGCCATAAGGATGGTGTCATCTGCAAATCTGAGGTTATTGATATTTCTCCAGGCAATCTTGATTCCAGCTTGTGCTTTTTCCAGGCCAGCATTTCACATGATGTACTCTGCATTTAAGTTAAATAAATAGGGTGACAATATACAGCCTTGACATACTCCTTTTCCTATTTGGAACCAGTCTGCTGTTCCATGTCCAAGGGAACATTTCATGCAAAGATGGGCTCAGTAAAGGACAGAAATGGCATGGACCTAACAGAAGCAGAATATACTAAGAAGAGGTGGCAAGAATACACAGAAGAACTGTATAAAAAATATCTTCATGACCCATATAATCATGATATATGATCAGTCACATTCACCTAGGACCAGACATCCTGGAATGTGAAGTCAAGTGGGCCTTAGGAATCATGACTTCAAACAAAGCAGTGGAGATGATGAAATTCCAGTTGAGCTATTTCAGATCCTAAAAGATGATGCTGTGAAAGTGCTGCACTCAGTATGTCAGCAAATTTGGAAAACTCAGCAGTGGCTACAGGACTGGAAAAGGTCAGTATTCACTCCAATCTCCAAAAATGGCAATACCAAAGAAAGCTCAAACTACCGCACAGTTGCACAGATGCTAGTAAAGTAATACTCAAAATTCTCAAAGCCAGGCTTCAGCAGTTCTTGAACCGTGAACCTCCAGATGTTCAAGCTGGTTTTAGAAAAGACAGAGGAACCAGAGATCACATTGCCAACATCTGCTTGCTCATCGAAAAAGCAAGCGAGTTCCAGAAAAACAGCTATTTGTTCTTTATTGACTATGCCAAAGCCTTTGACTGTGTGGATCGTAATAAACTGTGGAAAATTCTGAGAGAGATGGGATGACCTGCCTCTTAAGAGACCTGAATGCAGGTCAGGAAGCAACAGTTTGAATTGGACATGGAACAACAGTATGGTTCCAAATAGTAAAAGGAGTACGTCGAGGCTGTGTAATGTCAACACAGAGCATGTCATAACTTGTCAGTTATAGGTTTTCCTATTGGGAGACACTGTTTTCTCGAGAGAACTTTGTGGGTGAATTTCCACTCCCACAGGTTCTGAATCTCTATATCTGCTTACCTGTCTCTGATTTTGGGGGTATTGATTCTCCATGTGACCTCCCTTCTTTGATGAATCTAAGAAGACTTGTTGATTTTTCAGGTAATTGTCCTGCCTTTACTTGCTAAGATGGTGTGACAACTTCCAAGCTCCTTACATGATGGACTGAAAACCGGATGCCCTCACTTTTTAAATAGACATTCTATCTTGAATTGTTAATTCAGCTAGATATTTGCTTTATAAGTAATAATCATCTCATAGTGCTTGCCATGTGCCAGACATTGTTCTAAAACCTTTATGCAGACTCGTTTAGTCCTCATACAACAATTATTTCCATCAAATACTGTTGCTATCTACATTTTATAGATGAGGAAATTGAGGCACATAATTTTGATACATATGAAACAGAAGCTATTTAACTTGCCTGATGTCACCAAGCTCAGAACAAGCTTTATTTTTGTCTTTATTTAACTCCCTTAAAGCTGATTCAAACCATCAAAATAACTTCCTCTGAGCAATAGAACATCAAAGATATAAAGCTGTGCAAGTTTGACATAAACCTTCAGAAGGCTTGACATATTCTATGTTTATACTTTTTGGAGCCCTGATTCAACCATCTAAAAACCTTGCTTCCTTATTAACAGAGATGAATTTACATGTGAGAAGATGACATCATGAGTACTGCTATAGTTAGAGAGGCCTTGGTATAGAGAGACATATACATCGCAGCATCCTAGCAAAACCTACCTTCCTGCTGTCCTTGCCAGTGTTTCACATATGTAAATTAGCCACCTTGGAGGTATTTGGATAAGTCCCACAAGATTGACTCTCAGGTCAACTAACTTGGAAAAGAACTGCCATTTGACTAAGTCAACCCACAGACCTAAGAAAGAATAAATGTTGATTTTTTTTAAAACACAGTAGGTTTTGGGGTGCTTTATTGCACAGTGGAAATATATGAAAAAATGTGCATTAAAAAAAAAGACATTGGATATTGGTTGTAGAGAATTCAAACTGAAGGATTTCAAAGAATTAACAGATTTTAATCTAAATCAGTGAAATGCATTAGGAATCTTTACTTTCAGGTTTATTGTGATATAATTGATATATAACATTGTATGAGTTTAATATATACAATGTGATAATTTGATACACATATACGTTGCAAAATGATTACCATGATAAGGCTTGTTAACACACCTGTCACGTCATTATCTGGTTTTTTGTTTGTTTGCTTGTTTATTGTGTGCGAGAACATTTAGGAACTACTCTCTAAGTGACTGTTAAGTATACAATATAGTATTTTTAACTATAGTCATGGTGTTTTAGGCTTCCCAGGTGGTACTGGTGGTAAAGAACCTGCTTGCTATTGCAGAAGGCATAAGAGACAGGAGTTTGATCCTTAGGTCAGGAAGATCCCCTAGAGGAGGGCCTGGTAACCCACTCCAGTATTCTTGCCTGGAGAATCCTGGACACAGGAGCCGGGAGGGGGACAGTCTACAGGATCACAAAGAGTCAGACACGACTGAAGCAACCTAACACACCCTTGTGGTGTTCTACATTGTATCCCCCGAACTTGTTCATTTTGTAACTGGAGTTTTGTTCCCTTTGTCTAACATCTTCCCATTTCTTGCACCCCATTTTGACCACAACTGGCAACCACCAATTTAATTTCTATTTGAATAAAGTTCAACTGTTTCAGATTTTACATTAAGCAAGATAATATAGTATTTGTCTTTCTCTGTTGACTTATTTCACTTAATATTTATGTTGTAGAAGATGGATAAGGAGGGGCTAGGGATAAATTGGGAGATTTAGACTGACATAAACACACTACTGCATATAAAAATAGATAACTAAGAACCTGCACAGGGAGCTCTACTCAGTACTCTGCAATGGCATATATGGGAAAAGAATCTTAAAAAAATGGGTGGTTATATGTATTTGTATAACTGATGCAGTTTTCTGTATAGTGATAATACAATATTGTAAATCAGCTATACTCCAATAAAAATTTAAGAAAATTTCAAAAATGCTTTGGGATGGAAGATTCTTAAGATTAAGATTTCTAAGATTCTTACTCTTAGAAAATATTATTTTCAGATATGTTTATTTGAGAAAAACTTTCAAAATTTTTCATTTTTCTTAGATGTTTCATGGAACAATCATAGAAGAGCTAACCAATCACAGAGAATGGAGTCACTATAATGAAAATATAATAGAAGATAAAAAAGATTTTGTTTTTGTGAAGTTCAGTGGCCTTCATTTAAAATCTATGGAAAATCTTCAATCTTGTATCTCTCTTAGAGTATGCATCTTCTCAAACAATTTTATTACAGATATTCGTCCACTTCAGAGTTGTATGAAATTAATCAAACTTGATCTCCATGGAAATCAGGTAAGCAATATTCATTTCACTTGTTTGCATATAAATGAAGCTGATATCTAATAAGCTCTTAGGTTATCTATACACAGTATTTCTCCCAAGTAGTCTTTTGTGTGAAATATAAACAATTCAGAACTAAATAAAAAATAAAAATATAAACACAAATATAAGCAAGCACTTAAATTAACCATTTAATAAACATTTTAAATATAATCAAACAGTTGTAATTTAAAATATGTAAACCCAACAGTGTGTGATTTGGTTTATTTTCCTTCTTAAATCCATAGTCTTGATTAAGACTACTTTTTGACTGCTTAATTTTTTTAATGATATATACTAGACATACAGCATTATATTAATTTCAAATATACAACATTATGATTCAGCATTTATTTACATTGCAAAATGATCACAATAAGTCAAGTTGGCATCCTTCCTTAAAAAATGAAAATTTTTCCCTCATGTTGATAAATTTTATTATTATTATCTATTTTCTTAACAACTTCCAAATATATAATACTGTAGTATTAACTATACTCACCCTGCTGGATATTATTGAATATATCCCCAGGACTCATTTATCTTATAACTGAAAATTTGTATCTTTTTTAGCACCTTCACATTTCTCCCACCACCTCTGCCTCTGAATCACTGATACGTTCTCTGTAAGAGTTTGGTTTTTTTGTTTTTTCAGATTCTACCTGAGTGAGATCGCATGCTACTTTTTTTTCTCTCTTATTTCATTTAGTGTAATGCTCTGAAAGTATACCATGTTGTTTCAAATGGTGTGATTTCATTCTTTTTTTGTGAGTCAATAATATTACACTAGCTGTGTATATCACATTTTCTTTACTTACTCTTCCATAGACAGCAGCAGACAGACATTTTGGTTGCTTTCATGTCTTGGTTATTATAAATAATACTGCAGTGAACATGGGAGTGTATGTGTCTGTTTGAGCTAGTATTTACACTTCCTTGTAATACATTTCCAGAAATAGAATTGCTGGGTCATATGGAAGCTTCACTTTGAATTTTTTGAGGAACCTCTGCTGTTCACCAAGTGACTACACCAATTTACAGTCCTCCAAACACTGCACAGGGTTCCCTGTTCTCCACATCCTTGCCAACACTTTATTTTTTGTCTTTTTGATAATAGCTATTCTCACAGACATGAGAATGGTCCCGTGGTTTCAATATGCATTTCCCTGATGATTGGTGATCCTGAGTATCTTTTGATGTACCTGCTGGCCACCGGTATGTCTTATTTGGAAAAAACATTGTTTTAGATCCTCTGCCTATTTTTTAGTTGGATTTTTTTTTCCTATTGTTGTATGAGTTCTTTATAGATTTTTGATGTTAGCCTCATCTCAGATGTGATTTGCAAATATTTTTCCCCATTCAGTAGGTTCCCTTTTCTTTTTATTGATGGTTTCCTTTATGTGCAGAAAGTTTTTAGTTTGACATCATTTCACTGTGTTCTGTTTTGAGTTTTTTGCCTTTACTTTTAGTGTCAAATTGAAAATATCGCCAAGACCCATACCAAGGTGCTTACCACCAGTGTTTTCTTCTAGAAATTTTATGGTTTCAGATTGTGCCTTCAAGTCTTTAGTCCATGTTGAGTTTACTTTTCTGTATAGTATAAGATAGTGGTCAAATTTCATTCTTTCACATGTGCATTCTTTCACATGTTCATTCTTTCCCGTTTTTCCAACACAATTTATTGAAGAAATGCTCTTTTTCTCGTGTATGCTCTTAACTCCATTTTTGTAAATAAATTGATCTTTACTGTAAATCAGTTTTGTAAATCAGTGTGTGGGTTTATTCATAGGCTGTGTTTCTGTTTTGTTGACTTTTTTTTTTTAAATGCCAGTACCATTCTGTTTCTTTCTTTCTTTCTTTCTTTCTTTCTTTTTCCTGTAGCTTTATATTATGCTTTGAAATTCATGAAATATGAAAGTGCCAGCTTCATTCTTTATCAAGGTTTTTGACTATTCGAGTATTTTTTAGTTTCATACAAATATTAGGATTATTTGTTCTATTTATGTTAAAAATGCCACTGGAATTTTGGCATGGCTTTTGTTGAATCTCTAGGTTGCTTTGGGTAGTATAAATGTTATAAGAGCATTAATTCTTACAGCCCACAAGGACAGAATATCTTTCAGTTTATTTGTATTCTTCAGTTACTTTTCAATATGTCTTATAATTTTCACTGTATATGCATATCTTTCACCTCATTGGTTGAATTTATTTCTAAATATTTTTACTATTTTGATGTAATTAAGAATGAGATTATTTTATTAATTTCCACTTCCAATATTTAATAGCTCAGGCATAGAAAGACAGCATAACTTTGTGTATTGATTTTGTATTCTGAAATGTTAGTTGATTTGGTTTATTCTGACAGTTATTTTCTTGAGTATTTAGGGTTTTCTGTATACAGGCATACTGTATTTTAGTAGGTATCACTTCATTGCACTTCGCAAGTACTACATTTTTTACAAATTGAAGATTTGTGGCAATCCTACATTATCAGATGATGATTAACAGTTTCTAGCAATAAAGTATTGGAGTAGGCAATGGCAACCCACTCCAGTACTCTTGCCTGGAAAATCCCATGGTTGGAGGAGCCTGGTAGGCTGCAGTCTATGGAGTTGCTAAGTTGGACACGACTGAGAGACTTCACTTTCGCTTTTCGCTTTCATGCATTGGAGAAGGAAATGGCAACCCATTCCAGTGTTCTTGGCTGGTGAATCCCAGGGATGGTGGAGCCTGGTGGGCTGCCGTAGCCTGGTGGGCTGCCATCTCTGGGGTTGCACAGAGTCGTACACGACTGAAGTGACTTAGCAGCAGCAGCAGCAATAAAGTATATTTTAAATCAGATGTATACTTTGATTTTTTTCTAGACATAGTGCTATTGCACACTTAATAGGCTGTAATACAGTGTAAACAATTTTAATATGCACTGGGAAACAAAAAAAAAAGACCTTCTTTATTGCAATATTTGCTATATTGCAGTAATCTGAAACCAAATGCACAAAATCTCTAAGGTGTGAATGTAGGTCATTTAGTTTGCAAAAAGTGACAGTTTTACTTTTTCCTTTCCAATTTGGATGCTTTTGTTCCTTCTTGGCTAGTTTACTTTGACTAGGACTTCTAGCTCCCAGTGCCATGTTGAATGAAAATGCAAAACGGGGCATCCTTGTCTTTTCTTGCTGTTAGAGGGAAAGATTTTGTCTTTTTACCATTGAGAATGATATTAGCTGTAAGCTTGTCATATATGGCCTTTATTATGTGGAGATACGTTCCTTCTTTACTCTTTGTTGAGAGTTTTAACTATAAATAGATGTTAAATTTTGGCAAATACCTTTCTTGTATCTATTGAGATGACTGTATGATATTTATCCTTCATTTTTGGAGTATCACATTGACTGATTTGACCCCTTACATTTTTCATGTAAGGAAAATATTTTAGAAAAGATTAAAAAGTCTACTTATTACAAAGGAATTTTTATTGAATGGATTATATGTTTGTTTGTTTAATTACACTAATAAATTACAGGTACCTAATGTATTTTAGTTTATCCCAGTCATCCTTTGGATAATTAGAAATTCCATTTTTGTTTACTAATGAGAAATTTGCTCTTTGCATTGAATATTGAATTATAGAAGATGTTTAATGTTTTCCTTTTTTCCATATAATTCAGGGATAGTTGGTATTTGTATTTAAAGTATTACTATTATTGCTTCAGATAAAGAGTCTACCAGATACCAAGTTTTGGAGTGGATTGAAGAATCTAAAACTTCTCTATCTACATGACAATGGGTTTTCAAAGTTAAAGAATGTATGTATGTTATCTGCCTGTCCGAGCCTCATTGCCCTCACTATGTTTGATTGTCCAGTAAGCCTTAAAAAAGGATATAGACATGTTCTTGTCAACAGTATATGGACTCTCAAAGCATTGGATCATCATGTGATTTCTGATGAAGAAATAATTCAAAACTGGCATCTTCCTGAAAGATTCAAGACATGTAACCACCGACTTCTCTTTAATTTCTGCTCTGCTTTGAAAAAGGTAGTTGGCTTCATTTGAGTTTCATCTTAAATAAATGAAGTAAAACTTTAACTTCTAATTTCTATTACCTGTTATATAAATTAGTATTTTTATGACTTACATGAAATATAAGAAACTAGTGAATATATTATCATACTAATGTCTTTAACAAAATTTGTAAAAGCTTATGTGCCTACTGCTAAAAATTACTGATCATGGGATTATCAAATTGTGGAGAAACAGGTATTTAACATTTTGAGGGGTCTCCATTATGTTTAATAGCTTTAAGAACGTATAGTTTGCATGCTATAAAATTTACCCATTTTACATGTATGAGTTCATAATTTTGGTAAATTTGCATTTATATATAAATGTATAATTGTCTTTACAATCCAGTTTTAGAAATTTCCGTAACTCCCAAAATTCTCTTTCTTTCCATTTGCAATTAACCCCCACTGTTACCTTGGTCTTAGGTAATCATTTGTCTATTTCTGTCTCTGTAAATTTGTTTCTTTAAACATTTATTTATTTTTTAATTAAAAAATATTTATTAAACATCTTTCTACAGCATGCTAGACAGTATAAGGAAATACATATACAAAGATGAATGTAGAATAAAATATTTCCTTGCTGGGAGCTGATAGACCACATGGGATGAAAAATAATCACTAAGAAAATATAATAGTGCCCAATTATTGCGCCTGTTATTGAGGATCCCAGAAAGTTTTTGTTTACACAGATTATATACATAGATATTAATGTATTAAAAATTAAAAGAGAATTTTCAAATATATACTTGTCATTTGAAATAACAAACCCATTTTATATCAACATAAACACATTTTAAGAAAAAATATACTTTCCAAAATAAAAATAATTAAAAGAATGACATTATTTTACATTTTTGTACATCTTTTCAATATCTGTCTTAATAAAACATATTTTCTCTTATCTACTTCTGCATTCAAACTATTGTGATATATTGTTTTGACTGAAGTAAATAAAGAAAATATGACCTCATACAGATATGTAATTAGAAAAAGAAGGCTCTCATGGGTTCTTGAAGGGTCTTGGGGTCTCCTAAGGATTCTAAAATCACATTCTGAGATTTAGTGAATTATAAGAAAAAAACATTCTATCAAATCATGTCAGTTATAATTCTAAAATGAAAGTAGTTTGATTGAGCATCGCCTGTCTATATTAAAATACTAAATGAGAATTAACCTAACAACTTAATTCTTATACTCAGTAACCAAAATGCCAAAGGATTCTATATCTAGAATCCACAGGATTTTCTTTTTCTTTTTTAAGTAAAAGATCATCATATCGTACAGTTGTTTTTAAACATGGCTGTTCATTAGAAACACATCTAGAGCTTTTGAGAAAAATATCAATACCTGGGCATTTGTATTTTTTCAAAAAATTCGATGATAATTCTGATATGCATCTGGATTTTAAAAAGTGATTACAGGATTTGTATTAAATGGTAGATTTAGTGATAATAGAATTCTATTACTTTCTGTTTATCAATCATGATACAATGGTATTAAGCAAATAATAGTTATATAACAATGATAAATTATATTTATCAGTTTTCTTAATAGCCAGATAGAAAATAAAAGATAATTACATTTGCAAGCCATAATGGAAACATGATTAACCTAACNGCAAAGAGTTGACTCATTGGAAAAGACTATGATGCTGGGAGGAATTGGGGGTGGGTGGAGAAGGGGACGACAGAGGATGAGACGACTGGATGGCATCACGGACTCGATGGACATGAGTCTGAGTGAACTCCGAGAGATGGTGATGAACCGGGAGGCCTGGCGTGCTGCAGTTCATGGAGTCACAAAGAGTCGGACACGACTGAGCGACTGAACTGAAAAATTTTAGTGTTTATTATTACACTTCTAAGGTTTTTTTGGTTATTTAATGTTACTTGATTCAGGTGAAATTTTTTAATTGGTGAATTGTCTAAAGTTTGTTTCCAAAGTGTTTACCAGTGATCCTAAGAAATTTTGATTTAAAATAATATAAAATCTTTCTAGCCTTTGTGGGGAGTTTCAGAGATACTCACCATTTCATATGAATGTTAAAGTGAATATATTACAGATGGAATAAAAAGGTGAATACTGCATGTTTTTATTCTATGTGAAATACATTCTTCTGGGTGTAGCATAATTTACATATTTCAGTTATGCTGAGACAAATGTGTCAAATCAGTAGATTCTGATGGAATAAATTACAAATAGAATTTTAAAAGAGTATTGGGAATAGATATATATAAAAGAATAAAAATGGGGAAAAGGAAGAAAATATAAGTACAGGTGTATTTAGAATATCAGATTAATTGGGAATCTTTGTGTAATTATATACAATCTGAAAAGAATATAGTTTGAACATTTGTTTTTTAAGCTACACTTCGTGTTAGAGCACTATCTTCCATATGAATCATATTTACAAAATTCTTCCCTTTCCTGTAAATGCCTTGTTATGCTTTATGCAAGGATTTGCAGTAGCCATTTTTTCATTCCAAGATTACAATGGCAAGTGGGAGAGTACAGATATTTCATTATTTTATCGTCTGTTTTTTTGATTCTTGATAATATTTTCTGTAAATGTGTGTTGTCCTTTTGCAAGCTTTTATGATAATTCTTTAATTCATTTTATTGGGTTGAAAATATTAGTTTATGGTTAATTTTTAATTTTGTTATGTTTGAATAAATTGCTTGATAAATTCCTGTACTAATTTGTTAAGTATCAAATAGGATAAGGTATACAGAAGTCCTTAAGCTGTTGACAGATGATCTTATTTGGATGCTTAAAATGTTTTAGCACTGTTCTATGTGTTTTACAAATATTTTCTCACAAAACCCCAATGACGTTTTCTCTATTTTACAGATGATTAATAGGGGACAGATGGGTTACTTACCCTAGATTGCATAGTTAGCAAGTGGTAGAAATGGAATTTAAGCTTAGGCAGTTTTTCTTTAGCGTCATCACTCATGTAGTATAGGAAATATGCATTAGTTTCCCTAAGAAAATACATTCATTTGTCCTCAGCTATCAAATGGTTTATGGCATTTGTACAACTTTGCAGTGATGTCTTTTTTTTTTTTTTTTAACTTGGAGTGTAGTTGCTTTATAATGTTGTGGTAGTTTCTGCTGAACCTCAAAGTGAATCAACCACATATATACATATGTACCCTCTTCCTTGGATTTTCTTTCCATTTAGGTCACCACAGAGCATTGAGTAAAATTCCCTCTAGTATACAGTTGGTGATATCTTTATTGGTATTTTACAGCATAATTGTTTTAGGACATCATAAATCTTGACTGTTGTCTAGAGGTTACTTGTTTTCTGGCAAAGACTCCTATCCCATCCAGAGCTGGTGATTTTCTTTATTGTTTAAAAGAGAGGGATTATCCATACCTTGGAGGGAAGCAAGACTCTGCTGTAAACTGCAGTGTGAGCTTGATGGTTCTCTGCTGGTGAGAACTGGAGAGTCTGACCAGGACCACTTAAACCTAGCCATCTAAATTCTTTCCTGTATTACTCTTCCTCACTTTCAAACTAGAGGAGGAAAAACAATTTTCCCTCTACTCTACTGAGCTATTGGCTGAGACCCTGTAATATAAGACTGGTTAACAAGAGAAAAACAAACAGAAGCTTATTAACATTTGTATCTCATGAGTACTGAGAAGATGCTAAGGGAGAACTGAGTATCTCCTTGAGATGGGAATTCATTCTTAATAACATCTAAATAGGGGGAAGGGAAGGAGGGTATAGGCCTCTTATGAGACAGTAAATTATTTTTAAGGAAGACAAATGACTGACTCGATGAACGTGAGACTTACTCGATGAAAGACAAATGACAAATCACTGACTCGATGAACGTGAATCTGAGTGAACTCCAGGAGATGGTGATGGACAGGGAGGCCTGGCGTGCTGCAATTCATGGGGTTGTGAAGAGTCGGACATGACTGAGTGACTGAACTGAACTGAACTTTGTTACTCTAAACACATATGCACATACACACATACCATGAGGTCAAATGCAATGAATAAATAACTCCATGAAGATTGGAAGAAATCACATCTTTACTAGAAACCAGTAAAGGATAAGAATTAAATAATAGATTGTATCACAGAGCTACTTTACACATAATGAAAATTTTTTGATATAATGAAGATATGATTGAATTAAAGCTAGGGAATGGGTCAGCCTGACTTTGAGCTATTCTTCCTGACATGTAAAACAAAATGACAGGAATTAGAGGAGATTCTACAAATCTCTCTATTTGTCACAGTTGATAGTAGACTAAATAACAGATGGGATCTCTTGCTAGAAACCAGAGGATACATGTCATGGAGAGGCCCTCATACAGGCAGGGTTATAATAGCAAACTATTATAGTTTGTGGAAGGACTCGTCTATGATAGGGCAGACAGGATTTCAGAAAGGAGCTTAGGCTGAGCTGCATAACTGAAGTAGTTGACAAGCTATTAAAAAACCTCAGTATGAGAAAGCTAACCTTTGACAGCAAGGCTTCACCAAATTGAGAAAAAATAACTGAAAATGATGAGAAAAAAAAGTAAAACATCGAGGTGAACTCTAGAATAACTGCTACACATGAATAGGAATTAGAGTAGAGAAAATAAGGAAAATTAAGGAGAAGCACTAATCAAAGAGATGGGAATACCAGACCACCTTACCTATCTCACGAGAAACCTGTACATGGGTCAACAAGCAGAAGTTAGAACTGGACATGGAACAACTGACTGGTTCAAAATTGGGAAAGGAGTGCCACAAGGCTGTATATTGTCACTCTGCTTATTTAACTTGTATACAGAATGCATCATGTGAATTGCCAAGCTGGATAAATCACAAGCTGGAATCAAGATCACCGGGAGAAATACTAATAACTTTAGATATACAGATGACAAGCACTCTAATGGCAGAAAGTGAAGAGGAACTAAAGGACCTGGTGATGAATGTGAAAGAGAAGAGAGGAAAAACTGGCTTGAAACTCAACACTCAAAAAACTAAGATTATGGCAACCGGTCCCATCACTTCATGGCAAATAGATGGGGAAAAAGTGAAAGATTTTATTTTCTTGGGCTCCAAAATCACTGGAGCCCAAGAAAATAAATGGCAACTGTAGCCATGAATTTAAAACATGCTTGCTCCTCAGAAGGAGAGATATAACAAACCTAGACAGTGTTATTAAAAAAACAGAGACATCCCTTTGCTGACGAAGATCCATATAATCAAACGTCATGTATGGATGTGGGATTTGAACTGTAAATTTAGGCTGAGTGGCAACGAATATTGATATGTGGTGCTGGAGAAGGCTCTTGAGAGTCTCTTGAACTTCAAGAAGATAAAATCATTCAATCCTAAAGAAAATCCACCTTGAATATTCATTGGAAGGATTGGTGCTGGAGCTGAAGTTCCAAAATTTTGGCCACCTGATGTGAAGAGCTGATTCATTAGAAAAGACCCTGATGCTAGGAAAGATTGAAGGAAGAAAAGAAGGAGATGACAGAAGATAAAACTGTTAGATATCATCACAGGCTCAATAAACATGAATTTGAACAAACTCCAGGAGGTAATGGAGTACTGGGGAGCCTAACATGCTGCAGTCCATGGAGTTGCAGAGTTGTACATGATTTAGCAACTGAACCACAGTAGCAGTAATCCAAGAAATAATGAGAAAAAAATATAGTTCTGAATATGGGACCAAATCTGTGAAAGATCTACATATATTTTCTTTTTTGCACTTCATACCTATTGTCATGGAAAAACAGCAAAATCAAAAATATACTTCAGATGAGTGTTTTTGAAAATAAGTAAAGTAGGTAGAGATGTTGGCAATTGTGGAACGTTGAGGTAGCGTAAAAAGCATGGCAAAGGCACAGAGGTGACGCTAAACGCAGTTAAGTGACAACAAGTGATTTAGTGCTCTTGGGGTTTAGAAGACATGCTTGAGCATGACAAAGGGTGCTGGAATCAAAAATAGGATTAATAGAGCAAAGGGAGTTACATGTAATACTAAGAATATAGCACAGTATGTTGTAAGATTTGGGGGAAATATTTAAGGATTTTAGATGACCTGATTTTCGTTTTAGAAAAAAAGTCTTATATTCTGTAGTTTTGGAGTGGAGGGAAATTGAGTGTAGGGAAATTAGAGGAACGTCTATAGGTCGGACCCTAGTTTATAAGAGCCGATTTAATAAATTGGTAGTACATATAAATTATAGGGAACAGATTGAAGAGAGACGTTTTTGATAGAATTAAGTGATTTAGTAGATAGAAAGGAGGAGAGAGAAAGAAGAATGTGAGTTTATTTGGTTGACAAGGTGGAAAATAATTTTAATGACTCTATCTGTAATGTGGTATGAAGTATAGATTGTGGGTGTTGTCAAATGGGAAGAATTATTTCAGTTTTTGACATGTAAGTAGACAAATGGAACTAGAAGTTCCATTGGAATTAGATAAGTCCAAGAATTATCTCAGAGATAATTCTTGCTAGGAGATACATAGGATAATCAGCATAGTGAAATAGTAACGTATAGCAAAGAAGGTGCTCATTCAAAGAAACTTAGTACAGAGAAGTGAAAAAAGAAGCAAACCTAAAATTATATTCTATTTAAATAGTTATAGAAAAAGAGCAAACAGGAAAACAGACTGAAAAATAAAAATCCAAAAGGTAGAAAAATTAGTATGTTACTACAGCCAAGTAAGAGTTAAATTATAAGAACAGATTGACATTGCCACAGCAAGCTTGTTGACCAATATGACGGTGTACAAATGTCTGTTACCTCGTGATTTAATAGTCAACTGATATTTGAATGCCAGTTACAAACTAGATAGCTTACTTACTCATAGAGATTCAGTATAAAGAAACAGGTGTTACACTTGGTGAGTTTATGTTGCAGTGGGAAGGACAGACCAATAATCACTTTATAACGTAAACTTATCAAATAAAATAGCAAATCAGGACTTAAGAGACTTTTTCAAAAGGATTATCTCAATGGAGGGATAAGGGCTATTGCAAGAGGCAAATGAATATTATTGCAATAAGGAGAATGCTTCTGTTAAGGTCCATAGCATCTTAAAGGTGATATTTTGCCTTAAAGGCTAAAAAGAAGTGTTCTTTTAAAGGAGGGATTAAGGCTAGAAAGAAAGGGTGTGGCTAAGTAGAATGGAAAGACCCTGATGCTAGGAAAGATTGAGGGCAGGAGGAGAAATGAGTGACGGAAGATGAGGTGGTTGGATGGCATCATTGACTTAATGGACATGAGTTTGAGCAAACTCTGGAAGACAGTGAAGGACAGGGAAGCTTGGTGTGCTGCAGTCCATAGGGTCACAAAGAGTGACACGACTGAGCAACTGAAGAACAAAGTAAGGTGAGGGGAAGTGGCATGATCTGACAATAGAACAGAAAAAGAGAGCCTGGGATGGTTCAGGGTTTCTGGATTAGGTTTGTATGGGAAGTACCACCATTCACTAAGAGCCTGTGAGAAAGCAAGTTAGGGAGGAGGATTCATATTAGGGCAAGTTGAGTTTATAGGTATATCTCATTTCATTGTGCTTTTTGATCACAAATTGAAATTGGTAACAACCCTGCATGGAACAAGTAATAAGTGCTATTTTGGAGAGATGGCCAGCATTTACTCACTTCATGTCTCTGTGTTATGTTCTGGTAATTCTCATAATATTTTAAATTTTTTCATAGTTATATTTCATTATTACATATTTATGAGAATATAGGAGTCTGTGGTTCCAAAATCTAAAAATATACAGGACCAAATATCTTAGAGATAATTTCTTTAAAGATAATATAGAAGTCTTTACCCCAGGGAATATACTGTCTTCCTGTAAAGTATCTAGTTAAGATGCAACAAAATTTTGAACTGCCACAAGTTGTTATAAAACTAACATATATCAGTTTCATCTATGATGATTCACAGAATACTTTTAAGGGTCTTTGGATATTTATTCATGCCCCTACCTTTCAGAGATCAACATGATTATGGATAAAATTTTATACCTGTGATAGCAGATAGAAGAATCTAGAATGGAGAAGTTATCCTCATTGATCTTGAGTTTTGTGTAAAGATTTGAAATTATTTTGTGCTACTAATTCTTGACCTTATGATCTAATAAAAATAGATTTGAAAAATGTATATGTTACTTAAGTATTATGTGTATAAGACACCTGTGAATGTTTTAATAGTTTATACCATCAGACTAGCAAGTAAAAATATCTTTTGGAAATGCTTTCATGAAATATGAATATTAAGTAATTTTCTTTATACAGGGATCAACCTATGAAGATGAAATTGATAATATCAAATACATTGTTTCAAAAATTAATGAAATTCTGGCTCATAACTCACCAGTTTTGATTATTCAAAGATGGACACGTGGTTTCTTAGTTAGGAAAAAAGTGAGGTATGTTTTCTTTTATTCACTATTTAAATATTAAAAGATAATTGACAAAAGTCATTTCTGTAATAAAATGCATTTTTGTTTTCCCTATCAACCTGGTAATGTATAGACTATTTAAACTAATTTTGAGAAAAGTATCACAAACTCTATAATACTATAATATTTAGTATAATCATTTGATTACCTTTTTTTCTTTTAAAATGGCGTNGTTTTCTGAATGTTGAGTTTTAAGCCAACTTTTTCACTCTCCTCTTTCACTTTCATCAAGAGGTTCTTTAGTTCTTCTTTGCTTCCTGCCATAAGGTTGGTGTCATCTGCATATTGAGGTTATTAACATTTCTCCTGGCAGTAGTCTTGATTCCAGCTTATGTCTCATCAAGCTTAGCATTTCTTATGATGTACTCTGCATATAAGTTAAATAAGCAGAGTGAAAATATACAGCGTTGACGTACTCTTTTGCCTATTTGGAACCAGTCTGTTGTTCCATGTCCAATTCTAAATGTTGCTTCCTGACTTGCATACAGATTTCTCAAGAGGTAGGTCAGGTGGTCTGGTAATCTCATCTCTNTAAGCAGAGTGAAAATATACAGCGTTGACGTACTCTTTTGCCTATTTGGAACCAGTCTGTTGTTCCATGTCCAATTCTAAATGTTGCTTCCTGACTTGCATACAGATTTCTCAAGAGGTAGGTCAGGTGGTCTGGTAATCTCATCTCTAAGAATTTTCCAGTTTGTTGTGATCCACACAGTCAAAGGCTTTGGTATAGTCAATACTGTAGACGTAGATGGTCTTCTGGAACTCTCTTTCTTTTCCTCTGATCCAACAGATGTTGGCAATTTAATCTCTGCTTCCTTTGCCTTTTCTAAATCCGGCTTGAACATCTGGAAGTTCATGGTTCACTTACTGTTGAAGCCTGGCTTGGAGAATTTTGAGTTTCTTTGACAAAGAAATTTGGCTTCTTTGACAAAGGCTAAAAGGAAATATTTGAATTGGAAGGTATATACCAGTTTTTGTCAAAGTGTATTTAAAAGGAAGAGGTGTAATTATTGCCTAGCAGCTCTAAATTCATATATAAAAAAGAAAAAAGTGTTGACATATCAAGGATCTGGGACTTTAGAGGTGACTCAGTGGTAAAGAATCTGCTTGCCAATGCAGGAGAGACAGGAGACACTGGTTCGATCCTTGGATCAGGAAGATCTGGTAATGGAAATGGAAACCCACTCAAATATGCTTTCCTGGGAAATCCCATGGAGAGAGGAGCCTAGAGGGCTATAGTCTATGGGGTTGCAACCTAGTGACTAAAGCATCTGTCTCATGAAGTTTGAAAAGTAGCAAAACTTATACCCAAAGAGAGTAAAAGGGAAGGAATAATAAAAATAGTATCAAAAACTGATGAAATATAAAACAGGGATACAAAGAACATGAGAAAATTTGCAGGAATATCAATAAAGCCAAGAGTTGGTTATATTCAGAGTAATACATTGATAAAGCTCAAGCATGACCACTCTAACAAAGAGACAGAAGGAAAATTTCAATTTACCATGATAAAGAATGAAAAAACAACATTGCTGCAGATCCACAGAAATTAAAGGGAACACAGTGAATAACTTTACGCCAAATAATTTGATAATGTGTGTGAAATGGACAGATTCTTTGAAGGAACACAATTTTCAGTCTGACAGAAGAAATCACAATGCTGAATAGTCATTCATACATTAGAAGAACTGAATCCATTATTAAAATCCTTCCCATGAAGATACTTCAATTCTAGGTTACTGATGAATTATCCAGGACATTTAAGGAATGTTTAACACCATCTTAAACCAAACTTTCCAAAGAGTGGGAGAGACTACTTTTCAGGTTTTGAGAGATCAGCATAACTTTAAAAGCAAAACCTGACAAGAACTTTATAAGAAAGGAAACTTCAGGCTGTCTTATGTATGCACATGTAAAAATTGTAAGTAAGATATTAGAAATTTAGATATAGAGGTATGCAAAGTGGTTAACAACCTATAGCCAACATAGGTTTATTCCAAGAATAAAAAGTTAGTTTAACCAATCACGTTAATAGAATATGAGTGAGGGAAACCAATCACATTAATAGAATGTGAGTGAGGGAATAACACTTCAGTGTTTCTCACTTTATTACATTAACTAAAATTTGTGCATAGTTTGAATGTACTCTCATTTTTCAAGCTTCTAAAGTAACTGAGATTTGATCTCATCTAATTTGTGATAGGCAGAATTCCAAGATGGCCCATGTGATCTTTGTTCCCTGGTGTTACTCCCATGATCACATTATATTGCATGGCAGATGGTATTTTGCAGATGTCATAAGGTTCTTTACTAATAAGTTGACCTTAAGATAGATTTTCTGAGTTAGTTTAACCTAATCAAATGACCTCTTTAAAAACAAGAGTGTTTTCTGACTGATAGCAGAACAGGATATCAGAGAAAGTTGAAATGGAAGTAGGATTTTTATATACTGTTGCGGTGTTAAAGGTAGAGTGGACCACATTCAAATGACCTGAGAGCGACTTCATGAGCTAGGGGGTAACCCTCCACCAACAACCAGCAAGAAAATGGGGACATTAGTCCTACACAAGGAACTGGATTCTACCAACTACTTGAACGAGCTTAGAAGCAGATGTTTTCCCCTAAGCTTCCAGATAAGAAATAACACAGATTGCTCAGTTTGTGCAATTTTTTACTCAGTAACAGAAAAAATAATATGCAGTAGAACTGTGCAAAATGACAGTATAGTTCTGGTATGCACAGGGATTAATTAATGTAGTTCTGTGTTAAGTCAGGATTGCCTGAATACAGTCATCTTAATGTCTACACAAAAATATAAAATTCAGCACTTATATAAGGTTAAAAAAAGAAGAACACTTTCAGCAATCTAGGATTAAAAGGAAACTTTTTTAATCTAATTATATATATTTTAACATATTTATTAATACTTAGCAACATCTTGGAATTATTTCCCTGAGATTAGGGGAAAATAACAAGGGCATCAGCTATTAGCATTTTTGTTTAGTATTGCTCTGGAGCTAAGTGGAACTATTCTGGAACTATTGCTAGTGGAACAAAGTAAGGAAAATGAAAAGACAAAATATTAGATAGGAAGAAACAAAATTATAATTTCTTATGGCTGTTATGATTTTGAATGTGAATGCTAATAAAAATACTAAAGTCAGTATTATTTAGATATGTAGTACCAATCACCAACTTGAAAATGAAATTAAAATCTACCATTTATAATAGTATAAAAACCCTGCTACTTGTTGGATTGATCTTCAAGAGGCAGACACATAAACTAGATTAGGTGTACAAGAAATTTATTGGGAGTAATACCTTTGACAAAAGAGGAGGAAGTGGGAATAGGCAGGGAGACGTATTCATGCTTTTATGCTAATCTGTGAAGGGAGAGAGAAAATGAATTGGACAGAAAGAATTCAGCAACACAACTCTGAAAAAATCTAGGCCAGACCAGTGGGGGATCCCTCAGCAAAGCTTGACCATTTTAGGAATCCTGTATCAGATAGAAATGGGCCATTTCTATTACAATTCCTTCCTCAGTCAATGACGGAATAGCCTTGGCAAAAGTGTAGTGATGGATCTAAAAAAGAAAAGGCAAGAGGTGGGGCTGTCAGTCAGCTGTGCTCTTCGTAGTGGGTCTTCTTCAAGGATATCTGCACGGTACACTTCCATAGCTGTCATAAGCCATGTACTAAGGATACATGAAAGGCAAGATGTGAATTGCCTCTAGAAAGAAACCTACCAAACATTACTGATAGAACAAGATGGAAATAAATATAAGACTATATCATTTTTATGACGTTGAATGAATCAGTGTAATAAAAATGTCAGTTTTTCCTAAATTGATTTGTATGTGCAGTGCATTCCTAAACAAAATTGTAGGAGTTTTCCTTTAAAACACATACTTTGAAAAATAATATTGTGCTGGCCTTTCAGATTGCCACTGCTCACTCTCTAAATCCCACTTAACTGATAATGTGAGGATTTAGAAAGGCAAAGGGCAAGAGAAGTGTGAAGAGAAAGATGGCAACAAAAGTTTGCAAAGAAGCAAATAGGTATGTATAACTGACTATGCAGATCTTAGAAGTCTACAACAAGAGATCAGAAAACTATGGTCCCTAGGACGGCAGCCTGATTTTGTAAATAAATTATATTGGAACACAGTCACACATTCTTTTATATGTTGTCTGTCAATGTGCTTTTTAAGCTATAATGGAAAGGCTGAATAGCTAAGATACAGACTGTAGTGGCCAGAAACCTAAAATATTTACTATCTGTATTTGGCTCTTAAAGGAAAAATTTGCCAACCTCCGCTATAGCTTATCCTGACTATATCAGAAGCCCAAGAGTAAAGCTGTGGATTCATATTGCAAAACACAGGCATAATTAGAATTTAAAGATGCTAGGAACCAGTGCTGCACGAATAGGAACATTTATTAAATCCCTGTTTAGAATCAGTTAAACTCTCCTAATTTTATTCTAAAGTAAGATATTTAGTATTTTATTCTAGAGATGAAAGTATAGCTGACCATCACTAGACATTATTTAATCACTCTAAAATTATAGACTAAAACAATCAAAAGAATGGAGATAGAGAAATTTTTTTCCTCTATGAAACTTGATATATACTTTTGAGAATTCTAATTTTACGTTGATAGATATTTTCCTTTAGCTCACTGAATATATTTTCACTGTTTTTGGCTATCATTGTTGCTGTTGAAAAGTAAACTGTCAGGCTAATTTTTCCTTTACAGGTTATCTTTCTTTTCCCTCTTACTACTTTTAAATCTAAGGTATTTCTGATATTTTTCTGAAGATGTTTTCTTTGACAATTCTAAAAATCACTTTATTTTTTATTATGCAGCTTAATATTTATGCATCTAGGGATTGGTTTCTCCTTTATCAATTCTGGATGATTTCTAGCCATCCTTTTATTTATTGATAATCTATTCAAAATATCTATCTATCCCATTTTTTCTTATGATGGGAAGTTACCCTCTTTACAGTGGTGTCTGTAAGTAAATTAACAGGTAGACTGGAACAGAGGTCGTGGTCACAGACTAACTTGTCATTTGGTAACGCCCTTGGGCTTAGGATTTCTTCCTATTGATCCCAGAGTCTAACTGGAGATAATAATCAACCCTCCATTGAGTTTTGTTCTGGTTTTATTTTCTAATCTCTAGCTCAGTTTCTTCTATACTCTGTCTTATGGGTAAGTTTTAGTGGTTCTTTTATATCAGGGACTCTTAAATATTGCTTTGATTTGAATGTTTATTTGTGAAGCAAGATCTTCTTTCTCTTGTAATTTATTTAAGATGCCTTTTAATTGTATCCCATTCTCATTGCCAGCTGTAGTGGTGGAAAGTTACCTAGATGCTATGACAGCCTCCAAGTAAGTTACCAGACAGTCTGTTTCAGAGCTCACAGAATAAAAAACCTCAGAGATTAAATTAAGATGCTTGAATCAGATTATTTAATCTACTTAAAACATATAGCAAGAAATAAGGGAGAAAAATGGAATAGAAGTGAGTACAAGTGGGGTGAAATGACCACATTATCTGAATCATGTATTATGCAGTGTTCATATATCCTGTTTCTCACTTTGTTCCATTAGGCTTTCTCTGATGGTTGGGTTATGAGAACCAGAGCAGAGGTGAGTGAAGGTCTTCAACAGCCAGAAAATGATTGGAGCCACCATACTCTTGACTTTTTAGAGAGATGTAGGAGCAAGTGTTCCTCACCATAGCTATGAACTAAGTAACTGAACAACCTGCCAAGAAGTGATGAGTGTTATTTGCATGTTTTGAGTATAGCATGCATGAGGTTGTGTTAGGTTACTGATGGATGATTGATTTGGTGGGAGCCATAGCTGTGCCTCTGAAGATGATGTAATAAATGCTTTATGAATGTTCTAAAATGTTATTTAGTCCTTCCATAGTTTATTCCTTCCTTTATGATAGTATTCGTCACACACTTGCCTCATTTATTACATAGTGTTTTTCAGGTTGCTACCTTACTATTTATACCTGAGACACCTTATGAATCTTACCTGTGTCTCTCATTGGCTTGTTCAGTATCTATACTTGGCATCTTATGAGCTTTGCCTGTTCTAAGTGTTTATATTCTTTCCCTTTAAAATATAATTGAATATTATTAAATCATACAACAAATACAGATTTACAATGTCTATTAATAAGAAGGTCCTTAATCTTCTAGTTGAATAATTTTTTCCTCAGTGATATATAATCTGCGAGTCGGACACAACTGAGCTACTGAACTGAACTGAACTGAAATGATTTAGCCATTGAAATTTTCATTTTAAGTATTATATATTTTAATAGGTAGAAGTATTGTTTTGTTCTCTTTCAGATTTTGTTTTCTTAATAGCACTTTTCTACTATTTTTAATATCCCTTTATTTTTAAAAACACATTAAGCATACTTAGTAGTTCATAATTCTAGTAGTTGCTGTCTTTATGGATTTGATTATGTTATCAGCTTTTACTATGGATTTCACCTACTATGCATCTTTCCCTTGTCCACTCTAATTTTGAAGGTCAACTTATATTCCTTGGAACTTTTTCTAAAGTCTTTGATTCTCTGTTATGAAGATTGGTTTTTCCATAGGGGATGTTTTGTTATTTTTAAGTGTCTATTGAAACTGAAAAGGAGCATCTCCAGTTTTTACAGATTACTCAGGTCATATGAGGAATACATTGCTTTTAAAACTTTTCAGTAAAGACTGTTTTCCTTTTTTTGGACAAAGTAGGTCCATGATGGGAACTTTCTTCTGGAAATTTTTAGAGTGAGGGGAATAGTGATGTTGGTGCACTGGAAGTGCACTTCATATGATCCTAGATTTTTTGTGAAAGTTTCTCATTATAACCACATTTCTGATGAGATGCTACACTCTTCTCTATTAGTAACACCCAAGCCTACGAGTAATACCAAAGGTCAAGATTATCCGAGTGAAGTAAGTGTCCTGAGGTTGAAAGTTGGCTTTGGGTTTACTTTTTATCTCTTCGCACTGAGGCTTTCAGTTCAGTTCAGTTCAGTCTCTCATGTCCGACTCTTTGTGACCCATGAATTGCAGCAAGCCAGGCCTCCCTGTCCATTACCANAAAATATCGCTGATAGCTTGATAGGAATTGCATTGAATCTGTAGATTGCTTTGGGTAGTATACTCATTTTCACTATATTGATTCTTTCGATCCATGGACATGGTATATTTCTCCATCTATTAGTGTCCTCTTTGATTTCTTTCACCAGTGTTTTATAATTTTCTATATAGAAACTAAAGAAACTAGAGCTATTTTAAAATGCAGATTTTCTTAAGCCCTTTGGCACATTCAGTGTTCCAGTTCTCAAGACATAGTCTTCTGCAACACTAACATCTTTGAGATATCCTTATAATTCATCTCAAGGAGAGGACAATATTCAAGGAAGTGCCTATATGAAAGCACAGTGGAATGCTTTTAAATTTACTTACCAGGGATAAACTCTGTTGCCCCAGCAAAAAGTCCTGCCTATTCTTGTTTGTCAGGATATGATAATATGTTTTGGTCCAGTAACCACTTTATATTCATCTATAGTCACTGATTTTTTAATATGCATTTATATATTGGGTAGGTAGGTTGGGGGTGGATAACATTTATCCAGACTTGTTGTACCATGAATTGCCAAGAATCCTTAACTTATACACCCAGATTCAGTGTTAGATGTGTTTTTGAATTCTCTCCTTTTGAGGAGGCATAGATATATTTCATGTACACATTGATGATTTTGTAGATATATGTATGGGAAAGTGATATTGATGTTGATATCCAAATGGGTACTCAGTTCAGTTCAGTAGCTTAGTCGTGTCCAACTCTGTGACCCCAGGGACTGCAGCATGCCAGGCTTCCCTGTCCATCACCAACTCGCGGGACTTGCTCAAACTCATGTCCATCAAGTCAGTGATGTCATCCAACCATCTCATCATCTGTCATCCCTTTCTCCTGCCTTCAGTCTTTCCCAGCATCAGGGTCTTTTCCAATGAGTCAGCTCTTCATATCAGATATTACTTACTGAGAAAGGTCCATATAGTCAAAGCTATGTTTTTTCCAGTGGTCATCTATGGATGTGACGGTCGGTCTATAAAGAAAGCTGAGCACCGAAGAATTGCTGCTTTTGAACTGTGATGTTGGAGAAGACTTTTGAGAGACCTTTGGGGAGCAGGGAGATCAAACCAGTCAGTTCTAAAGGAAATCAATCCTGAATATTTATTGGAAGGTCGGATGCTGAAGATGAAGCTCCAATACTTAGACCATCTGATGCGAAGAACTGACTCACTGGAAAAGACCCTAATGTTGGGAAAGGTTGAAAGTGGGAGGAGAAGAGGATGACAGAGGATGAGATATTTGGATGACATCACTGACTTGATGGGCATGAGTTTGACCAATTCTGGGAGTTGGTGATGGACACGGAAGCTGGCATGCTGCAGTTGATGGGGTCACCGAGTTGGACACGGCTGAGCGACTGAACTGAAAGTATGGGCTATATTCCCTATATTATAAAATATATCCTTGTTGCGTATTTATTCTATACATATTATTTTGTACCTCTTCACCCCCAACTTCTGTCTCCCTCCAACTTTCCTATTCTCCCTGATAACCACTAGTATGTTCTATTAGTCTGTATCTTTTTGTTATGTTCATTCATTAGTTTATTTTTTAGATCACTGATGTGAATTATATCATATGGCTTTTTTTTTCCTCTGTCCAATTTATTTCCCTAAGCATAATATCCTCCAAGTCCATCTGTGTTGCTACAGTGGTAAAATTTTATTCTTCTCTAAGTTTTTTATGGGAGTTTTATTTTTAGGTTTTTTTTTTTTTTTTGAGTAATAGCCATACAGTTTTCCATGGTAAATCTACTAATATAAATTCCCAACAATATCAAAGAAGCATTCTTTTTCTCTTTCCATCTTTGCCAGTATTTGTTATCACTGGTCTTTTTGGTGCTAGCCATTTTGGCTCAGACAGTAAAGCATCTGCCTACAATATGGGAGACCTGGGTTCAATCCCTGCATCAGAAAGATCTTCTGGAGAAGGAAATGGCAACCCACTCCAGTATTCTTGCCTGGAAAATCCCATGAATGGAGGAGCCTGGTAGGCTACAGTTCATGGGGTTGCAAAGAGTCAGACACAACTGAGTGACTTGACTCACTCACATTCTACGTGTGAAATGATACATCACTGTGGTTTTGATGAGCGCTTCTCTGGTGATTAATGGTGTTATGCATCTTTTCATGTGCCAGTTGGCCATCTATATGTCTTCTCTGGAAAAATATCTGTGCAGCCCTTCTGTCCATTCTTAATTGGGTTGTTTGATTCTTGATATTAAGTTGTAGGAGCTGTTTATATATTTTGGACTAACTTCTTAAGAGGGACGTTTATAGCAATACAAGCTTACCTCAGTAAAAAAAAAAAAAAAAAAAAATCTCAAATAACAACCTGACCTTACATCTAAAGGAAATGAGAAAAGTAGAAAAATGAAACCTTCAGTTAGTAGAAGGAAAGAAAGCATAAAGATCAGAGCATAAATAAATAAAATTGTGACAAAAACAAAAATTCAAAGAAACTAAGAGCTGATTCTTTGAAAAGATAAATAAAATTGATCATTAGCCAGACTCATCAAGGAAAAAAGAGAGGGCCAAAATTAATAAAATCAGAAGTTAAAAGAAGTTAAAACCAACACTGTGTGTATTTTTTCGCTTAGTGGCTCAGTCGCGTCCAACTCTTGTGACCCTATGGACTGTAGCCTACCAGACTCCTCTGTCCATTGGATTCTCCAAGCAAGAATACTGGAGTAGGTTGCCATTTCCTATTCCGGGGATCTTCACAACCCAGGGATCAAGCCCAAGTCTCTAGCATGATCTGCATTGGCAGGCGGATTCTTTTCCACTGAGCTACCTGGGAAGCTGAAAATTCAGAAATAGAATCATAGGAGAATACTACAAGCAACTATATGCCAACAAAATTGGACAACCTAGAAGAAGAGTAGAAATTCTTAGGTGCAACCTCCCAAGACTGAATCAGAAATAAATAGAAAATATGAACAGGCCACTTACAAATGAGAAGCAAATGAATCAATTATTTTAGTGGAAAAGTCAACTCTAGTTATTAGAAGTAAATCTAGCAGGCAGAAAATCAGATAAAACATAGTTGACCTCAAAATCATCAACAACAGAATAAAAAGGACACTTATGCAACACAGCAACAGAATACAGATTCATCTCAAGCTTACATGGAACATTCACCCAAATAGACCACATTTTGGGCCATGAAACACAACTTTGAAAAGATAGAAAACACAGTGTGTGCTTTCAGAGACAGTGGAATGAAACAAGACATCAGAAACATAAATTTAGCTGGAAAATTCCAATTTGCTTGGAGACTAAAAACTTCTAGTACTTCCGAATAAAACATTGAAGAACTCTCAAGAGAAATTTTAAAACATTTTGGACTAAATGAAAATTAAGTCAAGACTGATCAAAATTTGGGGGGTGCAGAGAAAGTAGTGAGTAGAGGAACATTTATAGGACTAAATGCATGTATTAGAAAGGAAATGTCTAAAAACAGTCATGTAAGTTTCAACTTTAGGCAATTAGGAAAGGAGAACAAATTAAGGTACACAGAAACATAATAATTAGAGCAGAAATCAATGAAATTGAAAAATAGCATATTCTTGCCATATGATCCTTGCCATACGCTTCTTGGTATTTACCCAAAGCAGTTGTAAATGTCTGCCTACACAAAAACCTATCCATGATTGTTTATAGCAATTTTATTTGTAATGGCAAAACTTTGGAAGCAACCAAAACATCCTTTTGTAGGTGAATGGGTGAATAAATAATATGATGGATCCAGATGAATGAATCACTTTAGTGATAAAAAATGAGCTATGCAACCATAAATGGGATGGAGGAAATTTAAATGTATATTACCAACTGAAAGAATTGAAAGGGCTACATACTTTGTGATTCAAAGTATTTGACATTTTGGAAAACACAAGACTCTTATGATAATACAAAAATCAGTGATTGCCATAGGCAGAGAACAGAGGATATAATGATGATTACTTGTCATTGTACATCTGTGCAAATCCACACAATGTACACCACTGACATTCAACACTGATATAAATTATGGTCTTTGAGTGGTAGTAATGTATCAATGTATGTTCATCAACTGTAATGTACCATTCTAGTTGGGGATGTTAATCATGAGGGAGGCTATACATGTATGGGAAAAAAGGATATATAAGAATTCTCTATACCTTCCTCTCAGTTTTGCTATGAATCTATTACTGGTCTAAAATGTAAAATCCTTTAAATTTTTTTTTTAATTAACACAAAAATCTGCATACAGTAGGTGTCACCAAAGATTTTGGTTTAAGGCATTACATGAATAGCAGGCAAACCTTACGTAGTCCTCCCCTCTGCTCTGCTTTTCCCTTCTCTTGCTTCCTTTCTTGGCAAGTTGAAGTTAACTTCTACCTGTTAATAACAATCACATTCCATATTTGTTAAGATTTTACATGTATATTTTATACTGTAATCAAAGTTATTGATTATATGAAATCTGCAGTAGCAAATAATATGCATACTATTGTATCTTGTTGAGTTTTTTTGTTGTTTAATTAAAATGTTAAAAATCAAATATGAATGAATAGGAATTTTAAATAAAGGATAGTTTTTAATTTTTGACCATTTCTTTTTTATAATTATGCTAGATGTATAGTCTATTAGATAGGTCATAGGTTATTTTTGTGCTGATAGTTGTGAAGACATTCCTGGCCCATAAGAGCTGAAAACCAAAGAAATTATAGGTAAAAGAAAGTCATAAATTTATAGCATTTTAGAAATACTTGAGATTTCTTNAATCTATTAAATAGGTCATAGGTTATTTTTGTGCTGATAGTTGTGAAGACCTTCCTGGCCCATAAGAGCTGACAACCAAAGAAATTATAGGTGAAAGAAAGTCATAAATTTATAGCATTTTAGAAATACTTGAGGTTTCTTTTAACAATAACTGGAAAACAATAAACTTAATTTAGTACTTGAAACTAAGGTAAATAAGGATCCAGGGTAAAATCTGGAAAACAAGACTAAAATTTTCCTGTTGTAATTGTTTATGGTTTTAGTTTCAGTATGAAAATGAACTGAAATGTTCCCCCCTTCAGCCTTCACTTCTGCTGAATAGAGGAAACAATAAATAGGATGAGAGAAATTTTTATTCACAATGAAGAAAAATAAAGACTAAGAAAGACTTCCCAATGTGCCTCTTAGAAAGTGACTAGAATAACCAAAGTAAAAAGGAAAAATTATGAGTGGTGAGTGAAGATCGATAGAACTCATTAGTGCTCAAAATAAGAAAGAGTGCCAAACAACCAAAAATCCTGAGGAATTTTTGCCATTTATAATATATATTGAGTTAGATATATATATATATATATTATTCCTGGATGCCTCTGGAATTGTTTATTTTTGTAATTGCTGGTAAGCTATCCACCAGAATGCCAGAAAGCTATTCTGCAAAGTTACCTGCTGGTACACTATGAATCTCTTTGGGGGTGAGAAGTGACCTGACCTAGACATTGAGAGACCTGGTATGCCCATTCTGTAGCTCTTGGCCCTTGAGTGAGTTAAGTTTCCTCTGAGACTCAATATATAGGGACAGTAATGTTTGTGAGCACAGACTGAGATAATACCTGTTAGGTGCTCAGAATTGATTGGCACATAGGCAGTGCTTTCCTAATGTTAGTTATTAGAAAAAGTATTATGCTTCCATAGTTGGTTACTATTTTGTATCTAAATCACTATCTTTCTGATAATGGAATTGGCAAGGGAGTTGGATCCTCTAATTTTAAAAAATAATCTTTCCTATTACTTCTAAGGTAGTCTTGCTAAAGCAAAAGACTTCACACTGGCAACCTCTGTATTACAAAGAATTTTCCATTCCTTTTATAAAAGGAGAATCTGTCACTGTCTGGCATGCTGGCAAAACTCCCCCTGGAATCATAAAAATATATTGAAAAATGTTCTCCCCCATTATTTTCTGAAAGAATGGAAGAGTTTGTGAAAGATTTTATTTTTTGCTTAAATGTTTGGTAGAATTCACCAATGAAGTCATCTTGGCCTGGGCTTTCTTTTATGAGAATATTTTAATTATTAATTCAGTGAGGTTTTTTTGTTTGTTTGTTTGTTTGTTTGTTAAAAGTCTGCTTAGGTTTCCTGCTTCTTATTAAGTTAGTTTTGGAAATTTGTATCTTTGGGGGAATTTTTCCGTTTCATCCAAAATGTCTACTTGTTTGACCCAATGCTGTTCTTATGTGCTTGGTGTGGGCCAGTACCCTGGCTATGGAGGTCTGGCCTGGGCAGGGACATGGATGACTTAAAGGCACTGTTTGTGTGAGCACCAGGAGTGGTTGCCCCTGCGCTGTTCAGTTGCTGCTTTGGGTCTGAGCCTTTGTCCTTTGTTGCTCAGCCACAGTGTGGAGGTATATCACATCCCTTACCCCAGTGTGGAGGTGCATCATAAGTGACTACTCTTCTTAGGTTGATATGCAGGCCAGTGTGGTTGTGGGGAACCAGCCAACCACCCTGCAGTCTTACTTCTCCCTTTCCGCCCTGTGTCGGGATCAAGTGAGTTTGTGCATGCTTCTTACAGGCAAGCTTCCCTAGTCCTGCTGTTAGTCCCACTAGCTCTGGAACCAGTGAAGTGGGCTCATCTTCCCAGTGTCAGACTCCAAGGCTGGGTGCTCAGTGTGTGATTTGAACAGGTCATTCCCCAAGGAGGGTCTCCACCTGTGTAATATCTTTTTTTCCTCTGAGTCTTCTTCCCAGGGACACAGGTCCTGACCTGATCCCATCTCTTCCCTTCCTACCTGATTCTGTGTGAATTTTCTCACAGATTTGGTCATGCAGGAGTATTTCTTCAAGTCTCTGATTACTTTTCTGGATTGTTCCACATGTAGATGTATTTTTGATGTATTTTTATGGGGGGAGGTGAGTTCCATGTCCTCCTATGCCACCATCTTGATCTTCTCTGAACTTAAAGCCACGCTTCTGCTCAAAACTCTGCAGTGACTATCCATTTCAGTGACCTTCTTCACATTCTTCAAGCATGTCAAATGTGTTCTGGCCTCCTTAAGCATACTTTTGCCTTTTGTATTTTCTTGTTTGCTTTACTTGAATGTTTTTCTAATATTCTTGCTGTATCTTATGTCCTCTTAGTAATACTATCTAAGTTCAGCCTGTGTGAAAAGCAATTTACTTGTTATATATTTAGTCTTCTATTTCTCTATTATCTAATTTTCTTTAGAATGTCAGCTTCATGGTATTACAGACTCCTGTTTAGAGAGCAGTTACTGGTCATTTTCAAGATACTAATTTTTTCTTAAAAATCCATTGTTTTCTTTTTCTTTTAGTAGTTAAGTAGCTACTAGATATTTATTAACCAATTTTACTTACAGCTAAGTTTGTTCATCTGACTATATTTTTGTTAGATTTGTAAGTGAACAGAGTTAATGGCTGTAGTTTTTGCTTAAATACTTAAATGGTAATTGGATCCCCTTTGTTTTCATGCCTCTCACTTCCCATACATTAGTCATGTGGGTCAATTACAGTGTCTTTGCACATGGCTTCCCTGGTGGTTCAGTGATGAAGAATCTGCCTGCACTGCGGGAGATCTGGGTTTCATTCCTGAGTTGGAAAGATCCCCTGGAGAAGGGAATTGTCTACCCACTTCAGCATTCTTGCCTGGAGAATAACATGGACAGAGGAGCCTGGCAGACTAGAGTCCATGGGATCACAAAGAGTTGGGCATGACTGAGCGACTAACAGTTAAGCATGGTGAGGAAAGACGGAATTATTTTATGGAGCAGCACTGCTCAACCAATGTAGACTGCATGCAAGCAAAGTAGACTTCTGTCTTAGTTGAATCATTGTAAGTTTTATTCTTTTAATGTATTTCACCCTAACTGTGGTGCTGGAGAAGACTCTTGCGATTCATTTGGACAGCAAGGAGATCCAACCAGTCCCTCCTAAAGGAGACCAGTCCTGGGTGTTCATTGGAATGACTGATGCTGAGGCTGAAACTCCAATATTTTGGCCACCTCATGCAAAGAGTTGACTCATTGGAAAAGACTCTGATGCTGGGAGGGATTGGGGGCAGGAGGAGAAGGGAACAACAGAGGATGAGATGACTGGATGGCAGCACCAACTTGAAGCACATGAGTTTGAGTGAACTTTGGGAGTTGGTGATGGACAGGGAGGCCTGGAGTGCTGCAATTCATGGGTTCGCAAAGAGTTGGACACGACTGAGTGACTGAACTGAACTGAACTGAACTGAAGTTTTATTCTTTTAATGTATTTCACCCTAATTTTTAGATCGTCAGTGAAAATATTTAAGTGAAGGAATAAATTGATAGAGCCCACTTAAAAAACTTCAGAAATGGAAAAATTGCTTTCCTTGGTTAATTTTTTCTTTTGTTGTTTAATAGTAATGGTAGCAGTAAGCTTCCTACCTGTTTCATCATTTTAGTTCAAATGGTTTTGCTCTTTCATCACATATAATGAGTATTACCGATTTTGGTGATTGTCTATATGATATTGNAATTGCTTTCCTTGGTTAATTTTTTCTTTTGCTGTTTAATAGTAATGGTAGCAGTAAGCTTCCTACCTGTTTCATCATTTTAGTTCAAATGGTTTTGCTCTTTCATCACATATAATGAGTATTACCGATTTTGGTGATTGTCTATATGATATTGAAGTAGCTTACTTTTATATCTTTTCTTAAAAATTTGTGAATAATGATTGGTTACTGAATTTTATCTTGTGCCTTTCTGCATCCATTTACATATTTTTACATTTTCTCTCTATTATTTATGTAATGAGCTTTGTAATAGTTAATCATAGTGCTCTTATTATTCTTTGCTTACACTGCTGAATTCTTTTTACTTGTGTTTAGAATTTTTGCATCTGTTCTCAAAGATTAGATTGGGTATGATTTTCTTCTTATTGCCTCATTGGACTGAACAGGGCTTGGAGTACAATGTTGAATGTGTTGAATAGGTTGGGTGAGAGATGTTATCCCTTGTTTTTGATCTTACAGAACTAATGTTTAGTATTTTATTACTACAATATTAAGTTGTTGATGTCTTTTATCTAGTAATATTTTTAATACATTAAGTTAAATAAAACATAATATAGTCATCTTTTTATCTGCAACAGGTTGGTTTCAGGACCTGCTGCAAGTACCAGAATTTGCAGATGCTCTTGTTATTTACTCTTGGTCCTGTATACCTGTGGTTTTCGCAGTGTGATAGATTCAACCACCCACAGATAGCATAGTACTTTTTTTATTGAAAAAAAATTCATGTATAATTGACCCATGTAGTTCATACTTGTGGTGAACTACAGTTTATGTGTCAACTGTATTAAAATTAATCTCCTCTATTTATTTTCACTGTTTTTTAGTGTAGCTAATATAAATTTTTAAGTTATTTTATGGCATACATTACATTCTCTTGGACAGTGTTGCTATAGAGTAATATTCTGAGGTGGAAATATGTTATTTCATAAATGGAGAAGGAAAGTAAGAAGAGCTCACATTGGTTATCTTATATCCCTATAGATAATTTAGTCATGTTCTAACATTATATTATAAAATGCATAGCCAGGTGTAGTTTGATAATTGTTTGGGCATTCATATCACCAGAGATTTCTTAGCACTCATTCATCCCTTGATGAATGTTGATGAGAAAGTCCTAGAGTGCCTAAATAGTTTTATATAGTAATAATATGAAAACAAGTATATTAAATTTACCACTATGTTTTCTAAAATGTAAGTGAACTCATAAGTAGTTTTCTCCCACTTTTTTTGGTAAAAAGACTAAATGGCAATTCCATCTTCCTTATATTCAGCCACTTGTTCTTGTATAAAAAACGTGAAAAATCTATTAGTGAACGTGAAAAAAGATGGATTTACAAACACAAAGGATTTGATGATAAACTCTTTAAGGAACTCTTTTTTCAGACTGGAACTAATATAACAGAAAAGTTTGCACGCTGGAAACATGTAAGTACAATTATTTTATTATGTTTCTTTTTTATTACTATTTTTATTTCTTTATTTTTTATTATGTTTCTTTGAAATACTGTTAAGATACTATAGTTATAGTTCATATTATATTAATAATTTCCTTAATCTCTTTTAATATCTTCTATTATCTTGTTGATATTCTTCTTGATATTTTTGTGATGTGATAAAAGTCTTATAATATAGTATAAATATAATTTTTGTGGTATATTAATCACTCAAAAACTAAGTTGTGCTCTATATGTTTTCTCTTATTAATTATTGTGAGTAATTATTAACAGTGATATAAAATCTCTTCTCAATAGCTGAAAACATAAAGAAATATTTAGTGTATTAAAGACTGATAATTGTACAAATAGCAAAATATTTACTGAGTGATTTATGCTAAATTATGTATTGCTTTAAGGACACAATAAAAATAGAAAGAAATTTGTATTTATTGAGTGCCTACTATGTACCAGGCACTGTGCTAGGTATTTTGCATGTGGTAGGTAGTTTATTCTTCACAATACAGTAATATAAGTACTTTTACCTCTTTTTTTATGAATAGGGAAACTAAAGCTCAGAGGGGTCTATTAACTTGCTAAAAGCCAGACAGTTAAGTGACATTGCTGGGACTTAACTCAGAGATCTTTTGACCTCAAGATTTGTGCCTTTTTTATTTTTTAGAGTTTTGCTTTGAACACTAGGTAATTGTAAAAATGAAAACTTGGCATTATAGTATAATTAACTGAAATGAACTTTTTGTGAATTGTAAAGCACTGTTTTCATATGTAAACTCCTTCGTATTTGCAATTGTACCTGAGTAGCCTGAGCTACAAATGTTTCTATTACATTAACATAATTAGAAGGAAATGCAAAATGTCCAGAGTGCAATTAGTCTGATTTCAGTGTAATTGAGGACATGTGTTCTAGACACAGTAGATATAGTAATGTCCTCAATCCCTTAAATCCCACCAAAGTTTTTCCATTGAATAAAAGGATAGGTCTTAAAAAGCAGATTATCCTATTCAAAACATTTTCCTCACTAGCACTCAGTGCCAACTGTATTAATTTACTCCAGATGATAGTATTCACTGTAGAGATTATGTGAAACATCTTTTGGCTCTCTTTGTAGAATATAAACTTAGTAATTTCAGCATGTCCCATGCTTTTTAATGTGTTTTATATAGAGAAGACTTTCACTGATGTTGTATAGTGATATCCAATTTGGATATGGATGTGTTGTATACTTATCAATTTAGGTATGCCAATAGCTAATAACCATATGTAAATACAGATCCATATATACATACATTCATATATAATATGTTGTGTTATAGCAAGCAGCTATTACAGATACATAAATAGGAATAGGATATATTATAAAGGTTATGTTATTTAATACCTATGAAGATACATAAAATATACAATTTTGAATCTTTGGAAGTATTTTGAATATTACAAATATTTTGCTAAAATATATTAATTATAAGGAGTTTTCTAAAGCTCCTTGATGTTAGTGATACTATTAACCACATCACTACTAATGTCATTTATTAAAGCTATTCTTTTCTAGTCTTACATTTTTTCACTGCTTATAGCTACTATTCATAGCGCATTATTCATGGAACGTTATTGAAGTTGTCTCCAAAGCTCACTTTCTTTTTTAAATTTATTTTTTGCTGTGCTGGTTCTTTATTGCCGTGTAGGCTTTTCTCTAGTTGCAGTAAACCAGGCTACTCTTGCTCGCAGTGTGTGGGCTTCTCCTTGCGATAGCGTCTCTTGTTGGAGAGCATGGGCTCCGGAGTGTGTGGGCTTCTGTAGCTGTGTCATGTGGAATCTTCCTGGATCAGGAGTCAAACCTGTGTCTCCTGCATTGGCAGGCAGATTCTTTACCATGGAGCCACCAGGGAAGCCCAAAGCTCACTTTCTTAAAGTAACTGAAGTAATTTTTCTCTGTAAGATTCATCTTTGAATCTGTACCTTTTATATAAAATTGCCGTTCCATCTTATGTTAGTTTCATTTTTATTCTTTTCTTCAGCTCACTCTGTTGATATATTATTCATTATTTTTACTACTCGTCTAGTCTTTATTGACTTGGTTTGTTGGGAACTATAGTGAGAAGAATTAATAATCTAGATGCCTAAGAGAACCTAGGATCCAAAAAACACTAAAGAAGTTAGGGAGGAGAGAAGGGGAAGGCTTGAGAAAATATCAGCATTTAATAATGGAAGCTCATTAGAAAAATATACTGCGAGCAAAGTAATGGAAAGGGTTAAACAAGAATGGAATTCAGGTTACAGTAATTAGATAAAGCAATCATTGTCTGAATCTGCTCCTGTTTTGAGATGAAAGAGCCAGAGGAGTGAGTTCAAGACATATTCATTTAGGAAATGTTGTGTTTTAAAGCCAAAAGTCCCTATAAACATCCAGAGCTCATGGTGCAAGAATAAACTGTAAATGAGATGCAGAACCAAAAATCAGAAGCCATGGTGAAAGAATCTGAAAAAAAAAAAAAAATATATATATATATATATATATTGACATAGAAGAAATTGAGAATCTAAAACAATTGCTATGGACATTATTTGTCCCTGGCTTACAGATTTTCATTAGAGGGTACTTTTTCTCCTGTTACTTAATAGACTAACATAAATATAGAATTTGGTGGTAATTAGATCAAGCTATAGGGACATTTATATATTATTATGGAGGATTTTTTGTAAAATCTAGATATTATTATGATGAATTTTGCTGGGGCACCCAAAAATATTTGAAATCTGCTTTGGCACAGTCAATTTTTTTACTCAAAAGGTTACTTAAAAGTTACCAAGGAGAATATATGTATAGAAAGTAATAACTAACAAAGCAGTTCCTAACTGAGGCTTTGGTCTAAAATTCAATTGCAATATTTTGGCTAAGCTATGAGATTTTTTTGGTCACCTATGCTTTTTTATCTTGAATAGTTATTTTCTATATTGCAAACATGAATTTTAGAAGGGATATAATATAAGAGAAAGTCACATTCATTCTAACCTAAAGGATAAAGATTTGGAGTCAGGGAAAGGAATTTGTCATGTATTTCTTTCAGAGTGGCTTTGTGACTGAAAGACTACTCTTTCAGGATAGTGACTCTTTGTGACTGGATGGGCTGCAGCACAACAGGCTTCCTGGTCCTTCACCATCTCCTGGAGCTTGCTCAAACTCATGTCCATTGAGTTGGTGATGCCATCCAACTGTCACATCCTCTGTCATCCCGTTTCTCTCCTGCCTTCAGTCTCCCAGCATCAGGGTTTTTCCAGTGAGTCAGCGGTCCCCATCAGGTGGCCAAAGTATTGGAGCTTTAGCTTCAGCATCAGTCCCTCCAGTGAATATTCAGGGTTGATTTCCTTTAGAATTGACTGGTTTGAGCTCTTTGCAGTCCAGAGGAATCTCAAGAGTCTTCTGTAATACAACATTCGAAAGCATCCATTCTTCGGGGCTCAGCCTTCTTTATGATCCAGTTCTCACATCCGTACATGACTACTGGAAAGCCATAGCTTTGATTATTCAGACCTTTGTCAGCAAAGTAACGTCACTGCTTTTTAATATGCGGTTTCATGCTTCTCTGGTAGCTCAGAAGATAAAGCATCTGCCTGCAATGCAGGAGACCTGGGTTCGATCCCTGAGTCAGGAAGAGCCCCTGGAGAAGGAAATGGCAACCCACTCCAGTACTCTTGCCTGGAAAATCCCATAGACAAAGAAGCCTGGTAGACTACAGTCCATGGGATCGTAAAGAGTTGGACACGACTGAGTGACTTCACTAGGTTTTCATAGCTTTTCTTCCAAGGAGCAAGCATCTTTTAATTTTATGGCTACAGTCCCCATCCGGAGTGATTTTTGAGCCCAAGAAAATAAAGTCACCATATCCATTGTTTCCCCGTCTGTTTGCTATGAAGTGGGATGGGAGCAGATGGAATGAGAAGATGGGACCAGATGCCTTTTCTTAGTTTTTTGAATGTTGAGTTTTAAGTCAGCTTTTTCACTCTCCTCTTTCACCTTCATCAAGAGGCTCTTTAGTTCCTTTTTGCATTGTGCCATAAGATGGTGTCACCTACATATCTGAGATTATTGATATTTCTCCTGGCAGTCTTGATTCCAGCTTGTGCTTCATTCAGCCCGGCATTTTGCATGATGTACTCTGCATGTAAGTTAAATAAACATGGTGACAATATACAGCCTTGATGTACTCCTTTCCCAACTTGGAACCAATCTGTTTTGCCATGTCAAGTCTAACTGTTGCTTCTTGACCTGCATACAGTTTTTTCTCAGGAGATGAGTAAGGTAGTCTGGTATTCCCATCTCTTAAAGAAATTTCCGCAGTTTGTTGTGATCCCCACAGTCAAAGGCTTTATCGTAGTCAATGAGCAAAAGTAGATTATTTTATGGAATTCTCCTGCTTTTTCTATGATCCAAGAGATATTGGCAATTTAATCTTTGGTTCCTCTGCCCTTTCAAAATCCAGCTTGTGCATTGGGAAGTTCTCAATACACATACTGTTGAATCCTAGTTTGAAAGATTTTGAGCATTACCTTATAGCATGTGAAATGAGTGTAATCGTTTGGTAGTTTGAACATTATTTAGCATTGCCGTTCTTTAAGATTGGAGTGAAAGCTGACCTTTTCTGGTCCTGTGGTTGAATTTTCCAAATTTTCTGACCTATTGACTTTAGCACTTTAACAGGATTATCTTTACAGTTTGAAATAGTACAACTGGAATTCCATCACCTTCACTAGCTTTGTTCATAGTGATGCTTCTAAGGCCCATTTGACTTCACACTCTAGAATGCTTGGCTCTAGATGAGTGGTCACACCATCGTGGTTATCTGGGTAATGAAGATCTTTTTTGTATAGTTCTTCTGTGTATTCTTTCCACCTCTTCTTAACGTCTTCTGTTTCTGTTAGGTCCTTCCTGTTTCTGTCCTTTATTGTGCCCATCTTTGCATGAAATGTTCCCTTGCTATCGCTAATTTTCTTAAAGAGATCTCTAGTCTTTCCCTTTCTATTGTCTTCTCTATTTCTTTGCATTGTTCATTTAAGAAGACTTTCTCATCAGTCCTTGCTATTCTTTTGAACTCTGCATTCAGATGGGTATATCTTTCCTTTTCTTCTTTGCCTTTTATGTCTCTTCTTTTTTCAGCTATTTTTAAGGCCCACTCAGACAACCATTTTGCTTTGTTGAATTTCTTCTTGGAGATGGTTTTGATCACTACCTCCCATTCAGTGTCATGAACTGTTCGATCCATATTTCTTCAGGCACTCCATCAGTCAGATCTAATCTCTTGAATCTATTTGTCACTTCCACTGTATTATTGTAAGGGATTTGATTAAGCCATACTAGAATGACCTAGTGGTTTTCCCTGCTTTCTTCAATATAAGTCTGAATTTCACAATAAGGAGTTCATGATCTGAGCCACAGTCAACTCTTGCTCTTGTTTTTTCTGACTGAATAGAGCTTCTTCATTTTTGAGTGCAAAGAATATAATCAGCCTGATTTCATTATTGACCATCTGGTGATGTTCATGTGTAGATTCTTCTTTTGTGTTGTTGGAAGAGTGTGTTTGCTATGACCGGTGCATTCTTTTGGCAAAACTCTGTTAGCCTTTGCCTTGCTTCATCTTGTACTCAAAGGCCAAACTTAAGGCCTATTACTACAGGTATCTCTTGACTTTCTACTTTTTTATCCCAGTCTCCTATGATGAAAAGGATATCTTTTTGGTGGGGGTGTTACTTCTAAGTTCTCGTAGGTCATCATAGAACCATTCAACTTCAGGTTCTTTGGCATTAGTGGTTGGGGCATGTACTTGGATTACTGTGATGTTGAATGGTTTGCCTTGGAAATGAACCAAGATCATTCTGTCATTTTTGAGGTTGCACCCAGGTACTGCATTTTGGACTCTTTTGTTGACTTATGAGGGCTAGTCCATTTCTTCTAAGAGATTCTTGCCCATAGTAGGAGATATAATGGTCATCTGAATTAAATTCAACCATTCCAGTCCATTTTAGTTCATTGATTCTTAAAATGTTAGTGTTCACTCTTGCTATCTCCTGTTTGACCACTTCCAATTTACCTTGATTCATAGGTTCCTATGCAGTATTGTTCTTGACAGCATTGGGCTTTACTTCCATCACATGTCACATTCACAACTGGGCATTGTGTTTTCTTTGGCTCCATCTCTTCATTCTTTCTGGAGCTATGTCTCCACTCTTCTCCAGTAGCATCTTGGGCACCTACTGACCTGGGGAGATCATCTTTCAGTGTCATATATTTTTGCCTTTTCATACTGTTCATGGCTTTCCCAAGTCAAGAATACTGAAGTGGTTTGCCATTCCCTTCTCCAGTGGACAACATTTTGTCAGAACTTCCCTCCATGACCCATCCATCTTGGTTGGCCCTACATGGCATCGCTCTTTGTTTCACTGGGTTAGAAAAGATTGTGATCCATGTAATCAGTTTGATTAGTTTTCTGTGATTGTGGTTTTCAATCTGTCTCTTCTCTGATTGATAAGGTAAGAGACCTGAGGAAGCTTCCTGATGGGAGGGATGGGCTGCGTGGAGAACTGGGTCTTAACTTTGGTGGGCAAGGCCATGCTCAGTAAATCTTTAATTTTTTGCTGATGGGTGGGTTTTTGTTCACTCCCTGTAGTTTGGCCTGAGTGACCTCCTTCAAAAGGACTTACACTGGCAAGTCCTACTCAGTCCCTTGTGAGGTCACTGCTCCTTTTTCCTAGGTCCTGATGTGTAAAAGGTTCTGTTTGTGCCTTTTGAGAGTCTTTTTGCTCAGTCCTTTGGAAGTTTTGTAATCAAAATCTCATTTGCTTTCAAAGTGTAATTCCCCGGACGTTCTCAGTCTCTTTACCAGATCTGCCGATTCGGAAATTTCAGTTGTGGGCTTACAACTTTAATAGCAGTGCAAGAACTTTCTTTGGTATAATTGTTCTCCAGTTTGTGGGTCACCTGCATGGAGACTCTATGGTAGGGCTAATGGCGACATTCTCCAAGAAGACTTATGTCATACTCTTCCCCTTCCGGGACTGCTGCTACCTTGAGAATCCTTGTGGTAGGCCACGGCTGACCTGTGCCTCTGCAAGAGGCACTCAAATACTCAAAAGCAAGTCTGGCTTAGTCTCTTGTGGAGGCCACTGCTCCTTTCCCTGAGTCTTGATTTTCACAAGGTTTTGTTGCACCCTTCGAGCAACTTAGTTGCCTCCTTTCCTGTTGCCCTCATAACCTCACATCTGAATCTTCCTTCAGCTGGCTTAGTAATATGTTGTTCAGTAGGAAAGGAATCACCTCAGTTCAGTTCAGTTCAGTCGCTCAGTCATGTCTGACTCTTTGCAACCCCATGAATCGCAGCACTCCAGGCTTCCCTGTCCATCACCATCTCCCGGAGTTCACTCAGACTCAGGTTCATCGAGTCCGTGATGCCATCCAGCCATCTCATCCTCTGTCGTCCCCGTCTCCTCCTGCTCCCAATCCCTCCCAGCATCAGAGTCTTCCAGTGAGTCAACTCTTTGCATGAGGTGGCCAAAGTCCTGGAGTTTCAGCTTTAGCATCATTTCTTCCAAAGAAATCCCAGAGTTGATCTCCTTCAGAATGGACAGGTTGGATCTCCTTGGAGTCCAAGGGACTCTCAAGAGTCTTCTCCAACACCACAGTTCAAAAGCATCAATTCTTCAGCTGTAGCTCAGCCTTCTTGACAGTCCAACTCTTATTAGATCCATACATGACCACAGGAAAAACTATAGCCTTGACTAGATGGACCTTAGTTGGCAAAAAAATGTCTCTACTTTTGAACATACTATCTAGGTTGGTCATAACTTTTCTTCCAAGGAGTAAG
>SJYV01036781.1:0-68043 GCA_006410875.1 Neotragus pygmaeus | reverse complement strand
CTTGACTTCACATTCCAAGATGTCTGGCTCTAGATTAGTGATCACATCATCATGATTATCTGGGTCGTGAAGATCTTTTTTGTACAGTTCTTCAGTGTATTCTTGCCACCTCTTTTTAACATCTTCTGCTTCTGTAGGGTCCATACCATTTCTGTCCTTTATCGAGTCCATCTTTGCATGAAATATTCCCTTGGTATCTCTAATTTTCTTGAAGAGATCTCTAGTCTTTCCCATTCTGTTCTTTTCCTCTATTTCTTTGCATTGATCGCTGAAGAACGCTTTCGTATCTCTTCTTGCTATTCTCTGGAACTCTGCATTCAGATGCTTATATCTTTCCTTTTCTCCTTTGCTTTTCGCTTCTCTTCTTTTCACAGCTATTTGTAAGGCCTCCCCAGACAGCCATTTTGCTTTTTTACATTTCTTTTCCATAGGGATGGTCTTGATCCTTGTCTCCTGTACAATGTCACGAATCTCATCCCATAGTTCATCAGGCCCTCTAACTATCAGATCTAGGCCCTTAAATCTATTTCTCACTTCCACTGTATAATCATAAAGGGATTTGATTTAGGTCATACGTGAATGGTCTAGCGGTGCTCCCTAGTTTCTTCAGTTTGAGTCTGAATTTGTTAATAAGGAGTTTATGATCTGAGCTTCTCCATCTTTGGCTGCATAGAATATAATCAATCTGATTTCGGTGTTGACCATCTGGTGATGTACATGTGTAGAGTCTTCTCTTGTGTTGTTGGAAGAGGGTGTTTGCTATGACCAGTGCATTTTCTTGGCAAAACTCTCTTAGTTTTTGCCCTGCTTCATTCAGCATTCCAAAGCCAAATTTGCCTGTTACTCCAGGTGTTTCTTGACTTCCTACTTTAGCATTCCAGTCCCCTATAATGAAAAGGACATCTTTTTGGGGTGTTAGTTCTAAAAGTCTTTTAGGTCTTCATAAAACCGTTCAACTTCAGCTTCTTCAGCATTACTGGTTGGGGCATAGACTTGGATAACTGTGATATTGAATGGTTTGCCTTGGAGACGAACAAAGATCATTTTGTCGTTTTTGAGATTGCATCCAAGTACTGCATTTCAGTACTTTTTGTTGACCATGGTGGCTACTCCATTTCTTCTGAAGGATTTCTGCATGCAGTAGTAGATATAATGGTCATCTGAATTAAATTCACCCATTCCAGTCCATTTTAGTTTGTTGATTCTTAGAATGTCAGCGTTCACCCTTGCCATCTCTTGTTTGACCACTTCCAATTTGCCTTGATTCCTGGACCTGACATTCCAGGTTCCTATGCAATATTGCTCTTTACAGCATCAGATCTTGCTTCTGTCACCAGTCACATCCACAACTGGGTATTGTTTTGCTTTGGCTCCATCCCTTCATTCTTTCTGGAGTTATTTCTCCACTGATCTCCAGTAGCATATTGGGCACCTACTGACCTGGGGAGTCCCTCTTTTAGTATCCTATCATTTTGCCTTTTCATACTGTTCATGGGGTTCTCAAGGCAAGAATACTGAAGTGGCTTGCCATTCCCTTCTCCGGTGGACCACATTCTGTCAGTAATCACCTAACAGGTAAGAAAATATGATGGCCTGGAACCTTTACTGTTAAAACCTCCTGGAAAGGAAGAACATTCTATGTGTTCTGGATCTCTATCTTCTTTGGCAGCCCAACTCCTAGAATCATATTCTAATTTTATCTTAGGACTTCAGCAACAGTCTCCTGCCTTGAGGCACTGATATTGGAATTTCACACCGTTTATCTTGACTAATCTTCTGGAGAGGGTGCATATGTTCTCCCTAGTTATCAGCAAATGAGGAAAAAGATCAATAGGGCAAGCCAATCAGTTTCTCTGGAACAAATTTCTTACTTTAAACTACTTCTAACACAATGAATGTTCACATCTTGTTCTCCTTTATGGAATTATATAGTTCCTGGAAACATAATATAATATAAGAATCATCTATACTAAAGTAAAATTTACTTTAGAACTGCTAATTTGGTTGAATTCTAGGATACTTTTATTGATTTTCTTTTGCTTCCAAATATTTATTTTTATCATAACTAATAGAGATGAAACGGTTACATTTCATGTTGAATACCATTTCTTTAAAATAAAATAGAGCAAATTATACTCAAATTTAATCCTCCTGTGAACCCTTTCCATTGATCACTGTTAAATACAACACACACACGCACACCCCTGAGGTTGTTTAATGTAATTTTTAATAGGATTCAGAAATATAAACTGACTTTTTAATTATATCACACATGCATTCAAAATACATGAAAATCCAAACCATCAGTATGTTAATTGTGGTTATTTAAGAGGTAGAATGTTATTATTCTTTTCTTTCTGACATTTTTTATATCCATTTTTCTAATTGAAATCATGTTTTATTTATACAATAAAAGCAAAGTTTTTGCTTTGTGGATAAAAACATTTTGTCCCCATTTTTTATAATATAAGTATATAAATATTGGAGAAGGCAATGGCACCCCACTCCAGTACTCCTGCCTGAAAAATCCCATGGGCAGAGTAGCCTGGTAGGCTGCAGCCCATGGGGTCACANAAGTTTTTGCTTTGTGGATAAAAACATTTTGTCCCCATTTTTTATAATATAAGTATATAAATATTGGAGAAGGCAATGGCACCCCACTCCAGTACTCCTGCCTGAAAAATCCCATGGGCAGAGTAGCCTGGTAGGCTGCAGCCCATGGGGTCACAAAGAGTTAGACACGACTGAGTGACTTCCCTTTCACTTTTCACTTTCATGCATTGGAGAAGGAAATGGCAACCCACTCCAGTGTTCTTGCCTGAAAAATCCCAGGGACGGGGGAGCCTGGTGGGCTGCCGTCTTTGGGGTCGCACAGAGTCGGATATTACTGAAGTGACTTAGCAGCAGCAGCAGCAGCATATAAATATTGCTTTCAGGAACCTCAATTTTGTGTTATATTCCACATTAGCAATTCTCTTTTTTTAGTTAAACATTCTTAAGAGCATGTTTAGGTCCCTAGAAAAATTAGCAGAAAGTAAAGAGAGTCTCTATGTACTGCCTGTCCCCACATATGTACACTATCCATTATCCACATCCCATACCACAGTGGTAAATTTGTTACAATCAATGAACCTACATTGATACAACTCTATAATATTGTAAGCCAAAAAATGCTGAAAGTACTTTTGACCTTTTCTTTATTTAGTTTAACAGTAAATTATATTAAAAAGTATTAAGAAGATTGATCTTATATCAGATTTAGAAAATATGGAATGGGTCACTTTATTTCATTAAGTGGGTTGTTTAAAAAAACTTGTGAATAGATATTTCATTGTTTTCTGAAGAGCCTTTCCTTACACTAGGAACTGACCTTTGTTATCATGAGTTCTGGGATGTTGTACTAACTCATCTAAGTCATAATAAAAAAGCTTTGTAATAACTTCCTTACATCTTCTCTAAGAATTGCTCTTTTTTTATTGCCTATTACTCATTTTCAGGCCCCGTCAGCAAAACAGCTCATTTCAAATGGATATTTTTTGAATACTTAGAATGCCCTTAGCACTATAACAAATTCTAAGACCTTAAAAATTGCCATCAAGCAGTTACTATCTGGAACTTCTAGGGAGATGTGGGGAAAAAGGAGAAACTTACTGGGTAGGGACTGATGATATAATATGTAATTGAAAGGTGTAGGCAGATTCAAAGCAAGTTTCATCAGTTGCCTGACTGATGTCTAAGGGTCTCATCAGAGGAGTTGGAGTTTTGGTAAATAGTGGCTTTTAGGGTAACATAGAAATATGAGATATTTATCAGAAGAGTCTCTTAAAAGTAGATACTAGGGCTACCAAGAGTTAAGGACAGTTTAAATTTAATTCACCCTTCCTTTGGGACCCAAAGAAGGAAAAATGATAATTTACAAGTGAAGCTATAACTTACTGACTTAACACATAGGGGCTAACTTTATCTTCTTTTTCTTTTTTCAGTGAAATATTTATTTATTTAAATATATAGATTTATTGAAGTATAGTTGACTTACAGTGTTTCAGGTGCACAGCAAGCTGATTCAGTTACACAAATACACATATTATTATTGAAATTATTTTCCATCGTAAGATTACAAGATATTGACTGTAGATCCCTATGCTATACAGTAAGTCTTCTTTGCTTGTTGCATATCTATTTTTAAATTAGAAATCTAGCATTCTAGTCATACTAAGTCAAACAAGTAGAATCAAAATGTCATAATATTTTAAATCAGGCAAAAATTCATAAGTTTTCTAAAATATATATATTTACATATTTATATATATATGTATATGTATATGAAAGTTCTTCTACTACACTTGATAAAGACTTAAAAAAGAACATCAAAAAAATGAGATGGAGAAATTTTAGAACATAAACTAAATGAAATGGGAGCACTAAATATGAAATAGAAAAAGTGAAACAAACTAAATAAAAATGAAAGATTATCATATAGTCCAGTTGTTTTTAAACATGACTGCTCATTAGAAACATATCTGGAACTCTAGAGAAAAAAAAGCAATACCTGTGCATTTGTATTTTTCAAAAAATTTCAATATAATTCTGTTATGCATCTGGATTTTAAAAAGTGATTACAGGTTTTTCTCTTAGATCCTAGTTTTGGTGATATAGAGTTCTATTATTTTTCTGTTGACCTATCATGATACAATGGTATTCAGTGAGTAATAGTTACATAATCACATTAGTAAAAGATGTTTATCAGTTTCCACAATCAATAGCCAAACAAAAAATAAAAGATAATTACCATTGCAAGCCATAAGGGTAATATGATTAACAATATCAATGATTACATACAGTTTGGAGGGGGGTCAAGCAGAGTGGTGTGGTAAGTGAAAGTGCATACATGCACATGTTTTCATCCACCCAGTCAGTCTATGTCTTTTTCTTGGTGCATTAATCTGTTTACATTTCAGGTAATTATTGATATGTATGATCCTGTTACTGTTTTCTTAATTGTTCTTGGTTTATTTTCTGCAGGTCTTTTCCTTTTCATGTGTTTCCTGCCCAGATAAGTTCGTTTAGCATTTGTTGTAAAGCTGATTTGGTGGTGCTGAATTCTCTTAATTTTTGCTTATCTGGAAAGCTTTTGCTTTCTCCATCAGATCTGAAGGAGAGTCTTGCTGGGTAGAGTATTTTTTGGTTGTAGGTTCTTCACTTTCATCACGTTAAATATGCCATTCCCTTCTGGCTTGGAGAGTTTCTTTTGAGAAATCAGCTGATCAACTGATGGGAGTCCCCTTGTATGTTATTCGTCATTTTCCTCCTGTTGCTTTTAATATTTTATCTCTGTCTTTAATTTTTGTCAGTTTGATTAATATGTGTCTTGGTGTATTCCTTCTTAGACTTATCCTTCCTGGGACTCTTTGTGAATCCTGAACTTGATTGACTATTTCCTTTCCCATGTTAGGTAAATTTCAGCTATTATCTCTTCAAATAATTTTTCAGGTTCTTTCTCACTCTCTTTTCCTTCTGGGACCCAAATGTTCATGTGTTTAATGTTGTCCCAGAGGTCTTAGGCTGTCTTCATTTCTTTTCATTCTTTTTTCTATATTCTGTTCTGTGGCAATGATTTCCACTGTTTTGTGCTCCAGGTCAAATATCCATTCTTCTGCCTCAGTTATTCTGTTTTGGCTTCCTTCTCACATATTTTTCATCTCTATTTGTTGTTTATTTCTTCTAGGTCTTTGGTAAAAATTTCATGCATCTTCTCAATATTTGCCTCCACTCTTTACCCATGATCCTGGATCATCTTCGCTATCATTATTCTGAATTTCTTTTCCTCGAAGGTTGCCTATCTCCCCTTCATTTAGTTGTTTTTTAGGGGTTTTATGTTGTTCCTTCATCTGACACGTAACTTTCTACTTTTTCATCATGATTAACTTTCGGGAATATGGTTTTTGTTTTAGCTGCTGTGGGATTGTTCTTGTTTCTTCTGTCTTCCCTCTGATACATGAGGCTATAAGTTTCCTGTAAGCTTCTTGATGGGAAGGACTTGGTCTGGTGGGCAGGGCCTTGTTCAGTAAAACTATTATCAGCTGATGGGTGGAGTTGCACTCCTTCCCTGGTAGTTGTTTGGCCTGAGGCAATCCTGGGGCTTAGGGACTCCATGGTAGGGTTAGATGTTTCCCCATCTATTAGCCATGAAGTGATGGGACTGGATGCCATAATCTTAGTTTTCTGAATGTTGAGTTTTAAACCAGGTTTTTCACTGTCCTTGTTCACTGTCATTAAGAGACTCTTTCTTTAGTTCTTCTTCACTTTGTCTCATAAGGGAGGTGTCATCTTTGTATCTGAGGTCATTGGTATTTCTCCTGGCAATCTTGATTTCAGTCTTGAGTCCATTGTTTCCTAGAATCAAGCACAGATTCCGAAATCTGTGCTTCCTCCAGCCCAGCTTTTCCTATGATGTACTCTGCACATAAGTTAAATAAGCACGGTGACAATATATAGCCTTGACATACTCCTTTCCTAATTTGGAACCAGTCTGTAGTTCCATGTCTGCTTCTAACTGTTGCTTCTTGACCTGCATACAGATTTCTCAGGAGGAAGGTAAGTCTGTTATTCCCGTCTCTAAGAATTTTCCACAGTTTGTTGTGATCCACTCAGTCAAAGGATTTGGTGTAGCCAATAAAGCAAAAGTAGATGTTTTTCCAGAACTCTTTTGCTTTTTTTTGACGAACCAGCATATGTTTACAATTTGATCTCTGGTTTCTCTGCCTTTTCTAAAACCAGCTTGAACATCTTGAAGTTCATGGTTCATGTACTGTTGAAGCCTGGTTTGGAAAATTATGAGCATTAGTTTGCTAGCATGTGAGATGAGTGCAATTGTGTGGTAGTTTTAACATTCTTTGGCATTGCCTTTCTTTGGGATTGGAATGGAAACTGACCTCTTCCAGTCCTGTAGCCACTGCTGAATTTTCCAAATTTGCTGGCATATTTAACAACATCACTTTGGGGATTTTAAATAGCTCAACTGGAATTTCATCACCTCCATTAGCTTTGTTCATAGTGATGCTTCCTAAAGTCCACTTGACTTCGCATTCCAGGATGTTTCGTTCTAGGTGAGTGATCACACACACCATCATCATTATCTGGGTCATGAAGATCTTTCCTCTGTAGTTCTGTGTATTCTTGCCACCTCTTCTTAATATCGTCTGCTGCTGTTATGTCCATACCATTTCTGTCTTAATTGTGTCCATCTTTGCATGAAACTTGGTAGAATAATAATTAACAAATAGTGTAGGAATAATTTAATTGCCATATATAAAAATATAAAGGATTTTTCTTTTCCTGTAAAATTAATTTTTTTCAAAAAATTTATAGTTAATTTATCACATTAAGCTAGTTTCAGGTATACAGAATAGTGATTCAGAGTATTTTTGCAGCTTATACTTCATTATAGGTTATTAAAAAGTAATGGATATAATTCCCTGTGCTAAATAGCATATCTTTATTGCTTATCTATTTTATATATAATAGTTTGTATCTGTTAATCCTTATCCCTAATTTGTCTCTCCTCCCTTCCCTCTCCCCTCTGATAACCACAAATTTGTCTCTGATAACTGTGGTTTTTGTTTCTGTTTTGCATATACTTTCATTTGTTTTAGTTTTTAGATCTCATATATAAGTGATATCATATGGTATTTGTATTTCTCTGTATGACTTACTTCTCTAAGTATAATATTTTCTAGGTCCATCCACATTGCTGCAAATGCCAGTATGTCATAAAAAATATATATAAAGTTATATCCTTACTACAACCCCAAACTAAATAATCTCCAAATGGAATAAATATTTAAAAGTAAAAATACAAAAGCAATAATGTCAGAATAAAATGATTCATGTTTTTATAATCCCAGAGTTGGGAAGAATTTTTTTTAGCATTGTATAAAGAATAGAATCCCCAAATACTCACTGGTTTGATCAGTTTAGAATTAAAATTTTCTGAACAGAAAATGACACTAATAAACAAAAGTAATACACAAATGATAAGCTGGAAAAAAAACATGATAAAGAAAAATTCACTGAAATTATTCCTTCCAAATTAAATGGAGTAAAATTCTATATGGCAAGTCCATACCTACATAATAATGTAAAAAGAATATGAGGAAAGAAAAAGATAATAAAGATAAGTCACAAAGTATAAAATAAAAGTGGTCACTATAAAGAAGTTGTCTTTTATTAATGATAAGTCTAAGTCAAATTTGCATGTTTCATAATACAACTATATTATCTTATTTGTTTAGACATTTCCAAAGAGTTTAAGGTTTACAAAGTCACTTAAGTTTATAAATTTTTAAAGTTAATTATCAAACTGTGACATAATCAAAGGTAAGAGCAAATGAGCCATAGGATAACATTTAGAAGGGAATATTAATAATTGTGGAGCATAAGGGAAAGAAAAATTACAGTAATAGGTTGGGAGCTTACCAGGAAAGGGGCCTGTAGCAAATTTAGCTTATTTCAAGTGAAGGAGAGAGGAAGGAAAAGGACAGCTGTCTGAAAGTGTGCAATAAGACTATGGTTTCAGAATCACAGCAAAAACCATGATCATGCCAGAAAACCTATCCTAAGAAATGGTAGTATAAGTGCCTATAGTATGGAAAATGAACTGGATGAAAATAAGTTAAGGACATAGATTTGAGCCAATTTTCTTTTTGTCATAAAATTATTCACCTCTGAGTCAGTTGCCAAAAAAAAAAAAAAAAAAGGGCGGGGGGGGGAACCAAGAAACTTTGAATACCAGAGAACTGAGCTGAAGGGTGTGTGTTCTCAGCTGCTTAGTCATGTCTGATTCTTTGTGACCTCATAGACTATAGCCTGCCAGCCTCCTCTGTCCATGAGATTTTCCAGGTAAAAATACAAAAGAGTGGATTACCATTATCTCCTCCAGGGGATCATGCCAACCCAGGGATAGAACCCATGTCTCTTGGGTCTCCTACAGGGTACCAGGTATATTTCTAGTCTTTCCATGATATAATTCAGAGAAGAATACTCCTTTCAGTCCTTGGAAATGTGAACACAGTATCTTTATACACAGAGCAAAAGGTAAATTCCACGTTGTGTATTTTAACCAAAAAAGTTCTGTGGTTACAATGCCAGCTGTTCTCTAACTGGTGCCAGAGGGTCAAGATAACATGAAGATATATAAATATGAACTGCTGAGGTAGAAATATGATTATGAAAAACATTTTTCAATAAGAGAAAAATGGACACTTCATTGAATAATATTAAGAATAAAGGAATTTTTACTTACATTTGTATTTCTATTTGTCTTATAACCCTTACGAGAAAGTCAACATATTGTACATTACAGTTCTTAGGTATGCATGTGGGATCAACAGAATTGACATTTGCAAGGAGATGTTAAATCATGCCAAGAGAGTTACCATCTGGCATAATTTATAGGTATCTCCCTTATAATTTTTTCCTAATTTCTATCTATCTCAGATTTAAGTTACTTCATTCTCCTTTATTAACCTCAATATACAAAGTATTTGCTGAGCAGTACGGGCTTCCCAGGTGGCCCTAGTGATAAAGAATGCCTGCCAGTGCAGGAGACATATGAGATGCGGGTTTGATCTCTGTGTTGGGAAGATCCCCTGGAGAAGGAAATAGCAACCCACTCCAGTATTCCTGCCTGGAGAATCCCAAGAGAAGACTGGCAGGCTACAGTCCATAGCATCGCAAAGAGTCGTACATAACTGAAGCGACATAGCACACATACTGTACTATGAGCACTTGATAGTTCTAGTCCCTGTGCCATTTCCACATGTGTTATGCTATTAGGTAAATCATCTGCTCAGTTCTCTCATTTCCTAGTAAGCTCTCTGGTGACTCAGGGAACCCTCACAGTTTTACAACTTAAATTATGTATTAATATAGCATTCACTTGCTACTTTTTAAAACTAATTCTGAAATTTCTGGATTTAAAAAATTTTCTTACCATGTCTATGGAGTCAAACACAGTCTGTGATGTCACAGGTTTTTCCAGAAAGGAAGTACTGTGGCAGTTAAGTGTACAAAAGTTTTAATGGGAAGTAACATTCTTTAAGGGCTTCCCAGATGGCACTAGTGTTCAAAGAGCCCACCTGCCAATGCAGGAGACATAAGAGACATGGGTTTGATCCCTGGGTTGGGAAGATCCCCTGGAGAAGTACATGGCAACCCACTCCAGTATTCTTGCCTGGAGAATCCCATGGACAGAGAAGCCTGGCGGACTATACTCCATAGTGTCACAAAGAGTTGGACATGACTGAGGAGACTTAGCATGCACACAGAAAACACTTTAAAGGAAAATGGAAGAAGTGGAGAGTCAAAGTTTCTGCCAACCAACCAGGAGCTCTGAAGCAAAGTCTGTCTCTATCTGAAAGTCTAATAATGACCAGTAATGGCCAGGTCCTTGTAACACTGCCTTAATCAGTAATCGCCTAAAGCTGGCCCAGAGAATAATATGACCTCAACTTGAAAGCAGGGGTGAACACTGAACAGCTAACAGCTGAAGCTGTCAGCTAGCCACACCCCTTGCTTCTGAGTAGCTACAAATGTTGTCTAATATTACCCTACTGTGGCTCTGTCCTCAGTTCAATTCAGTTCAGTCACTCAGTCATGTCCAGCTCTTTGCTATTCCATGGACTGCATGACATTACTTTGCCAATTAAAGTCCATCTAGTCAAAGCTATGGTTTTCTAGTAGTCATTTATGGACGTGAAAGTTGGAATATAGGGAAAGCTGAGCCCCAAAGAATTGATGCTTTTAAAATGGTGTTGGAGAAGACTCTTGAGAATCCCTTGGACACTAAGGAGTTCCAACCAGTCCCTCCTAAAGTAAATCAGTCCTGAATATTCATTGGAAGGACTGATGCTGAAGCTCCAACACTTAATCACCTTATGTGAAGAGCTGACTCATTGGAAAAGACCCAGATGCTGGGAAAGATTGAAGGTGGGAGGAGAAAGGGATGACAGAGGATGAGATGGTTGGATGGCATCACTGACTTGGTGGGACATGAGTTTGAGGAAGTTCTGGGAGTTGTTGATGGACAGGGAAGCCTGGTGTGCTGTAGTCCATGAGGTCGCAAGAGTCGGACATGACTGAGCAAGTGAACTAAACTGATTTAATTATGTGAATTTATGTGCATATGTATTCACTTATGATGCTTATGTGTAAATCTAACTAATGATAGCAATGATACAAAATATGAGAGAGAAATTAGAATTACTTTTTTATTAAATGGCACTTAATTGTACCTGTGAAGCTGTATAGTGTTAATTTAAGTGAACTTGGATGAGTTAGAAGTTTATATTGCAAACTGTGACAACGATTAAAAAGATTTTAATAAAGGATTAATTATATGCTAATAAAGGAGAGAAAATGGAATTATATAAAAATGCTCAATTAGAATTACAGAGGTCAGAAATGGTATAGAATACAAAAATGAGAACAGAAGAAGAAAGGAATTCAGTAACAATTAGGATAAATATTAATCCAACTATATATAGACACTTTAAATGATGATCCAAGTACATGTTATAGATAAGAAACTCACTTTAATTATTAAATACATATGTAGATTAAAAGTAAATGGTCAGGGAAGGATATACCATGTTAACATTAATCAAAAGAAAATGGAAATAGCTATGTTAAGTTCAGACAGAGCAGACTTTACAGCAAGGGAATTTGTCAGGTATAGAGAAGAGTATTTGTTGTTATTGTTCAGTTGCCAAGTCATGTCATGTAGACCCCATGGACTGCAGCATGCCAGGCTTCTGTGTCCTTTACTATCTCCTGGAGTTTGCTCAGACTCATTTCCATTGAGTCACTGGTGCCATCCTCTCATCCTCTGTTGCCCCTTTCTCCTCCTGCTCTCAGTCTTTCCCAGCATAGGGTCTTTTCCATTGAGTCGGCTCTTTGCTTCAAGTGGCCAAAGTATTGGAGCTTCAGCTTCAGCATCAGTCCTTTCAGTGAATATTCGGGGTTGATTTCCTTTAGGATTGACTGGATGGATCTCCTTCCTGTCCAAGAGACTCTCAAGAGACTTCTCCACAGTTCGAAAGCTTGGTGCTCAGCCTTCTTTTTGGTCCAATTCTCATATCCGTTACATGATTACTAGAAAAGCCATAGCTTTTACTATATAAACCTGTGTAGCAAAATAATGTCTTTGCTTTTTAATATACTGTCTAGTTTTGTCATAGCTTTTTTTTTCAAGGAGCAAGCAACTTTTAATTTTGTGACTGCTGTCACTATCTGCAATGATTTTGGAGCCAAATAAAGTAAATTCTGTCACTGTTTCCATTTTTTCCCCCTGTCTGTTTGCCATGAAGTCATGGGATGGGACTGGATGCCATGATCCTCGTTATTTGAATGTTGAGTTTTAAGCAAGATTTTTCACGCTCCTCTTTCACCTTCATCAAGAGGCTCTTTAGTTCCTCTTTGCTTTCTGCCTTTAAGGTGGTCTCATCTGCATATCTGAGGTTATTGATATTTCTCCTGGCAGTCTTGGTTTCAGCTTGAGCTTCATTTAGCCTGGCATTTCAAATGATGTACTCTGCATATAAGTTAAATAACCAGGGTGACAATATATAGCCTTGATGTACTCCTTTCACAGTTATGAACCAATCCATTGGTCCATGTCCCCTTCTAACTGTTGCTTCTTGACCTGCATACAAGTTTCTCATGAGGCAGGTAGGATCATCTGATATTCCCATCTATTGAAGAATTTTGCAGTTTGCTGTGATTCACACAGTCAAAGGCTTTAACATAGTTAATGAAGCAGAAGTATATGGTTTTCTTTTTTTTTTTTTAATTCCCTTGCATTTTCTATGATCTAGTGGATGTTAGCAATTTGATCTGGTTCCTATACCTTTTCTAACCGATCTTGTACATCTGGAAGTTTTTGGTTCACATACTGTTGAATCCTAGCTTGAAGAATTTTGAGCATTATCTTGTAGCATGTGAAATGAGTGCAGTTCTATAGTTTGAGCATTCTTTGGCGTTGCCTTTCTTTGAAATTGGAATGAAACTGACCTTTTCTAGTTCTGTGGGTATTCTGGGTTTTCCAAATTTGCTGGCATACTGACTGCCTCACTTTAACAGCATCATCTTTTAGGATTTGAAATAGTTCAGATGGAATTCCATCATGTCCACTAGTTTTGTTGGTAATAAGGCTTCCAGTGGCCCACTTAACCTCACACTCCTGGACGTATGGCTCTGGGTGAATGATCACACAATCATGGTTATCCAGGTCATTTAAATCTTTTTTGTACAGTACTTCTATGTATTCTTGCCACCTCTTCTTAATATATTCTGTTTCTAATAGGTTTTTACCGTTTCTGTCTTTATTGTGCCCATCTTTCCACTAGACTTTGCATTTTCATTCCTAATTGATACAGATTTACTCGGCTTTTTTGTTTCTTTTCCTTTCCATTTTATTTTTTTCCTGTAGCTATGTCAAGCTTGATTTTCTTTTTAAAAACCTAGTAAGCAAAGTAACTCGATAGCCTACATCAGTTTAAATAACTCAAGTCTTTTGTACTGGTCACTGTATTTGAAATTTTATTTTATGGAATTTTGGACTCTAGAAGGAAAATAGTTTCCTCCAGATAGTATTTTCATTTGCTCTCACCAAGTGCCATCAATACTGGTGCTGAAATTTCAAAACTTGAGATTTTATGAATTATTCAAGTTTCATTTTTGTTTACAACTTACATTTGTTCACTTACATTTTAGCATGTAGTCTTTTGAATTCCCAGTTAAATGTAGACAACATCTTCACCTTGGGTGGACATGGGCTTTGATATTTGACTCTCAACCTCCTGAGCCACCAAATCTGTACTTTAGTTTAAAAGTTGTTTCTCCAGATAATCTCAGAACAAAAGCTGCTTTTAGTGCTGGGCCTATCTTGCTGGAGCTTTCCCTTCTCTTAAATTTTGACCTGATTAATCCTGACTTTCTTGATAAATCTCTCCTGATTTTCAAAAGAATTTTTAAAAATTCTTTTATCTGGAATTTTTAAACTTCAGAATTAGCTCAAATTTCTGTTCTACCAACTATGAGTGTGTCTTAACTCTACATATTCCCTTTCTGTTATTAAATAACTGGAACAATTTTTTTTTTGTCCCAATAGCTATTATCTTATTTTCTTAGAGTGTGTTTTAAATCTCAAATCTAATTTACTTTACATTGATTTTATAATTTAAAGTGTTAAATGTATTACTCAGTGTTTCTTTTTGCAATCACTGCCACAATAGTCTGTTTCTTATACATTATTGTTTGCTATTGAGTAACTATTATGTGTTTGGTGGAATATGTACCCAATAATTGTCATTATTCTTTTATTTTACAGTTGAATTCTAATAATGTTTTATTTCAGCCTTAAAATAAGTGGTTTTGTAGGTTTCTCTCTCAGTTTTAAGTAGTATAGCTTGAAACTTGATTCATTATAACTATTTAAATGTCACTAATAATTTGTGTTAGAGATTCAAAGAATAATAAAACATATTAAAATTCTATTAATGAGTTCAAATGAAAGTTCTTAAAGTGTACACGCTTCAGTTCAGTTGCTCAGTCGTGTCCAAATTTGTCACCAACTCCTGGAGCCTACTCAAGCTCATGTCCATTGAGTCAGTGATGCCATCCAACCATCTCATCCTGTGTTGTCCCCTTCTCCTCCCACCTTTAATCTTTCCCAGGATCAGGGTCTTTTGCAATGAGTCAGTTCTTTGCATCAGGTGGCCAAAGTATTGAGTGTCAGCTTCAGCATCAGTGCTTTGAATGCATATAAAGGACTGATCTCATTTAGGATTGACTGGTTTAATTTCCTTGCATTTCAAGGGACTCTAAAGAGTCTTCTTCAATGCCACAGTTCAAAAGCATCAATTCTTTAGTGCTCGGCTTTCTTTATACTTTCACATCCATACATGACTACTGGAAAAACCATAGCTTTGACTAGATGGACATTTGTTGGTAAAGTATTGTCTCTGCTTTTTAATATGCTGTGTAGTTAGATCAAATTTTTCTTCCAAGGAATAAGTGTCTTTTAATTTCATGACTGCAGTCACCATCTGCAGTGATTTTGGACCCCCTAAAGTCTGTCACTGTTTCCATTGTTTCCCCTTCTATTTGCCGTGAAGTGAAGAGACAAAACATGGTCCCTTGGAGAAAGGAATGGCAAACTACTTCAATATTCTTGCCTTGAGAACCCCTTGAACAGTATGAAAACACAAAAAGATAAGACACTGAAAAATGAATTCCCCAGGTTGGTAGGTGCCCAATTTACAACTGGAGATCAATGGATAAATAACTCCAGAAAGAATGAAGAGATGGAGCCAAAGCAAAAACAACACCCAGTTGTGGCTGTGACTGGTGATGAAAGTAAACTCTGATGCCCTAAAGAGCAATATTGCATAGGAACCTGATATATAAGGTCCATAAATCAAGGCAAATTGGAGGTGATCAAACAGGAGATGGCAAGAGAGAACATGGACATTTTAGAAAACAGTAAACTTAAATGGACTGGAATGGGTGAATTTAACTCAGATGACAATTATATCTACTATTGTGGGCAAGAATCCCTTAGAAGAAATGGAGCAGCCATCATAGTCAACAAAAGAGTCCAAAATGCAGTAACTGGATGCAGTCTCAAAAATGACAGAATGGACTCTGTTCATTTCCAAGGCAAACCATTCAATATCACAGTAATCTGAGTCTTTGCCCCTTTAGTAATACTGAAGAAGCTGAAGTTGAATGGTTCTATGAAGACCTACAAGACCTTCCAGAACTAACACACCAAAAAGGATGTCCTTTTCATTGTAAGGGACTGGAATGCAAAGGTAGGAAGTCAAGAAACACCTGCAGTAACAGGCAAATTTCTCCTTGAAGTAAAGAATGAAGCAGGGCTAAGGCTAATAGATTTTGTCAAGAGAACACACTGGTCATAGCAAACACCCTCTTCCAACAACATAAGAGAAGACTCCACACATGGACATCACCAGATGGTCAACACCAAAATCAGATTGATTATATTCCTTGCAGCCAAAGATGGAGAAGCTTCATGCTGTCAGCACAAACAAGACCAGGAGCTGACTGTGGCTCAGATCATGAACTCCTTATTGCCAAATTCAGACTTAATTGAAGAAGTAGGTGAAGCCACTAGACCATTCAGGTATGACCTAAATCAAATCACTTACAATAATACAGTGAACGTGAGAAATAGATTCAATGGATTAGACCTGATAGACAGAATTCCTGAAGAACTATGGATGGAGGTTTGTGACATTGTGCAGGAGGCAGGGATCAAGACCATCCCCAAGAAAAAGAAATGCGTAAAGGGAAAATGGTTGGCTGAGGAGGCCTTACAAATAGCTATAAAGAGAAGTGAAAGGCAAAGGAGAAAAGGAAAGATATACCCATTTGAATGCAGAGTTCCAAAGAGTAGCAATGAGAGATAAGAAAGCCTTCCTCAGTAATCAATGCAAAGAAGTAGAGGAAAACAATTGAATTGGGAAGACTAGAGATCACATCAAGAAAATTAGGGATGCCAAGGGAGCATTTCATGCAAAGAAGACCACAATAGAGGACACAAATGCTATGGACCTAACAAGCAGAAAATATTAAGAAGAGGTGGCAAGAATACACAGAAGAACTATACAGAAAAGATCCCCATGACCCAGATAATCACGATGACGTGATCACTCATCTAGAGCCAGACATCCTGGAATGCGAAAACAAGTGGGCTTTAGGAAGTATCACTATGAACAATGCTGGTGGAGGTGACGGAATTCCAATTGAGCTCTTTTAAATCCTAAAGATGATGCTGTGAAAGACCTGCACTTGATATGATAGAAAATTTGGAAAACTCAGCAGTGGCCACAAGACTGGAAAAGGTCAATTTTCATTCCAGTCCCAAAGAAAGGCAATGCTAAAGAATGTTCAAACTAGTGCACAACTGCACTCATCTCACACACTAGCAAAATAATGCTCAAAATTCTCCAAGCCAGGCTTTAGCACTACATGAACTGTGAACTTTCAGATGTTCAAGCTAGATTTAGAAAAGGCAGAGGAACCAGAGATCAAATTGCTAACATCCATTGCATCATCAAAAAAGCAGGAGCATTCCAGAAAAACATCTATGTTTTATTGACTATGCCAAAGCCTTTGACAGTGTGGATCATAACAAACTGTGGGAAATTCTGAAAGAGATGGGAATACCAGACCACCTGACCTGCCTCCTGGTAAATCTGTATGCAGGTCAAGAACCAACAGTTAGAACTTTACATGGAACAACAGACTGGTTCCAAATTGGGCAAGGAGTACATCAAGGCTGTATTTTGTCACCCTGCTTATTTAACTTACATGCAGAGTACATCATGTGAAATATCAGTCTGAATGAAGCACAAGCTGGAATCAATATTTCTGGGAGAAATATCAATAACTGCAGATATGCAGATGACACCACCATTATGGAATAAATCGGAGAATTAAAAAGACTTGATGAAAGTGAAAGAAAAATGTGGAAAAAGTGGCTTAAAGCTCAACATTCAGAAAGCTAAGATCATGCCATCCGGTCCCATCATTTCATGNTATTTATGGCCTGTAAGTTTTATTTCATTGATCTATATGTCTATTCCCTGCAATCAGTTTTTACTCTGGAATTTTTAGTATTTAAATAATATGCAACTGTAAAAGGAAAGCCCAGTGTCTTACATATATCCTGTCTCTTATACACATCTAGATGTGTATAAGAGACAGCAGTAGCAGACTTTTTTTTTTTGGGGGGGGGGGCTCCAAAATCATGGCAGATGGTGACTGCAGCCATCTAATTAAAAAATTTTGCTTCTTGGAAGAAAAGCTATGACCAATCTAGACAGCATATGAAACAGCAGAGATGTTACTTTGCCAACAAAAGTCCATCTGGTCAAAGCTATGGTTTTTCCAGTAGGCATGTAAGGATGTGAGAGTTGGACTCTAAAGAAAGCTGAGCACTGAAGAATTGAGGCTTTTGAACTGTGGTATTGGAGAAAACCCTTGAGAGTCCCTTGGACTGCAAGGAGATCCAACCAGTCCATTCTAAAGGAAATCATTCTTGAATATTCATTGGAAGGACTGATGCTGAAGCCAAAACTCCAATACTTTGGCCACTTGAAGCAAAGAACTGACTCATTGGAAAAGACCCTGATCCTGGGAAAGATTGAAAGAGGAAGGCAAAGGGGATGACACAGGATGAGATGGTTAGATGGCATCACTGACTCAATGAACATGAGTTTGAGCAAGCTCCAAGAGTTGGTGATGTACAGGGAAGCCTTGCATTCTGCAATCCATGGCATCGCAAATAGTCGGACACAACTAAGTGACTGAACTAGACTGAACTGCTGTGATTCTCATTTGAATGTTGAGTTTTTTTTTTCTTTTTTTCTTTTTTTTAAATTTTACTTTATAATACTGTATTGGTTTTGCCATACATTGACATGAATCTGCCATGGGTGTACATGAGTTCCCAATCCTGAACCCCCCTCCCACCTCTCTCCCCATATCATCTCTCTGGGTCATCCCGATGCACTGGCCCCAAGCATCCTGTGTCCTGTATAGAACCTACACTGGCGACTCATTTCTTACATGATAGTATACGTTTCAATGCCATTCCCCCAAATCATCCCACCCTCTCCCTCTCCCACGATAACCCTCTATGCAAGACAGCAAAAGAGACACATGTATAGAACAGACTTTTGAATATTGAGTTTTAAGGCAATATTTCACTTTTTCTTTCTCCCCTTTCACTTTCTCTAAGAGACTCTTTAGTTTTTCTCTGCTTTCTGCCATAAGGCTGGTGTCATCTGCATATCTTAGGTTGTTGATATTTCTCCCAGCAACTTGATTCCAGCTTGTGCTTCATCCAGCCCAGCATTTCGCATGATGTACTCTGCATAAAAGTTAAATAAACAGGGTGACAATATGCAGCCTTGATGCACTCCTTTCCCACTTTGGAACCAGTCTGTTGTTACATGTCCAGTTCCAACTGTTACTTCTTTACCTGCAAGAGATTTCTCAGGAGGCAGGTCAGGTAGTCTGGTATTCCCATCTCTTAGAGAATTTTCCAGTTTGTTGTGATCCACACAGTCAGAGGCTTTGGCTTAGTCAATAAAGCAAAAGTAAATATTTTTCTGGAACTCTCTTTCTTTTTCAATGACCCAGCAGATGTTGACAATTTGATCTCTGCTTCTGCCTTTTCTGAATTCAGCTTGAGCATCTCTAAGTTCATGGTTCATGGTTAGTTTTTGACAAATGTGTTGTTTTGCACAGGTAGTTTGCATTTCAGTTTCAGCAAATACTATTAAAAAATGATTCTGCATGTTTATTTGACTTTTTGTTTACATTCCTTAACTATGATGAAGAACACTTCTATAGTTTAATTGAAAATTAAATCCTAAACACCTGGAAAATCATGTCTCTTAGTATTCTGTTAATAATTTTGATACTTTATAATTTTAGTATTTCATTAGAATTCTGACAAGCACTACTGAAACTATTCTCTACACAATTTTTTTTTATAACATCTCTACTGAGATATGACTTACTAACACAAAATTCATCCTTGTTAGGTATATAACTCAGTGGTTTTTAGTCTTTTCACAAACATTCCCAACCCCACTATCTAATTCCAGAACGTTTCGTCAAAACCAAAAAGTTCCCATTATCTATTAGCAGTACTCCCAACAGGCCTTCAGTTCGGTTCAGTTCAGTCGCTCGGTTGTGTCCCACTCTTTGCGACCCCATGAATTGCAGCACGCCACACCTCCCGATCCATCACCAACTCCTGGAGTTTACCCAAACTCATGTCCATTGAGTTGGTGATGCCATCCAACCATCTCATCCTCTGTCATCCCGTTCTCCTCCTTCCCCCAATCCCTCCCAGCATCAGGGTCTTTTCCAATGAGTCAACTCGTATGAGGTGACCGAAGTATTGGAGTTTCACCTTCAGCATCAGTCCTTCCAATGAACACCCAGGACTGGTCTTTAGGATGGACTGGTTGGATCTTCTTGCAGTCCAAGAGACTCTCAAGAGTCTTCTCCAACACCACAGTTCAAAAGCATCAATTCTTCCACGCTCCGCTTTCTTCACAATCCAACTCACATCCATACATGACCACTGGAAAAACCATAGCCTGGACTAGATGGACCTTTGTTGGCAAAGTAATGTCTTTGCTTTTGAATATGCTATCTAGGTTGATCATAAGTTTTCTTCCAAGGAATAAGTGTCTTTTAATTTCATGGCTGAAATCACCATCTGCAGTGATTTTGGAGCCCCCCCAAAATAAAGTCTGACACTGTTTCCACTGTTTCCCCATCTATTTGCCATGAAGTGATGGGGACCAGATGCCATGATCTTCATTTTTTGAATGTTGAGCTTTAAGCCAACATTTTCACTCTCTTCTTTCACTTTAATAAAGAGACATTTTAGTTCCTCTTCATTTTCTGCCATACAGGTGGTGTCATCTGCATATCTGAGCCTTAGCAACCATTAATTTATTTTCTATCTCCATGAATGTGCCTCTTCTGAAAATTTAATATAAATTGGATGGAAAATATGTGATCTTTGAGTGGCCTCTGTCACTTAATATAATATTTTAAAGATTTATCCATGTTGTAACATGTATTAGTCCTTTATTTTTATAATTTAATAATATTTCACTATAAGAATATACCACATTTTAAAGTCGTTCATTATTTGGATTGCTTCCTGTTTATGACTGCTATTACTAATTCTGCTCTGAATAGGCATATACAAATATTTGTGTAGACATGCTTTTCCATTTTATTGTGTATATATCTATCAGTGGAATTATAGGATGATGCAGTAAGTATGTTTAACTTTCTGAGGAACTGCCAACTATTGTCCACAGCAATTGCACCATTTTGCATTTATATCATCAATATACAAGACTTCTAATTTCTTCAAATACTCACCATCACTTATTGTTTTCTGTATTTTTACTTATAGATATAGTGAGTATGAAGTAGTACACTGTGATTTTTATTTGCATTTTGCTAGCAGAGACATTACTTTGCCAACTAAGGTCCGTCCAGTCAAGGCTATGGATTTTCCTGTGGTCATGTATGGATGTGAGAGTTGGACTGTGAAGAAAGCTGAGCGCCGAAGAATCGAAGGTTTTGAACTGTGGTGTTGGAGAAGACTCTTGAGAGTCCCTTGGACTGCAAGGAGATCCAACCTGTCCGTTCTGAAGATCAGCCTTGGGATTTCTTTGGAAGGAATGATGCTAAAGCTGAAACTCCAGTACTTTGCCCACCTCATGTGAAGAGTTGACTCATTGGAAAAGACTCTGATGCAGGAAGGGATTGGGGGCAGGAGGAGAAGGAGACAACAGAGGATGAGATGGCTGGATGGCATCACTGACTCAATGAACATGAGTCTGACTGAACTCTGGGAGTTGGTGACGGACAGGGAGGCCTGGTGTGCTGCGATTCATGGGGTTGCAAAGAGTTGGACACGACTGAGCGACTGAACTGAACTGAGTGGCTAATAATGCTGAGAATCTTTTGATATATTTACTGACCATTTGTATATCTTCACTGGAGAACTATCTATTAAAAAATCCTGTGATCATGTTATTATAACTTGTCTTTTCATTGTTGAATTATAAAAATTCCCTGTATATTTTTGGATACAAGTCTGTTATTGTACATATTATTTGAAAATAGTTTGCCATAATGTATGTTATCTTTTCACTTCCTTAATGGTATCCTTTGATGCATATAGTTTTTAACTTTGGTGAAATCCAATTTACATGAGTATTTTTGTCACATATTTTTCTGGTGACATCTAAGAAACCATTTTCTAAACCAGCGTCTCAAAGATTTATTTTTATGGTTTTTCTAAGAGTTTTCTAAATTTAGCTCCTAAATGTAGGCATATGATTCATTTGAGATAATCTTTATATAGTGTGAGATAGAGGTTCAAAATCATTTTTTTAATTAAATATCCAGTTGTCTCACACCATGTTTTTTGGGGGGAAAAAAGAGAAAAACTTCTCTTCCTATTTAATTATCTTGGTACCCTTGATTGACTATATATAAATATTTATTTATGGCCTGTAAGTTTTATTTCATTGATCTATATGTCTATTCCCTGCAATCAGTTTTTACTCTGGAATTTTTAGTATTTAAATAATATGCAACTGTAAAAGGAAAGCCCAGTGTCTTACATATATCTAGCAAATCTCTAACTATTTTGTTATGCTTAAGATTTAAATTTATATCCTCAGATTTGTGTTTGATATCACCATAATCAAATTCAAAGATGAATCAATATGGAAACTCCTTTCATGTGTTCCAATGATATATTACTTACTTCCAAGTTTTTGAAAAGTTTTGCAGTCTTAAGATTCATGGAAAAATAGAAAATTTGATGTGGGGAGAAAGTTTCTAAGAATTTACAAGTGAAAACAATATTCAAAGACCTTAGAAACAGACTTCTTATATTAATAGAATTTTTGTCTATCCCACTGAGAGACCACAGGGTATATTACAAATTTTGTGGCCTTCATAATCACAAAATAAACTTTGGCTGCATACTTTAAATATAACTGATATATATTAGCATACTTATATATTTTTTATATGAATGTTAAAACCTGGTTTTATTTTTATTAATTTTTATTGGATTTTACCTGGAGAGGGAAATGGTAACCCACTCCAGTATTTCTGCCTAGAGAAATCCATGGACAAAGGAGCCTGGCAAGCTACAGTCCATGGAGTTGCAAAGAATCAGACATGACTGAGGAAGTAAGCATGCGTTGGATTTTAATGGCTTAACAATGTTGTGGTAGTCTCTGCTGTACAGCAAAGTGAATCGGTTATATGTACACATGTATCTACTCTTTTTTTTTGATTCCTTTCCTATTTAGGTCACCATGAAGCATGAGTTTCAAGTGCTGTGCTCTAACTTTAGTGCTTATTTTCACCTCAGCATACTATGGGAGAATCAGAGGGGTGGATTTTTTTGTTCTTTAGGAGATTGTCATTTAGATCGGGTTATAGAAAATGACCAATATATCTATATAAATAGACACAACATGTGATAGAAATATTAAAAAATGAACATCAAAAATAAATCAAAGGTTTGGTTCAGTTCAGTCGCTCAGTCATGTCTGACTCTTTGCGACCCCATGAACTGCAGCACACCAGGCCTCCCTGCCCATCACCAACACCCGGAGTCCACCCAAATCCATGTCCATTGAGTCGGTGATGCCATCCAACCATCTCATCCTCTGTTGTCCCCTTCTCTTCCTTCCCCCAATCCCTCCCAGCATCAGGGTCTTTTCTAATGAGTCAGTTCTTTGCATCAGGTGGCCAAAGTATTGGAGTTTCAGCTTCAACGTCAGTCCTTCCAATGAACACCCAGAACTGATCTCATTTAGGATGGACTGGTTGGATTTTCTAGCACTCGAAGGGACTCTCAAGAGTATTCTCCAATGCCACAGTTAAAAGCATCAGTTCTTCGGTGCACGGCTTTCTTTATAGTCCAACTCTCACATCCATACATGACACTGGAAAAACCATAGCCTTGACTAGACGGACCTTTGTTGAAAAAGTAATGTCTGCTTTTGAATATGCTATCTAGGTTGGTCATAACCTTCCTTCCAAGGAGTAAGCGTCTTTTAATTTCATGGCTGCAGTCATCATCTGCAGTGATTTTGGAGCCCAGAAGAATAAAGTTAGCCACTGTTACCACTATTTCTGGATGTATTTGCCATGAAATGATAGGACCGGATGCCATGATCTTAGTTTTCTGAATGTTGAACTTTAAGCCACCTTTTTCACTCTCCTCTTTCACTTTCATCGAGACTCTTTAGTTCTTCTTCACTTTCTGCCATAAGGGTGATGTCATCTACAGATCTGAGGTTATTGATATTTCTCCTGGCAATCTTGATTCCAGCTTGTGCTTCCTCCAGCCCAGCATTTCTCATGATGTGCTCTGTGTATAAGTTAAATAAGCAGGGTAACAATATACAGCCTTGACATATTCCTTTCCCAATTTTGAAGCAGTCTGTCATTCCACGTCCTGTTCTAACTGTTGCTTCCTGACCTGCATACAGATTTCTCAAGAGGCAGGTCAGGTGGTCTGGTATTCCCATCTCTTTCAGAATTCTCCACAATTTATTGTGATCCACACAGTCAAAGGCTTTGGCATAGTCAATAAAGCAGAAATAGATGGTTTTTCTGGAACTCTCTTGCTTTTTTGAAGATCAAAGTTTAGATTGAAAAAAATGTGAACAAAATTGTGGAGGTGAAAAGTAGCTTCACAAATGTGTGAATGGGAAGGGAACTATGAGAGGAACTATGCAAACTGAAGTTGGTTAGGGCTGTTAATGGACATTTTAGTCTTCACTTGAGTGTTAAAATGATTATTTGGCAAAAAAAAAGTCTATACATTTTAATACCATATGTACAGCTATATATCTATTGAATTACTTAGAATTAATAAGTTACATTTACTGTTCAACTTTGTATAGGATAATGGGCAATGAAATCTTAGAATGATTATTTAATTATTTTATTTATGTTGTAAAGGAGAGGGTAAAGAGTGAAATCTTATAAGCCTAAATTTGTCTATGTGTTAAAATGTCACAGACGGCAAGAGAATGTAGAAAGGTTTCCAGAAACTAGATGAAAGAGCCTTATTGTTGAGTTGCTCAGTCCTGTCTGACTCTTTGCGAACCCATGGACTGCAGCACACCAGGCTTCCCTGTTATTCACCATCTCCCAGAACTTACTGAAACTCATGTCCATTGAGTCAGTGATGCCATTCAAACATCTTGTCCTCTGTGGTCCCCTTCATCTCCTGCCTTCAATCTTTCCCAGCATCAGACTCTTCTAATGAATCAGCTCTTCATGTGAAGAGCACAATGCAGGCCATTGATTCCAGTACTTTATGGGAGTTTTATAATTTTGTATACATTTATGCTTGCTTCTTGGAAGAAAATTTATGACCAAACTAGACAGTATATTAAAAAGCAGAGATATTACTTTGCCAACAAAGGTCCATCTACTCAAAGTTACAGTTTTTCCAGTAGTCATGTATGGATGTGAGACTTGTACTATAAAGAATGCTGAGCACTGAGGAATTGATGCTTTTGAACTGTGGTATTGGAGAAGACTCCTGGAAGTCCTTTGGATGGCAAGGAGATCAAACCAGTCAATCCTAAAGGAAATCAGTTCTGAATATTCATTGGAAGGACTGATGCTGAAGCTGAAACTCCAATACTTTGGCCGTCTGATGTGAAGAACCAAATCACTGGAAAAGACCCTGATCCTGGGAAAGATTGGAAGCAGGAGGAGAAGGGGAAAACAGGGGATGAGATGGTTAGATGGCATCACCAACTCATTGGACATGAGTTTGAGTAGGCTCCAGGAGTTGGTGATAGACAGGGAAGCCTGGCATACTGCAATCCATGAGGTCGGAAAAAGTCAGACACGACTGAGCGACTGAACTGAACTGAACTGAACTGATGTTTTCATTGCTTTTTGCTTGCTATTCTATTATACACAATATACTTCAAATGGCTCAGTCTCCTCACCTTTCTGTTCAGTCTCCTGTTTGCCCCATGCTTTCTTTATGTGAATTAAGCATTATCACTTATTGTACATGTGCCTGATTCATGTTGCCTGTTTCTTCAAGATGCTTTCCAATGAGCTCAATCTTATGATAATATTTCATGTTCAAAAATACCATGCAGATTTGAACTTTAACATGCATTTAAATGGTATATTAATTAAAGCAAAATTGTATAGGCTAAGAAAGAATTTGGACTTGACCACTGGAGCAGGATGATTATAGTGCTACGAACTAGCAGAGGAGGGTCAGTCTGGTAAGTAGCTTCATATCTAGTGAGCTCTATTCACTGTCTACATGACTAGCAGCAAATGACCTACTGATATGAAAAAGTTTAGCAAAATTAAAATTGAGTCTCGTTGAGAAAAAAAACAGTATTAATGAAATCTGTCATTAGGTATTAAAGCCTAGACAGTACTCAACGACTTAAAAAAAAAACAAAAACAAAAAACTGGTACTTAAGACTGCATTGCTCAAATGGAGTCATGTTAAATGGTCCAAGGCATGTGTCACGTTAGAACTAGGAAACATTTCAAAGGTAGAAGGGAATGGTGAAGGCTTCAGAATGATGCAAAATACAAATTAGCATAATATTGTGTAGCTATGATCAAAGGTAAATTAATGGGAAATTCCCAAGTATTGGTCTGAAAGACTAGTCTTATTGTCTTATAGACTTCAGTCTTATCTCCTATGTTAGTTAAGTCCTAGAATTGAAAGGAGAATGGAGTCTGTATATTGGAGATTTAACTCCAAAGGAGGGAAAGGATGCTTACAGAAATTGAGTATTATATCTCACCAGCACCTTTTCCTTCAGAAAAGAGCCATTTCTGCATTTTGTGTAAGATTAAAATTAAATTCAGTAGAATTAACATTTGATCCTGGCTGCTGTGAATCAGCCAGTTACTGGGAGCAAAATCTTTTTCAGAGATAGAGCTAATGTATAAAATATTGCGATGTATTTCCTCCAATTCACCCCCATTTCAGCACTCCTTCTTTCTACAATTATACCATCATACAGCCTTCATCTCAAAGTAGAGACTAAAATGCTTTTGTTCATTCACCTTAAGATTTTGGTGACAAAGCCAAAGCCTCCTTCCTGGAATCTCATCTTTACTTCCTTTTGTTTAAGAATGAGATTATTCCCAGAATTGTACCTCTTTATCTATTTCTCTCTTCAGTTTACAGCATTAAATAAAATAATAAAATCTCTGATGTGGTCCAGAACAGAGATTTCTTCTCTTTTTATATTAGAGGAAGTTAGTTTCTCTCAGTTAAAATATTGTTAGTAATACTTTTCTTATATCTACTTCTGTGTAAAGTTATCTACACCATACTTCCTTAGAAGGTGACTATTTTATGTAAATGTCTTTATTCTAGGAATATAAGCCACTTTATGGCAGATTGTAATTTATTTGTTTTTCCACCTTTTACCTAGCACAGTAATATGCACATAGGAGGCACTCAACAAATATTTACTGATTTAAAATTCTATTATCTGCATTTACAAGAAGTTTGAACTTAACTCATATTTTGAGTCATAATTTAAACTCATGGCATGGTTTTGGTATATTTTCTGAAAATATTAATGCACTGTGCTAACATGAAAAGAGTAGCTAATAGAATTCCGCTTATCATTGAGATCTTTGTGTGGGACAGGAAGAATTAAGGTTATCATTGAAAGAAGATAGATTAAAATAAGATGCAAGTCAAAAATAAAATATAGAGTGCAAAAGGATCTTACAAAGTTTTGAACTATGTAAATAAAGCAGATTTTCTTGCTGGGCCTGTTACAGAAGAACTTAGAACACCTTTCAAAGATAGAGAAGGAAAAGGATTACCATACTGTGATAATTATAATAAAACTCATTATTCTGGAAATGCTATAGGCCAATGATATAAACAAACTAAGTTATATAGATAAATTAACTAATAGTAAATCCTTAATGAGTTGTTAAAGTAAATGAAAATACTCTGTTGGATAGCCTTGACTGTTCACAGCATTTCTTTTTGCTACTGTTAGAGGTAGGATGTTTGATTTAGGGGCAATTGATCTGACTTACTACACCATGTCATTTCTCCCCGAAATCTTAGGAATGCTAATATAATTTTGAAAATACAAAAAGATCCACACATTTTTAATTCGGTGGCTAGTCTTTATGTGTAAAATCATGTATATTTTCCACTACTAAATATTTATAGAAAATACATACACTCATTTCATAAGAAACATCTTAAGGAAGAGTAGAGATAGAAGAAAATATTTAAAAATTATGCCTTTTCTTTTTAGTTTTAACTTTTGAGTTCATTGAGATGTGAAAAACCTATCATTCATATTTTTAGATTTCTTTCTATCATATAGAAAACCATGATTATTAGAATTCATGAGCACCTGAAACCAAATCTGGAGCTCACTGTCCTCAAGGCAAAATATAATGTTTGCAGACTATTGTTAAATAATGGTACACCTCAAGAGTTTTAATTGTATTTTTTTCCATCTTTAAACTTTATTACTTGTATTTTTCTTCAGGGTAAAAAAAAATTATGGGTCAATTTTCACTGAAGTGGGCTGGATTTATGTATTCACCTCTCATCAGTGTCAAAGGAATTGTGCCCATCATTCCCTGGACAACAGGATGAAAGCCTGTCTCTGATTGGACACTAGGGATATCAGCTGTACACACAAGATAAGTGTAAAGTTGAAAAGAGAAATACACTTAATAATCATCCAAGCCTGCATGTTTTAGCTATTTGAAACTTGCATAAAAATGTTCATGAAATTATTTACTTCCTCATGCAAGAAAGCTAATATTACCATTTTTAAATCCAGTGAAATGTACTAGCAAAAAAAAATTGGCTTTGCAAACACTGCTAATGCAAAACTTTTCAAGCTGTCCATCTTTTTATAATAAAAAGAAGCAAAGTTAATAAAATGACCTTTCTTTACCACTTACTTAAAATGAATTTTTATTTGTTCATGGTAAGAGAGAGTAGCTATTTCAGTGTATTTTAATATTGGTCTAAGCTTTGAATGACAAAGATTTGTATATTATGACTCATCTGGACATTGATAGGACTGAATTTTCTCAAATCAAATTTAACACCATGACTTGGAAAATATTAATTACTGAATCACATTGCTGCTCACAGATCTATTAAGATATTTTTAGAGACATTCCATCTAAGCATGGATTTAACTGATTATATCCATCTAGAAAGTCTGTAGAGACTCATGGTAAATTGCAGGCATTTCTTTATATTTAAATTTTTGCTTTACAAATTATAATGATTCTGACAATACCTACTTTATTAGCTTAAGAAATGCAAATAAACCTGTTTGCTTTTGAAAGTTTTAGTAGCTACAGTTTTAAGCCATTTACCCAGCCACAGGAGCATTTGACTTCCTGTAAATAATAAACATTTGGACCATGGCTGAAATATTTTCTACTGAAAATAAGAGCAGTAGGATTGAAGTTGTTTAGGAAGCTGTGCTGAATACATTGTGAAGTTGAATAGACTGAGATTTGTACTGAAGCTGTAGAACTTACAGGCTGGCAATTCAGAGTTAATTAAAGCACTTAGTTGAGCCTTTCTATTTATCTGTCTCAGGAGTGTGTGTACATATACTGTTTTACACACACAAAAACATATGTAGACATATAAATCCTGACTATTATATAATCCACTTTTTGCTCAAAGCAGTCCCCGCAGGTTATTTCATACACACACACACACACACACACACACACACACACGTCATTTGGAGGGATGAAGCATGATTATACTGCATTTAAAACAGTTATTTTAGTCCTTGGTATAGTAATAAAATCTTATATGAAGCAACATTTACAAATATTCTGAATTCCCCAAATGAATGTATCACTGCCAGGTACAGAAGTCTAAATCCTCAATTCTAGAAAATATTATCCAAGTAGTTGTTACCAAGTCAATTTGATATTTTATGAATATGTATTTATAAAGCACATTTGAGTTGTATATAGTATGCTTAGTTCAGTTGGTAAGGAATCTACCTGTTATGCAGGAGACTGCAGTTCAATTCCTGGGTGGGAAAAATCCCCTGGAGAAGGAAGTGGCAACCCATTCCAGTATTCTTGCCAGGAGAATCCCGTGGACGGAGGAGCCTGGCAGGCTACAGTTGATGGGGTCACAAGAGTCAGACACAACTTAGCAACTAAACCACCACCACTTTAAAACACAATTATATCTATGGCTACTATGTTAATTTATTGAGATCTTTATGGTAAATATAAACACTTTCTCAGATTCTAAACCAATTTAAAACTTTCTGTAATGTTATATTTGTTAAGGTGTATAGTTTAACGACTTCCCTTGTGGCTCAGCTGGTAAAGAATCTGCCTACAATGAAGGAGACCTGGGTTTGATCCCTGGGTTGGAAAGATCCCCTGGAGAAGGGAAAGGCTACTCACTCCAGTATTCTGACCTGGAGAATTTACTCCAGTATTCTGATCTGGAGAATTCCATGAACTGTATAGTCCATGGGGTCTCAAAGAGTCCTACACGACTGAGCGGTGTAGATTAAAGAAGAACAACCTAAACATCATAAAATATTGGCAGTCTCAATTTTTGCTCTTTTCTCCTTTTTTCATAAATACATTGTTCAAATATACCTAGAAATATAGATTCTTGAGCTATGTATTTTACTGTTAATGAAATAGTTTTTTTTTTCCCTAAAAAATATTATTTCATTGCCCATCATTATATTTTTCCACCAGCATGTTAGTGATCTCATTTGGGGATTACTGAAGGAAATGGCAATCCACTCCACTACAATTGCCTGGAAAATCCCATGGACAGAGGAACCTGGTAGGCTACAGTCCATGTGGTCGCGAAGAGTCAGACACAACTGAGCTTCTTCACTAATCAGTATTAACTTATATTACTAGTGCATAGTATGTCTCTTTCATTTCAAAATGATTAGATTTAAAAATTATTTATTTACTAAACATTATTTTAGCCAGTTGAATTAATACTTGGGGTATAATAAAATGCAGATTTTTATCAGGAATGTGTTTACCAGACAGCCTGTGCTTTCTACTATGCTTTTTCTCACTTTCAATGTTTTTATCTTGCTTCTGATGTTTTCCATATCTATATAGAGGGTTAATAATTAAATCATGCCATATTTTGAGAAGTATAGACTTTAAATATTCATGAAATAAAAACTTTGTACCTTTGCCTAGCATGGTACCATGGATACAGCTGGCACTCAATTCATATTTATTGAAAAACTAATCAAATGTCTCAATTCTTTTTGTTATTTGTAAATTGATACTGCAACAGAGGTTGAATAATCCAGTCAAAGTGGTGCAGGGATATTGAGATAAGTAAACTATGGCCCCAGTTCTCAGAGAGAATAATGTCTTCTAGGGATGAAAAATGTACTTAACTATTATATAAGGTAGAATGCAATAAGTGCTTGAAAGATATAAAAAATGATAATGATTGTATAGAGTTATATACTTTTTAAAATGTGATCCTTAGGTAAATCAGATACAGAATTATCTTCAATTACTACTATATAATATGTTGCCAATTAGACAATGTAAAAATGTCTTAGAAAAAAAGGATCTGAATAGAATTGCATTGTCATGTGAATAGTAATTAATCAAACATATTCTGGAGAGATTTTTCAAAGACGCATAAACCTGTATACTCTGAAATGTCCTCATGCTCTTTACTTCTCTTCTATAGTATCAATTATTATTATTGATAAACTACCATTGTATTCTCTGAACTTGAAATTATAACTTACTTTGAAATCTGGAAGTTTGCAACATCTCTTTCTACTGAGTTCTTGACAACTGCTGCTACCAAGCAGTTGCTATATTACCAGTGTCATATAGAACACTTAAGAGTGGACCTCAATGATATACTTATTGGCACCCCTGATCTTGGTAAGGATAGACCTTAGACTTTAACCATTCTTCAACTGAGGGAGCATAACTTCCTATGATGCTTTTTTCACTGGACAATTCTTTAACTGGACAATTGCAGCAAAATATAATTTTAGCTATCCTTATTTCTGTGACTATTTTTTGTATAGACAAGAAATGTTGCATTTCATTATGTATCTACTAGGTTTCTCCTGTGTTTGTTTATTCAGGTTTGTGAAATCTCTTCCCCATTTATCAAGAATATTACCACTTCATTTCTAGTCTTTTTTTGTTGTTGTTATGATAAAGTAAGATTTGGATCAAATATAAGATAGTAGCAATTTTTCAACTAGCAGTTAAACCTGCCAGTTGCTTAAGGGGAATATCTTAAAAAGTAACTTTTTCTCATAAAACTTTTATCTTAAATCATGTCCCTTCCTCAATGGCTTTTCCTGGTAACCAACACATTCTTGAAAGCCAAGGTTAAGTGGAACTCGCCATGCATGGATCACTATACATTATCAAAGGTTTTGTTTGCCAAGTTAGTGACAGGATGTGTAGCCAAACACTAGAGCTACTAGTTATCATTCAGACTAAAGAGAACAACTTTTTTAGTTTGGATTTTAGCATATTCCTAAAGTTTTCTGAATATTATATAGAATACCTAAGATCTGGATAGGTACTTTTAAAGATCATGTTTTGGCTGAGAAAAGGAAAGGCAACAGAAACAACAACAAATGGGGTAGGACAACAGGGGCTGGTATCTTGGCTGTGTTTCTGAAGGGGTTTTTAGAAGCATCATTAAAATGGAGACTACTTACAGTGAATAATATATAACATAATCAAAGCAAATGCTGCTTCAGAAATGTTGCTGCTGCTGCTGCTAAGTCGCTTCAGTCGTGTTTGACTCTGTGCGACCCCAGAGACAGCAGCCCACCAGGCTCCCACGTCCCTGGGATTCTCCAGGCAAGAACACTGGAGTGGGTTGCCATTTCCTTCTCCAACACATGGAAATGAAAAGTGAAAGTGAAGTCGCTCAGTCGTGTTTGACTCCTAGTGACCCCATGGACTCCAGCCTACCAGGCTCCTCCCTCCATGGGATTTTCCAGGCAAGAGTACTGGAGTGGGGAGCCATTGCCAGATACTACAGATAGTATAGGCATAAATAGATAACACACCAATGAGTCTTCATTAACAATCTGCTTTTTTTTTTTTTTNACGACTGAGCGACTGAATTGAACTGAACTGAATTGAAGGGCTCATGAATATTGCACATCTAATTATAACAGACTAGTTATAACATCTAATTATAACTTCACATAAGTGAAGACACATATGAAGACATAAACAATACAGCATGCTGTTAATTGTCAATCGGCCTTGAGCACATGCCCTTTGCATTCCCTTTCATTGATTGGTGGTGGATATAAGCCCTACTTTGCACTGGCATAATTAAAAGGAGAAGACTGAAAGTATTAAAGGGGGACACCAAGCAGCTTGATCATCAAGAAGGATAAGGAGTGCCCCCTTCAGAGTGTCTGTCTAGTAAAATATCTATTTGGTTGAACTGAACTGAAGTGTAGCTTATCTGTTGTTTTAAACTGTTTAGTCCATCACTCTAAATTTTTGTTGTGATAAAACAAGAGCTAAGGGAGAGGAGTAAATCGACCTGACATTTTTATGAAGTGAGCATAACATTGTTATCAAAAACTAACAAAAATAGCACACACAACTATAGTTCAATTTCCTCACTTATGAATAATAATAGAAAAATCCAAAGTATATTACCAACTAAAGTATCTGGTAAGTATCTAGCAAAGTAATGCCCACAATCCTTCGAGCTAAGCTTCAACAGTATGTGAGAACTTCCAGATGTACAGGGTGAATTTAGAAAAGGGAAAAGAACGAGGTCAAATTGCCAACATCCATNAAAGTATATTACCAACTAAAGTATCTGGTAAGTATCTAGCAAAGTAATGCCCACAATCCTTCGAGCTAAGCTTCAACAGTATGTGAGAACTTCCAGATGTACAGGGTGAATTTAGAAAAGGGAAAAGAACGAGGTCAAATTGCCAACATCCATTGGATCATAGAAAAAGCAAGGGAATTCCAGAAAAATATCTACTTCTGCTTCATTGACTACACTAAAGCCTTTGTGCCTGCATGCGTGCTAAGTTGCTTCAGTCATGTCCGACTCTTCGAGTCCCTATGGAGTGTAGCTTGCCATACTCCTCTGTCCATGGGATTCTCCAGGCAAGAATACTGGAGTGGGTTGTCAAGCCTTCCTCAAGGGGATCTTCCCAACCCAGGAATCAAACCCCCATCTCTTATGTTTCCTGTGCTGGAAGGCAGATTCTTTACCACTCACAACAAACTGTAGAAATTCTTAAAGAGATGGGAATACCAGACCACTTTACCTGCCTCCTGAGAAGTCTGTATGCAGGTGAAGAACCAACAGTTAGAACTGGACATGAAACAGTGGACTGGCTCAAAACTGGAAAAGAAATACGACAAGGCTGTATATTGTCACCCTGCTTACTTAATTTCTGTGCATAGTACATCATGTGAAATGGTGGACTGGATGAAGCTCAGGCTGGAATCAAGAGTAATGTGAGAAATTTCAATAACCTCAGATAAGCAGATGATACCACCTTAATGGCAGAAAGCAAAGGGGAAGTAAAAAACCTCTTGATGAAAGTGAAAGAGGAAAGTGAAAAAGCTGGGTTAAAACTAAAAATTCAGAAAACTAAGATTATGGCATCTGGTCCCACCACTTCATGGCAAATAGATAGGGAAACAGTGGAAACAGACTCTTTTCTTGGGCTCCAAAATTACTGCGGATGGAGACTGCAGCCATAAAATTGAAAGACACTTGCTCCTTGGAAGAAAAGCTATGACAAACCTAGACAGCATATTAAAAAACAGACACATTACTTTGCCAACAAAGATCCATATAGTCAAAGCTATGGTTTTTCCAATAGTCATGTACAGATGTGAAAGTTGGACCATAAAGAAGGCTAAGCACCAAAGAATTGATGTTTTCGAGCTGTGGTGCTGGAGAAGACTCATGAGAGTCCCTTGGACAGCAAGGAGATCAAACCAGTCAATCCTAAAGGAAATCTACCCTGAATATTCATTGAAAGGACTGATGCTGAAGCTGAAGTTCAAATACTTTGACCACCTGATACAAAGAGCCGACTCATTGGAAAAGATCTTTATATTGAGAAATATTGAGGGCAGGAGGAGAAGGGGGAAACAGAGGATGAGATGGTTGGTTGGCATCATCAACTCAATGGACATGAGTTTGAGCAAATAGTGAAGGATAGCAAAGTCTGGCCTTCCACAGTCCATGGGGTTGCAAAGAGTCGGACATGACTGAGCAACTGAACAGCAACAAAAAGTATCTGGTAGCATAAGGAAAGAGTAATATGCCATGATGGGTAAGATTCATTTAAAAAATGTAAAAAGATTCAATATTAATATAAGTAATTGTGGGGCCCTAAATGGGAAACCTTAAAAAGAAAGGGGCTAGCTTTGTGTTCGGAAACTAAGATGGCNAGAAAAAAGCACAACTCGAGAAAAAAATCACTTATTATTTACAAAAAATGCAAAGGAATGACCTTCAGAGAGAAAGATCAGAAGACAATGTATTTGAAAACATGTCAAGATCAAACAGAAGGTGAGAGAGAAACAATAAAAGACAAAGGTAAGTAGAATATGCATAAATATTTATTAATAATCAGTGGCTTTGTAAAAACCTCTTTATGTGCTAATATAGTGAGGTGACAAAGCCCTGTCTCTTATACACATCTCCTTGCTCTACAGAAAATCAATACAAATGTCTCGAGTGCTTAAATAAAATAAAGAAGGGGGAGATGTGGGGCCCTAAATGGGAAGCCTTAAAAATAAAGGGGATAGCTTTGTGTTCGGAAACTAAGATGGTGCCTAGCAGAAGAGATGGGGGCATAGTCTATGTTGTTTGTCAAAATTTTTGATTGGCTTTCTTGATTTCCGTGCACATAAAGAGTGAGTGATCACCATAGACTCCTGTTATAATGAAGGTGCATGATTTGACCTTTAACGTGATTGGTGCAACTATGGAAAGTCCCTCCTAAAACCCCCCTGCTTGTCTATATAAGCTGGGAGCTTGCAACAATAAAGCGGAACTGCTCAGACAGAATCCCTGTCATGTCTGATTGTCTCTCGCTTGCCGAGGGGCTGGGTGGCGGACAGCAGACTCACCTTTCCTCGGGACCTCTCAGCTTTGCTGAGGGAAGTTCCACTGCCTCTCTCTTTCTGCGGAGCGCCCCCTGCACACATGTATTTAATTATGATCAGGTACTATATTCAACTACCCTAAACACTAACTTAGTGGGATCCTTCTTTATCTTTTAGCAATATCTTCTCAAGGAAGTAACACTATATTTTGCACATTTAGTTGTTGTTTTTTAACTCTACCCTTGACCTGGAGAAGGCAATGGCACCCCACTCCAGTACTCTTGCCTGGAAAATCCCATGGATGGAGGAGCTTGGTAGGCTGCAGTCCATGGGGTTGCTGAGAGTCAGACACAACTGAGCGACTTCACTTTCACTTTTCACTTTCATGCATTGGAGAAGGAAATGGCAACCCACTCCAGTGTTCTTGCCTGGAGAATCCCAGGAACAGGGGAGCCTGGTGGGCTACCATCTATGGGGTCGTACAGAGTCAGACATGACTGAAGTGACTTAGCAGCAGTAGTAGCACCCTTGACCACCTTGTAAGGTGAAGCTGTGACAGGTAGCAGAGTTTAGACTAGAATCACAGTCCCCCCTTCTTCTTAGGCCATGCTTCTTCACCTGACCTTGCTGCTTTGTGAACTACAAATCACTTTAGCAGAGTACCACAGAAATGGAATTTAAAGGTCTTTCATATTGATTTAAATGCAAGTGGAAGGAAAATTACAGTATTCTACTGTCTTCTTTCCAGATCAGCCCATTTTCAGTATTCTCTCACTTTAGACTGTTCTTGCATGTTTTATTTTCAATGAACAGCCTAATCACCTTAACAAATTGAGGTTTAAAAGTATGATTTCATTCATTTTACATATGTAACACTTTTCAATCTATGCGTTTGCAGCTTTATCAACCTTCTTATGACTTTAACCTGTCTGATCCTTATTGTCGGCTTTTGGAAACCAGCTATAAAAGCCTGCACGATCCACATTTAAAATGATACTATAGGCGAAAAGATATCCTGAGGAGATTAAAGAAAGATGGCTATGTCACCAGCAATAATAAGGTGGGTTGAAGTCTGCTTCCAGTTAACCAGCATAAACCCTTGGTCTTGATAAAAGCTTGCTTCTGTACTTCACTGGGAACCTGTGTCAACTTTTAATTGAGCAATAAAGAATACCTGACAGAAAAATCAATGAATTACTCAATATTTGAGTAAAGAGAAATCAGGTGGCTGTTTCTAAATAAAATTGTTCCCATTTGATCATTTTTCTTTGATAAAAGCAAAAGATAAACACCACATGATTTGAATATGTAAAGACATATGCATACACATTTATTTAAGCATTTTCTCTCAGCTGTATTATTAGTGTCTTTCCTCTGGCTCTAAAAGTATTAATGGCACTGTATACCCATCAAGGGATATTTCCAATACCCTTTGAGAAGACTAGAGACAAAATGGAAACCTAACAGAATTCAACTTGATAGAATAAATTCTTCTGAAAGTTAAACATCATTATTACACTGATATTTTAATAACATTCATTTTGTGTGAACCATATTATTGAAATAATATTATTTAGGTAGACATTTCCTGGTGATACATCTACTGAAGAGAGATATTGCCTTCTAAATTATTACCAAAATGTGCTATCACTACCTTTGATCCCAAAATTGTTACTAAAATGAATGTTCTTATGACACTTTTCTCTGGAAAGTTTCATGATTGTTACAACTTTGTGTTTATAGGTTGTATGCAGCTTGAAGGAATTGAATAAGTACAGGCAGTATCTCACCAGTTTGAAATTAGACTTTGAAAGAAACTATGTAAGAGAAAAAGTAAGTTAAATATTTGAATTTGTTTTATTTGAGGCCTGTAAGAAAGTTTTTATGTAGGTTGTGGAAGACAGACTTAAATGCAGACTAATTAACCATTTATAAACTACAGGACATTTACCAAGCCTGAAACATGAGAAGTCATATCAAAGGGAAAGGTTATTTCTGGCCAATATAAACACTGTAATTCTTTTTTTCCCCTCCCAGAAAATGATTGAAAAACAAGTAAATAAATTGTATGAAACCAAGAGAGCCTGTGACAGTCATGGCAACACACAGTTCCAAGATTGGCTGTTACAAGAAAAGAAACAAACAACTCCAGACCAAGACCTGTTCATAAAGCAAAGGTATGACCAAGGCATATTTTTGTGGACATATTGTGGACTCCAGAAAACTGTAAAAGTACTAGAAATAATTGAAAGCAGAATTTAAAAAGTATTAGACACAATTTAACTTCCTATAGTCTTCAATGTGGACTGAAAAGAAAGATTAAGAGATAGCAGGGATTGGAAACTTTGATACCACAGCTAGGAAAGAGTTTCTACCTGAGAAAATGGAGTCATGAAGAACACAAGAGGTAAGACAAACTGATATTTGAAGAACAATTCTGAGGTACAGCTCGCTGAGCTTGGGAAACCCAAGTTCATAGTAGTAGAGGGAATGGTGTCATTAGCACGTTTCAAACTTAAGTTTAAGGAAATTACTGCTGGATAAAACAGAAAGAGTTGCTATAACTTCATCTGATGCTAATATAAACAGGTGTTACCCCCCAACCAACCATGTATGTTCATTTAGCTATTACTCACACACAGTCAATCTTATCATTCAGCAGATGAGCCCATGCCGCAGGAGGCAAAGGGATGAGTATAGTTCCTTCTCTTTTTCCTTTATTAGAGGTGAGGGCCAGTTCCCCATCACCTAGCTCTTACATTCCATGGATTCATGTAATGATATGCCAGAATATATACTGGTTCACCAAAGTGGCAGACTGGTAGTCTGCAGACCTATCTATACATAAGAGATTGTTCAAGGACTTGGCAATGACAGAGAGGCCAATAGCCACTTATTTTTTTAAAGAAAATTCAATTATACTTGTTTTTTGAAGTTAGTCCTTAAGTTGACTTCAGCCGTCTTTGGAAACTCATGTTACAGAGCTCCTGAATTATGACTAATCTCTGTATAAAATGCTTTAAATCAGTCTGTTCTACATTTTGCCATTGTCCCAACCACAGTAACAGTCTGATGGGTACATCATGGTGAGTTGGTGGATCAGGCTAGCTTAAAGAACTCTACATTCCTATAGTTTAAGAAATAAAAAGCAACCTAGAAAGTGGTTTAGGAATATCAGAGTAGATAATACCATCATAAGGGAAACACCCAGTTTATCTTCCCTTAAATTTTCACTTTTACTTAGATATTTAGATATGATTAGCTTGGAATTAAACAAGCTTGAACACATGGCAGAAAAGCAGAATGTACTCTGGATAAAGGAAAAAGAAAGGCGACATCAGGACCACATTAGAAGAAAACTTAGCTCTGGAGACAAATTAAAAAGGTGAGAAACACCAAATTATAAATATTGATGGGGAAATTATGTGTGATTATTTTATTTATAAACATTTTTAGCAGTTCCACCGTATTACCTGAAGTTATTTCAGGTCTAAGAAATAAACCACTGCTTAAAAAAAATCATAATTATTTTAAAATAATAAACTGCTATTAATCTTGTATCACCATTATAACAGACAAGCTTTTACTTAACATAGTGAGACTGATACCACAAATTACATACCCATCATAGTATAGACACATTTCTTCTGCTCTTAAAGTTTTAGAATTTAACTCTAGTGAAAAATAATCATGTTTGTATTCTCATTCCTCAACGCTCAGATAAGGCTATTTGTTCAGGCTCTCTGTCAGAATACATTTAAGGGCAACATATTACATGTGATAATTCCTCAAATCTATAAGAGAAAATCACCTTTCCAGCATCTTTTTAGATCTACCTTTGAAGCATAAGCCGATTCTAAAGGCAATGTAAGATTTTCATTATGGTTGTCCAAGTTCCTATAAGGGCCTTAATTTGACCTAATTTGCTTATTGATCAAAACAAAACAAATTATAAAAGAGAAGCCCTGCTGACTACCATGACATTGTGCTCCTTAGGAATGGAAAACAAAAGAAATGTTACTTCTGTCAAAGATTGGAGAAGAAGTAAAAACAGCAGCAAGATTTGAAGAACAATGTAAAAAAGTCAAAGAAGATGCTCACCGTAAGGTAGAGTGACCTTTGAACAATAACTTGGGCTGTTTTGAGGAAAGAGTTTTGCTAATTTTGATATTTTAAAGTGTGGATTTTCAGAAGTGACTTAAATTCACAAGGCNAGGGATTGGGGGCAGGAGGGGAAGGGGATGACAGAGGATGAGATGGCTGGATGGCATCACTAACTCGATGGACATGAGTCTGAGTGAACTCCAGGAGTTGGTGATGGACAGGGAGGCCTTGCGTGCTGCGATTCATGGGGTCGCAAAGAGTCGGACATGACTGAGCGACCGAACTGAAGGACCTTGGACGGCCATTATAGGATTTTAAAGCCAAAGAAAAACAATGATCAGAGTTACCTTTTGGCAAATGTAAATATATCTTGTGAGAGAAAGGCAGAGAGAGACCAAAGGCAGAGACCAGTAGACCAATTTGGAAGAGATGATTATAGGTTATACTAGAAAAGTGAAGTCAAGTCAGAGAGAAGCAAACATTTGAAATAGATTTAGAAAGTAGAATTGCCGAGATTTGCTGATGACTTAAAATGTTTCAGAAAAAGTATAAAATAGAGATGAAATTCTAAATTTCTATGATTTGAAGAAGAGAACGGTATTCTTTTAGAAGATAAGGAAGATGGAAGTTGGAGGACATGAGAAGCCTGGATCTCTATTACCTCTTCTCTACGCTTATGCATAGCCTATTTATGTAGGTCTTGTTTTAAAAATAACTCAGTAGGTAGGCTCCTTTCTTTTCATAGTCCAGGGTATCTTTAATCTGAAAATTTGTTGCCCTGACCTGACATAGTACTTCGGCTATGGTTCTGATCAGAAGTAAATATGTTAAGGCTGTCATTTCCCTCATTCTAGATAGAATGCTTAATACAGCATAAAAGTCATCACACAATAGACTTTTACTATAGTTTTAATTAAAATTGTTTTTATCATTCATGTTTTCAATAATATTATTTTAGTGATTAAATGTATTTTCCCAACTGCAATATTTATTCCTATTAAAATTCATCTATTCCAATTTGACCCATTGCTCCATCTATCTGTAATCTTTAAAATTTGTCTGATCTTAACTGATTTCATTCTTTTACCACCTCCTTTGAAAATTTGATAAGAATTTTCCTTATAGTTTTAGTCACATCATTCAGATAAATATTGATCAGCCTAGGGCTAAGAATATGTCCATGTATCATGTCATTGAGAGTTCCCTTCATTTTATTAATCCTTACTCTTTTCCATATGATAACCCAACATCTCTGATCTGTACCTAATTGTATTATCTTTTGATAAAGTAGTGAAAGTATTTATCAAACATTGTTGAAATTCAGGTCTATCTTATAAAGGGTATTTGAACCAGATCCTGACTCTGTTAAAAATAAAATTATACCTGATGTAATTAGTTTGTTTTCAATATATACTGCTCCTTGGTGATTATTTCTTTTCTAAATGCTACCAAAAATCCTTAAAATATTTCCCTAAGTTATTGAAGACCAGTGTAAGGTTAAGGCACTTTACTTAATAGAATATCTTTTCTGTTATTGAAACAAGATACTTATTAGATTATCTCCAGTGTTATCATGACTTGCTTTCTCTGTGATTTTGAAGATCAATCAATAAATGGGTACATCCTTCCTTTTTTTAATTGTACATAAAACAAAAATCCAATTTTCTTTATATTAACAGCTTATATAAGTCTCAGTTCATTTGAAGTTTTAGACTCTAATCATCTTTCTATAGGTTTGTTTCACATCACATATGCACCCTATGTCATGGATTCTTCTTTTATAAAATCCAAGGAAGGGAAAATTATTTTAAATGATGACAAACAGTGATATGTGAATTACATNTATATTAACAGCTTATATAAGTCTCAGTTCATTTGAAGTTTTAGACTCTAATCATCTTTCTATAGGTTTGTTTCACATCACATATGCACCCTATGTCATGGATTCTTCTTTTATAAAATCCAAGGAAGGGAAAATTATTTTAAATGATGACAAACAGTGATATGTGAATTACATATTAAAAAGGATAAGGGGCAAACCAATATATGTATTGATTTGACTTGAGGGCTTTAAAATTTCATGATTCTGCAAATAAACTTTATTTTTAAAAGAGTTTGGCTACTCAGATTTGACAAATATATACATTTAAAATTTTTTCTATTCTTCTGGAGGAGTAAAGGAATAACTACTAGTAGAAAAAGAATTGTTGAATGTACCATTTCATTCTACTTTTATTATTTTCTTATAAGGAGAATGTAAGTGTGAGATCATAAAGAAAGAAACAGTCCATTTCTATCACTGAATTAGAATTTGAATTGATTTTTTTTTGAGTTTGATCCCATTTTTATTTTAAAAATATGTTTTACCTTGTTATAGAGAAGTATATTTGAATGATGTACACCAGATTTTTAACAGTGATTACATTACACCATGGAGTGGACTCAGAAAGTGAGGCAAAGTACACTTTTACTTTACATACTTAAATATTCATTGTTAAGGGGGAGAGACAGAATGTGGTTATCAAAATAGAGCAAAATTCATAGAAGTAAAAGGATTCAAGAATGATAATATGTCATGAAGAAGACTGATGGACAAATTTGAGATTGAAAAAGCCTTTGAAATAGATTAAGATTTGGTTGCAAAACAGTAGTCTACATTTTTCTGCCATACTTTGTTTTAGTGGAGAGAACTGAGCCCAAATGAAAACAGAAACAGCATTACTTAAAATCTTGCCATTGTTTGATAATGTGTTACTGTGTATTACTATAATTATTCTTGATAACCTTAAGAAAAATTTCTAAATATAGAGAGAATAGGTGAGCTCAAAAAGTAGCTACCTATTTGTCTTTCTAGCAAAAAATAGTACTTTTGTCATGTAAGAAACTAAAGTAGTGTTGAGTAAAAGTTATTAGGGAAGGATTTTTTAGAGCAGAATAAAAATTGAGATTCTTTCCAGGACCAGATAATACAGAGTACCTAACACAAACATTTAAAAAAAAAAATTCCTTGTATAATGAGTCACTACATAGAGACTGTGTTTTCAAAAAATAATTCAGAGGACATATAAAATTTTAAAGATAAAAAGAAATTCAAGGATATTTAATTAAATATGACTATTATATGGTACAGAAATTTGTTCATAAAATTGTGAATACAGGGACTAGGACACATATCCAAGTGTTTCTTCTAAATTGTGGAATAAAAGAGGTTTTGACAACTGGACAGTTAAGGCAAGGGGACTATGAAAAAAAAATCTGTTTAAAAATTCTATCACCTATCATATATTAGAGAATTTTTTTTTAATTAATTANAGGACACATATCCAAGTGTTTCTTCTAAATTGTGGAATAAAAGAGGTTTTGACAACTGGACAGTTAAGGCAAGGGGACTATGAAAAAAAAATCTGTTTAAAAATTCTATCACCTATCATATATTAGAGAATTTTTTTTTAATTTATTTATTTATTTATTTATTTATTTGACTTTACAATACTCTGTTGGGTTTGCCATACATCGACATGAATCCACCACAGGTGTGCACAAGCTCCCAATTATTAGAGAATTTTTGTGAGTTTTCTCCCTTTGGATGAAGGTACTAGTATTCCCAAGAACTAGAAATAAGTACTAAAAGGTTTAGAGGAAAGATATGACATCACAACTCTTGAGTATGTTGTGTCTGTGAGATTTCCTAGGGCTAAAGAGCTCAGTTAATAATGATTATGAGTGTTACATAAATTAATATCTATTAAGAGTGTAAAATAATGGCACATATGATAAACACTATACAAGTATTTGATAAACAAATATACAGAACCAAATTTCAGAAAAGAAATCTACCTGAGGATACACACATACACATATATGTGTGTGTATGTAAATATATATATTTACAAATTCACAAATATATTTAAAAATATATTTATGATTCACAAATATATATATATATATATACACACACACATATAAATATATATGTCTAATCAAAGTTTAGACCAGTGAATCATCAGAATTTAGACCAGTGGTTCTCATCAAGGAAAGCATAATGTCCTGGGAAGGTTTTTTTCTAATACAAGCATATGTCCCTTCCTAATATTCTGATATGTTTTTTTTTCCTGTAGCAATGTGTTAGTTGCCTACGAATGTCTGTCCTTCTCTTCTTTTTTGGTAACAGACCCACCATTTTACTCCAGGAAGGAAAGTCCACAGCACAAAGACTGCATTTCTTGCCCTCTCAGTTTCAGTTGTGGGAAGACAATGAGATGTGAACAGAAGTTACTGGAAGGGCCTCTAGGAAAGTTCCTTAAGACAACATGGCCTGTGCCCTTTTTTCATTTTATCCTTTGCTCCATCCTGCTGACTGAAATAGAGATATGATACTTGATGCTCAAGTAGTTATCTGTACCAATCCTGAATGGACTGTGAAGAAAGATATAACACAGTATCAATTATTAAATCATTCCCAACCAGTTTACAGGGATTGTATAGTTTACATCTGAGAGTGCCTCTGCTCTGCACAGAGCTCCTTATCAGTATGCTACTTATTATCCTTTCCACACATACTTTTAAGGCTTGTGATAATTCTGGCCCCAGTTATTTCTTCCTGTTTTACTGTCTTTTAGTGTTCTGTGAAATAATTTTGTCCCTTCTTTCTTAGAATCTTCCTTCAGGCTCTCTGAAGGAAAGCTTCTTGCTTCTTTTGTTTATTCTTATATCTTCTCCCTTCGAATTCCTTTGTCATGTCACCCTCCTGACAGATCCCCTTTCCCTTCCCCACAATCTCTGTTAGAACATTGTCTTAAGTATATCATCAGCTCTTAATAGGAGGGCTGTTTATCAGAATCATACATAATGGAACTCTTTTCATCTTTTCTAAACTCTGCCTACCTCACAGGTTTTGATGTTTTTTAAAATAAAAGTCAATCATGATAATGTGTTATAATACATGTGAGAGTTCTTTGAGAACTCTAAAACATATATGAGAAATTATCATTGTTGTCATTGCTTTTATTTTGTTTCCACAGAGTATATATTCTCCTGTTGATTTAAAATATTCTACTGAACAGAGAAAACATGTTTCTTCTATTTTATATGAATTAAAAACAAGAAAACCAAGATATCTCATTCAAAAAGGTTAGTTATATGAATTTTAAAATTATATTTAATGAAAAAAATTATATTTAATGAACATATTTTGATGAAGAGTAATTATATTTGTTAAATATTGGGCATGTTAATTTGAACTATAAATATAGCTCCATGAAATATATGTTGAGACTTCTAAATAAAATATCTATATTTCATTTAATATTTTATAAATATATATTCAGAAAGTTGTTTCATGAATATGAAAGCCTTGATTTTACTAGCAGTTGGGAATTAGAAATAGAAATAAGAAGGGCTCCCTCAGTGGATCAGCAGTAAAGAATCTACCTACAATGCAGGAGACACAGAGATGTAGATTTGATCCCTGGGTCAGGAAGATCCCCTGAAGGAGAGCATGGCAACCCACTCCAGTATCTTGCTGGGAAAATCCCATGGAAGAGAACCCTAGCAGACTACAATATGTGGGGTTGCAGAGTTGCACACAGTGAGCAACTGAAAACACACACACACACACACACACACACACACACATATTAGCAAGAACCATATTGAATTTTTTTGTTACTGTATAACTGTGTCAGCAAGGTAAGTCCTTCAGGAAATCTGTCAATTATCAGATTAATATAAATCATTTAAATTAAAAATAATATAAAATGTCTTTCAGACTTTGAAGATAATTATTTCTTATTACCCCAAAACTTTTATCTTAATAACATTTTGGTCATCATATCTATGCATGCATGCTAAGTCACCTCAATCATGTCTGACTCTTTGCAACTGTATGGTCTGTAGCCCACCAGGCTTCTCTGTCCATTGGTTTCTCCAGACAAGAATACTGGAGTGGGTTGCCATGCCATCGTCTAGTGGATCTTCCCAACACAGGGCTCGAACTCTCATCTCTTTTGTCTCCTGCATTAGCAAGTGAGTTATTTACCCCTAGTGCCACCATCATATGTGTACTCATTTTTATTTTGCTTTTACAGAATTTCGTCTGATAAAATGTTGTATTCTATGCAGATGATATTACTTTCTTTATCTCTGTCTTTCACAGAAGACTGATAAAACCAGTTCTGTAAAATAGTTCAGTTCAGTTCAGTTCAGTTGCTCAGTCTTGTCCGACTCTTTGCGACCCCATGAATCACAGCACGTCAGGCCTCCCTGTCCATCACCAACTCCCGGAGTTCACGCAGACTCAAGTCCATCCAATCAGTGATGCCATCCAGCCATCTCATCCTCTGTCATCCCCTTCTCCTCCTGTCCCCAATCCCTCCCAGCATCAGAGTCTTTTCCAATGAGTCAACTCTTCGCATGAGTTTCAGCTTTAGCATCATCCTTCCAAAGAAATCCCAGGGCTGATCTCCTTCAGAATGGACTGGTTGGATCTCCTTGCAGTCCAAATTAGAAGGTCTTGTAATTTTTCTCAAAGTTTCTCTTCAGTTCAGTTCAGTTCAGTCACTCAGTTGTGTTTGACTCTTTGTGACCCCATGGACTGCAACATGCCAGGCCTCTATGTCCATCACCAACTCCTGGGGTTTTTTCAAACTCATGTCAATTGAGTCAGTGATGACGTCCAACCATCACANCCTTCCAAAGAAATCCCAGGGCTGATCTCCTTCAGAATGGACTGGTTGGATCTCCTTGCAGTCCAAATTAGAAGGTCTTGTAATTTTTCTCAAAGTTTCTCTTCAGTTCAGTTCAGTTCAGTCACTCAGTTGTGTTTGACTCTTTGTGACCCCATGGACTGCAACATGCCAGGCCTCTATGTCCATCACCAACTCCTGGGGTTTTTTCAAACTCATGTCAATTGAGTCAGTGATGACGTCCAACCATCACATCCTCTGTCATCCCCTTCTCCTCCCGCCTTAAATCTTTCCCCGCATCAGGGTCTTTTCAGATGAGTCAGCTCTTCAAATCAGTGGCCAAATATTAGAGCTTCAGCTTCAACATCAGTTCTTCTAGTGAACACTCAGGGTTGATCTCTTTTAGGATGGACTGATTAGATCTCCTTGCAGTTCAAAGGACTCACAAGAGTCTTCGCCAACACCACAGTTCAAAGTATCAATTCTTTGGCGCCCAGCTTTCTTTACAGTCCAACTCTCACATCCACACATGACTACTGGAAAACCATAGACTTGACTAGACGGACCTTTGTTGACAAATAATGCCTCTGCTTTTTAATATGCTATCTAGGTTGGTCATACTTTCCTGTCAAGGGGTGTCTTTAATTTCATAGCTGCAGTTAACATCTGCAGTGATTTTGGAGCCCCCAAAAATAAAGTCTGCCATTGCTTCCACTGTTTCCCCATCTATTTGCCATTAAGTGATGGGACCAGATGCCATGAACTTAGTTTTCTGAATGTTGAGCTTTAAGCCAACTTTTTCACTCTNCTGCTGTGGTTGACCGAGTGTTTTGCATATGTCTGTTAGGTACAACTGATCTATAGTTTTGTTTGAATCTTCTGTTTACTTTTTGATCTCTCTGTTATTCTATATGCTGCTGTGGTTGACCGAGTGTTTTGCATATGTCTGTTAGGTCCAACTGATCTATAGTTTTGTTTGAATCTTCTGTTTACTTTTTGATCTCTCTGTTATTCTATCTGTATTGAAAGTGAAGCACTGAAGTCTCCTAACATTTATTGCAGAGATGTTTATGTCTGCTTTCAATTCTGTGAATGTTTGCATCATATATTTTGTGCATCTGAAGTCTGACACATGTGTGTTCATAATTATTATGTTTTGTTGGTTAACTCACCCTCTTTTATGTAATGCCTTTATTTTGTTATATAATATCTTTATTTTATTATATAATGTCTTTCATGTCTTTATTTTATTATAGAATATCCTTACTCAAGGTCTACTGGTTAAGTGTTAATGTTGTCCAAAATTTACCTTCACAGAAACATCTGGAATAATGTGTGACCAAACATCTGAGTACCATGGCCTAAATTGTCATATAAAATTGACTATCAAAGGTAGTTTTACTAAATATAAAATTCTCAGTGGACACCTTTTTTTTTTTAAATTTCAGCATTTTAAGTATATCATCCCACTTCCTTCTTGATTGTAAAGTTTCTGCTGATGCATTTGCTGGTTGTCTTATTGAAAATCCTTTGTATGTGGTGACTCACTTTCTCTTTTGGCTTTCAAATTTCTCACCTCGTTTGGGACTTTTGGCAGTTTTTTTTATTCTGTCTTTCAATATGAGTCTCATTTTGTTTATCTTCCTTGGGATTCATAGAGCTTCTTTGATTTGCAAATTCATATATTTCCTCAAATTTGAGAGTTCAGCCAATTTTTCTTCAAATAAACTTTCTGCTCCTTTCTCTCTTCTTTATCTGGAAATTCCATAATCAATATATTAGAACATTTTATAGGATTTTATAAGTTTCTTAGTCTCTGTTCACTTATCTTCATTCTCTTTTCATTTTGTTCCTCAGGCTCAATTGTTTCAAATGACATCTTTAAATTTTGCTGATTCTGCTTTCTTTTTTAAAGTTCTATTTTGAACCCTTCTCGTGAACTTTTTGGGCTTTCCTGCTGGCTTCAGATGGTAAAGAATTCACCTACAGTGCAGGAGACCTGAGGTCAGACCCTGGGATGGGCAGATTTCCTGGAGAAGGGACTGGCAATGCATTCCAGTATTCTTGCCTGTGGATTCCCCATGCACAGAGGAGCCTGGTGGGCTATAGTCCATAGGCTTACAGTCAGACACGACTGAATGACTAAGCATTGCACAGTAAACTTTTCAGTTTGGTTGTTTTATTTGTCTACCCCCCCATTCTGTTTTTTTTTTTTAATTATTATTTCTATGCCTTCTATTTGATATTTTATTCATGGATTGTTTTCCTTATTTCCTTTACTTCTTTGTCTATATTTTCCTTCATATCTTTGAGCAAATTTTAAAAATGTTGTTTTAAAACTTTTGTCCAATAAAGCTTATATGAATGTTTCTTTGGGGAAAGTTTCTGGGTATTTATTTTTTGTCCTTTGAATGGGTCTTGTTTCCCCATTTCCTTTGTATGCCTTGTTGAAAATATGACATTTGTAAAATAGTCACATGTTCCAATCTTTGCAGACATGCATGAAAATCTCTTACTAGTTGTTGCTGCTGCTGCTAAGTCACTTCAGTCATGTCCAACTCTGTGCAACCCATAGCCAGCAGCCCACCAGACTCCCCCACTCCTGGGATTCTCCAGGCAAGAACACTGGAGTGCATTGCCATTTCCTTCTCCAATGCATGAAAGTGAAAAGTGAGTGAAGTCGCTCTGTCGTGTCCAACTCTTAGCGACCCCATGGACTGCAGCCTACCAGCCTCCTCCATCCATGGGATTTTTCCAGGCAAGAGTACTGGAGTGGGGTGCCATTGCCTTCTCCCTCTTACTAGTTAGTGAACCTGTTAAACTTGAGTTTAACCCAAGGTGAATACATTTAAGGTTTTCTTGGGTCTTTTCTGGACATGCATCCTGTCTGGGTCAGTGAATCCTACCTCTCTCACCCTTTTCCCTTTGTTAACCTTAAGTTTGTTTTCTATGTCTGTGAATCTATTTCCGTTTCCTAACTGAGTTCATTTGTGTCATTTTTTTAGATTCCACGTATAAGTGATATCATTTGCTGTTTGCCTTTCTTTGTCTGGCTTGCCTCATTTATGATAATCTCTAGGTCCATCCATTTTGCTACAAATCACATTATTCTATTCTTTTTTATGACTTAGTAATATTACATTATATATAGTATTCCATATATATGTATATATATATATATATATATATATATATAATATACACGCCACATCTACTTTTCAATTCATCTATTGATGAACACTTAAGTTGCTTCCATGTCATGACAATTTTAAATAGTACTTCGATGAACATTGGGTTGGATGTATCTTTTCAGATTGTCTTTCTCCAGATATATGCCTAGGAATGGGATTGTAGGATCATATAATAGCTCTATTTTTAGTTTATTAAGGATTTTCCATACTATTCATTGTGGTTTTACTGGTTTACATTCCCATAAGCAATGTAGTGGATTGTTTTTTCTCCACACCATCTTCAGCATTTATTATTTATAGACATTTTTTATGTTGGCTATTCCGACTGGTGTGAGATGATACCTAACTGTAGTTTTGATCTGAACTTCTCTAATAATTGGCAATGTTGACTATCTTTTTAGGTACCATATGGCCATCTGTATGTATTCTTTGGAGAAATGTCTATTTAGATCTTCTACCCATTTTTTTTTACACTCTAATCATAGGTTTATTCAACACAATTATTTTATTATACACAACAAAATGGAAACAGCATTATCTAAAATGCTGCAAAGTTTAAAAAACTCAAAACAGAAAATTAATAATACTGACTGTACAAGAAAAGCCAGAAAAGAATGTACATGTTGCCAAGGTAACTTGCACAACCTCCATGAATACCAAAACCACAGGGGTTTTTGTGATGACCTATTGAGCTGGTTTTCAGCTTACTCACCATTTCGGAAAGAAAGGGAGATGTGGGTGTGTTTGTGTGCACACATGTGTATACACATGAGTACATGTGAAAAGAATCATTATGGGCAGATAACAGACAGATAACAGAGATCAGAGGACTCAAACATGGAAACAGGGCCAGGCTAACAGGAGAGGAAGTTGTAAAAGCATTCCCTTTCCTGTAGGACCCTGCAGGCCAGCAGGTTAGGGCCTGACCAGACCACCAGAGGGGCCCCAGATCATCTGTGGAATGGCAAAACAAGCTCCCACCTGGAGCTGTAACACCACTTGAAGACCTCTGTTCATCCCTGCTGACTTTGCTGCTAAACTGACTCTCAGGAACTAGAAGTGTGGAATCTTCCTAGCCAGAAAACTAGAGGTCATCCTTATAAGCACAACCCCAAACCAACATGCCTGCAACCCGAATCATGCTGACAGAGGAAATATCTCAGTTGGTTGCTTCACCTTCGAAGCCTGCCTCCAAGTGAGGGATTTCTTTCCTGGCAATACTCCTTTGGCTAGAAAAGTGACAAGAGTGTGTTGGATGGGATACAAGTCACAGGGGCAGGACTTTGGTGGCCCTGCTTATAGGGAAGAGTTGGAGCTGGAGTGGCTCCTTTAACAGACCACAGGGGGAACCGGCTCGCCTTTGCAAAGAGGCCCTGTGCCAAGGGGAAAGCGACCTTCTCCTCATCCATGGGAGAGACCTGTGCCATGTGGGAGGTGGTAGTAGCACTCTCCTGAGAGGACTGACTGGCATTGCTGGTGGAGCTGGCCGAGGCCAGGGGACCAGCACAGCAGTGGCAGTGCTCTCCTGACCATCGATTTGTCTTCCATCCATGTGCTTCAGTGCCTTTTGCACCTCATCTGGATTCTCACACTCCATTTATGTGTTGTCTTTAGACAGGTGGTGGTGTATCCTTTCCACAGACATGTCAATCATTAATTTTCCCAGAGTTGGAGTGTGTCTGCATGATGTGATCCTTGGTCACATTCATGGTAAGCCTCCTGATGTGCATTTTGGTGGGTTTGGGGGAAGGTTTCTGCCTTTCTTTTCGTTTTCTTCTCTTTTGAGAGGTTTGAATTTGGAGGGGGAGCCCCACCTGTTGTCATATTTGCCCTGAGAAGGACTCTGAGAGCCAGAGGTGCTGCTGGAGCTGGAGATGCAGGATATGCTGGATCTTCTGAGAGGCTGGATGCTGAGGATGAGTCAGAACTGCTGCTGGAGCCGGTGCTGGGGCCCAAACTGGAGATGGAGCCAACTGAGACCTGGTGCTGCTGCTACCACTGGAAGCACTGCACCACTTTTCAGTTTCATACCAGTCACGATCCTTCTCTCCTGACTCCTTGGTGGTCACCTTATCTCTAGAGCAATCCTTGGAGTTTTATCAGAGTGATCTTTGCATTTGATAGGAGAAGGAGCAGGAGCCCTAGTGCTGGACCTTTTATTATTTTCTTTGACTCATAGCAAACTTCTCTTTTACCTCTAATAAATCCATTCTCCCCTTCTGAGGTGTTCAAAGCAGCAATGGGGACCTCACTTATCTGAACTCTCACTTCTAACTTGAGTCTGAGAAATGATCCCTAATCAAGTGAAATTTACACCAAAGTGCAGAATCTTCCCACCTCCATAACTTCCTGCAGCTGTACTCAGCCTCTGAAGCCAGCCAGTTCTCTGTTCTTCCCATTTTTTGATTGGATTGTTTTACTTGTTTGTTTATTGAGTTGTGTGAGCTGTTTGTATATTTTAATTTGAGATTAATCTCTTGTAAGTTACATCATTTTCTAATATTTTCTCTTATCCTATAGGTCTTTTTGTTTTATGGTATCCTTGGCTGTGCAAAAGCTTTTAAGTTTAATTAGGTCCCATTTGTTTATTTTTGTTTTATGTCCCCAAGCGAAAGAGTTTTTATGTCCCCAAAGCGAAAGTAGAAAAGAGTTTCTACCCAGCTTTATTTTGGGATCTCAGATTTTCAATTTGAATTTCTCACTCCACACTGCTTTCCCCTGGGGTGTGTGGATCAGCAGTTCCCGCAGTTTTAACACTGTTTATTTGGTTTNTTGAATCAGTTCTAATGAGATGGATGAAACTGGAGCCTATTATACAGAGTGAAGTAAGCCAGAAAGAAAAACACCAATATAGTATACTGACACATATATATATGGAATTTAGAAAGATAGTAATGATGACCCTGTATGTGAGACAACAAAAAATACACAGACATATAGAATGGACTTTTGGCCTCTGAGGGAGAGAGAGAGGGTGGGATGATTTGGGAGAATGGCACTGAAGCATGTATACTATCATGTAAGAAACGTATCACCAGTCTAGGTTCGATGCAGGATGCAGGATGCTTGGGGCTGGTGCACGGGTATGATCCAGAGAGACAGTGTGGGGTGGGAGTTGGGAGGGGGATTCAGGATTGAGAGTTCATGTACACCTGTGGTGGATTCATGTCGATGTATGGCAAAGCCAATAGAGTATTGTAAAGTAGAATAAAGTAAAAAAATATAATAAATAGGTTATGCATGCATAAAAAATACTAAAAATTGAAAAAAAATAAAATGAAAGATGAGCAATTCTGGGAGTACTGAGTGAGAGGAGTGCTTTTCCAATCCCACAGGAAGCAGCATCTTCTAACTTTCATGATTTTCATAAGAACTTTTTTCAATCCCAGCTTATATCTACTTTTTGGTATTTGTAAAAAAAGGTAGTTATGAAAAATTCCCAAGTCCATTGCATCAAACTTTGGATAGTTATCCAAATATTCTATTTTTATTATCCTATTACTTATGCCTGCTGATTTTTCTTTTGTATACTTAACCAATAATTGAAAAAGATATATTGAAATCTTCCACTATAATTGTGAATTTGTTTGCTTCTCCTTAATTCTGTCAAATTTTGTTTTCCTCATTTTGAGGTTGTTTTATTAAGTACCTACCTGATTATAATTGATACATATTTTTGGTAAGTTGAACCTTTTATTATTATATATGTACGTTCTCTGTTCCTAATAATGTTTTTTTCCTCATATTTTGTCGTCTGATGTTAGTATATATGCTCAACTAAGTTTAAATTTTCCGTATATACTTTTTCATCCTTTCATTTTGAATTTATACATATAATGAAAATAGGAAATTACTGGTCCAGTTCTGTAGTCCATTTATTTTTACTATATTTATTGAGATAACTGGGCCTATTTCTAGTTTCTACTTTTTTCCAGTTCTAATCTTGTTTACTTTCTTATTTTTTCATAACAATTATCTATATTTTTCCTTTCCTTTGACTTATTATTTTGAAATAATTTCAAATTACAGAAAAGGCACATATATTACAAATTATTCCTAAATACCCTTCACCTGTTCCCCAGATGTTACCATCTTATATAATCATAGCACAGTTATCAAAACAGGAATTTAATTAACACTCATACCATACTGGTGGTTCAGATGGTAAAAAATCTGCCTGCAGTGTGAGAAACCCAGGTTCAGTCCCTCCAGTCAGGAAGACCCCCTGGTGAAGGAAATGGTAACCCATTCCAGTATTCTTGCCTGGAGTATTTTATAGACAGAGGAACCCAGCGAATTACTGTCCATAGTGTTGCAAAAGACTCATGCAGGACTGAGTGACTAGCACTTTCACTTTCATACAATCCTATTAATTTTTATGTGAACCACATTCATGTTTTACCAGTTGTGTAATGTTTTTGATTTGTCCAGGATCCAGTCCTAATATTGCCTAGGTTTTAGTTGCGTCATTTTTGTTTGGTTTTAATTTTGAAATCTTTTTTTAAGAAACTACAAATCTTGTTATTTGTTGACCTTACTTTCCATATCTTTTGCAGCATCTCCTTGATTTGTTTCTTAACTTGCTGCACCTCACTTTTCTTCAAAAATATTTATTACATGAGGCTATAGTAGAAAATCTTTCACCTTTTATCCTAGACACTAATTTTTTACCTCACATTTGAACAATAAGTTGACTAAATTTTTAAGTCTATGTTTAAGATTATTTTCTTTCTATACAAGCTATCTCAGCTTCTTTTTTCCATTTTGTGAATATGCATTTTTACCAACTGAAGATTTATGGCAAAACTACATCAAGCAAGTCTCCTAAGCACTGTTTTTCTAACCACATTTGCTCTCCTTGTGTCTGTTTCACATTTTGGTAATTCTTGCAGTATTTCAAACTTCGTAATTATTAAATTTGTTATGGTGATCTGTAATTATATTTGATGTTGCTATTGTAATTGCTTTGGGACACCACAAACCATGCCCATAAAAATGACTAACTTAATCAATAGCTGTCTTATGCGTTCTGACTCCTCCACCCATCAGCCATTCACCTGTGTCTCCCCCTCTCTTTGAGCTTCCCTTATTCCTTGAGACACAAAAATAGTGAAATTAGGCCAATTAATAACCCTACAGTGGCCTCTAAATGTTCAAGTAAAGGAAGATTCACACATCTCTAACTATAAATCAATAGCTAGGAATGATTTAGGTCACCACAGAGCATTGAGTAGAGTTCCCAGTGCTAGAGAACAGTAGGTTCTCATTAGTTCTCTATTTTATACATAGTATCAACAGTGTATATACATCAATCTCAATCTCCCAATTAATCCCAGCCCCCATTTCCCCTTTGGTATCCATATGTTTGTTCTGTACATCTGTGTCTATTTCTGCTTTGCAAATAAGATCATGTATGCCATTTTTATAGATTCTACATATATGCGTTATCCAAAAAAGAGGCGATATGCACATATCCAGAGCTGTTTCTCTTTGCTGTATAGCAGAAACACAACATTCTAAAGCAAGTATGCTCTAATTAGTTTTAAACAGAAAATGAAAAAGATATCTGTGGGGCTTCCCAGATGGTACTAGTGGTAAAGAACCTGTCTGCCAGTGCAGGAGACATAAGAACTGTAGGTTTGATCCTTGGGTAGGGAAGATCCCTGGGAGAAGGAAATGGCAACTCACTCCAGTATTCTTGCCTGGAGAATTGCGTGGAGAGACCAGTGTGATGGGCTACAGTCCATGGGGCCACAAAGAGTCAGACACAACTGAAGCAACTTAGCAGCAGCATCTGAATAACTTTGCTACACAGCAGAAACTAACACAACATTGTAAATCAATTATATTTCAGTTAAAAAAATTTAAAACTAAAAATGATTAAGCTTATTGAGAATGGCAAGTTTTGCTGGGCATTTTACATGTTAGCCAAATTGTAAATGCAAAGGATGCATTTTTGAAGGAAATTTAAAATGCTACTGGAGAAGGAAATGGCAACCCCCTCCAGTATTCTTGCTTGGAGAATCCCATGGACAGAGGAGCCTAGTGGGCTATAGTCCATGGGGTCTCAAAGAGTTGGACACGACTCAATGACTACACCACCACCACCACCAAAAATGCTACTGCAGTGAACACATGAATAATAAGAAAGTGAAACATCCTTACTACTGATACTTAAAAAGTTTTAGTGGTCTGGATAGAAAATCAAGTCAATAACAACATTCCCTTAAGCCAAAGCTTAATCTAGAGCAAGACTCTAACTCTCTTCAATCCTGTACATGACAAGAGAGGTGAGGAAGCTGCAGGAAAAAAGTTTGAAGCTAGCACAGTTTGGTTTATGAGGTTGAAGGAAAGAAGCCATCTCTGTAAAATTTAAGTGCAAGATGAAGCGCCAAGTGCTGATGTAGAAGCTGTAACAAGTTATCCAGAAGATCTTTCCAAGGTAATTAATGAAAGTAGCTACACTAAACAACAGATTTCTAATGTAGACAAAACAGCCTTATATTGGAAAAGGATGCTATTGAAGACTTTCATAGTTGGCGAGGAAAAGTCAATATTTGGATTCAAAGGTCAGGATGACTCTTTTATTATTGGCTAACACAGTTAGGGACTTTAAGTTGAAGCCAGTGCTTATTTACCATCCTAAAAATCCTAGGATTCTTAGAGTTTCAACCTTAAATCATCTCTGTGTTCTATTACTAGAACAATAAAGCTTAGATGACAATAACATGGTTTCCTGAATATTAAGTCTACTGTTTAGACCTACTGCTTAAAAAGGAAAAAAGATTGCTTTCAAAATTTTACTACTCATTGACAGTGCAGCTGGTCATCCAATAGTTCTGATCGAGATGTACAATGAGATTAATGTCACTCTGATGCCATAATATTCTGTGGTCCATTTATCAGGAAGTAATTTTGACTTTCAAGTCTTATTTTCAGAAATACATTTTGTAAGGCTATAGCTACACTGGTTAGCAATTCCTCTGATTGATCTTTTCAAAGTAAATTGAAAACCTCCTGGAAAGGATTCACCATTCCAGATGCTCTTAAGGACACTTGTGATTTATGGGAGGAGGTCAAAATACCAACATTAAAAGGCGTTTGAAAGAAGTTGATTCCAACCCTCCTCGATGACTTTGAAGGGTTCAAGACTTCAGGGAAGAAAGTAACTGCAGATTTTGTGGAAATAGCAAAAGAATTAGAAGTGGAGACTAATGATCTCACTGAACCACTTCAATCTTACCATAAAACTTGAACAAATGAGGAGTTGCTTCTTACAAATGAGCAAAGTGATTTATTGAGGTGGAATCTACACCTAGTGAAGATGCTGTGAAGATGGTGGAAATGACCAAAAAGGATTTAGAATATTACATAAACTTAGGGGCTAGTGCAGCAGCAGGGTTTCAGAGGATTGACTTCAACTTTGAAAGTTCTATCGTGGGTGGCTCAGACATAAAGCATCTTTTTGCAATGTGGGAGACCTGTGTTCCATCCCTGGATTGGGAAGATCCCCTGGAGGAGGGCATGGCAACACCACTTCAGTATTCTTATATGGAGAATTCCCATGGACAGAAGAGCCTGGCAGGCTACAGTTCATGGGGTTTCAAAGAGTCGGACATGACTAAGTGACTGAGCACACAGATCATGGGAAAATGTTATAGAGAAATTGTGAAAGGACGAGTAGATTGAAGAGGTAAATTTCGTTGCCATTTTATTTTAATTGCCACAGCCACACTGACCTTTAGCAACCACCACCGTCCAGCCAACAGCCATTAATGTCAGGGCAAGATTCCCTGTGACTTGCTGAAATCTCAGATAATGGTTAGCAGTTTTTAGTAATAAAGTACTTTTAACTAAGATATATACATTTTCAACATGATACTTTTGCACACTTAATAGACTATCAGTTCAGTTCAGTTCAATTCAGTCGCTCAGTCGTGTCCGACTATACTATAGTGTAAATATAATTTTATATGTACTGGGAAACCAAAACTGTGTGTCTCACTTTATTGTGATGCTTGCTTTATCATGGTGGTCTGGAACTGAACCTATAGTATCTCTTGAGTTATGCCTGTACTTCCAAACTGTCATTACATTGTCTTCTTGCATTCAGTGTTGCTGCTAAGCAGTGTGATGTCATTTTATTCTTGTTCCTTTAGAAGCTTTTAAAGTTGTCTGACTTTGGTCCTTAAATTTTACTATGATTACACACACACACACACACACACACACACACACACATATATACACATATATATATAATTAAAAGTAAACATGGTTATATGTATATTTTACTCTTTCTCCCTTCTACTTAGCATATCTTACATTTATTTGTTCATATATTTTCTGCTTTCCGTTTTTCTTTTTCTTGTCTCTGGAAAACCAGTTACCTCAGCACTTTTACTTTTCCATATCTTTCCATTTCTTTTTAATTTTATATTTTTTCATCCTTCCCAGAATTCTTTCGGAAAATTGTTTGTCTGATCTTCAAGCTCATGAACTATTCTTTAGTAACATCCACTTTACTATTTGTATCATCCACCTACATAAGATTTTCACTTCTAAACATTATTACTATTCCTTCTCATTCTTATTTTATTTTATGTTGTTTTTATTCCCCCTTTTTTGGTAAGCTCAATGAATTGAAATTCTTACTCTGTCTAATATTGCTTCTTGTAGCATCTCTTGTCCAGCTTGTTATCTTTTTCTTGATATAGTTTTAACCTGTGAGGACATATTCCCAGAGATTCTCTGATATCTCAGTGCTTATTCTTCTTACCAGGTCTATGTTCTAGTTACATACAAAGTGCTACTTACAATTCCAAGAATATAACATTTTGCCTGTGCTTATGTTTTTTCCTCCAACTGAAAATACGTCCATTTCTGCCTTTTGAAAACCACTTGTTCTGCAGTACCTTAATTACATTTGTTTTCTACACTGTTTTTTGTTCTCCTTAATAATAACAATTAATGCCTTCATCTTGTACATTCCATAACACTCTATCTGTACTTTTTACTGTGGTTGTTTTGAGCAATCTTCCCCTTGCCAAAATATGAATTTATTGAAAATGATATATTTTCTGTCTCCATGTCTTCTTTAACATTTGGCAGCTTATCATATCCACATGGAGTAGTCTTAAGAGATCCTAAATCAATATATAAATGAAGTTTACATTTATCTGAGCAAGGCAAATTACATGGCAACAAGTATGCAAATGGATAAATAGAACGTGGGTAAGCAAACTGTCCATAAGGATAATATATGATTTTTTAATGTTTACTTAGAAATGACATATAATTATGTCATACTATGATTTTTCTAATCCTTATGTTGTTACTGTAAGGCCAGCCAGGATAATTCATATTTTATATATGCTGAGTATTTTAACTCTGACATAGGGCCATATTTCCCTGTTTACTTTCTCACTGTGATATGTCAAGTAGCCAAAACTTGTAAAATACTTACCAGATAAACAAATACACTAGTGAATGAATGACCCATGGTTGTTTGTACCATGACCATGTACTTATTGCTCTATAAAGTCTCTATTAGTGCCTGCTGTCTTGGTATAATTATTAATAATAGTGCCTTTCAATCTTGAACATGTTCTAATTTGAATAATATATGATTATATAAATTAAATGTCATACTGTTTCTGTCATCAATAGACCAATTAAAATGTTACTGGTAATTCCAAGGATACAAATAATTGTGAGTTTCAAATGAGGCAGGGATAGTTCTGGGACATCAGACATGGCTTTCCAGGTTTTTTCCTCCCTTGAAGAACTTGCACCTATGGCCCAGGAAAATAGCTGAGATCTCTGTGAGTTTTATCAGTTTACCTCACACAGAGGCAAGTGTTTATTTACATTATGAAATATTTCTGTTTTCTTTTTCAGAAAGTTGTATAGTTTGTATGACTTTCTCCAGAGAGTGTAACCTTATAGATTCTGAGTTTATTTAATATAAACAATCCTTTAGCCAGGCATCATCCTGCTAAGGGCATTTGATAGATAAGATCTCTTCCTCCTAGAAAATATCATTTGTCTTTTTTTTTTTTTTTTTGGAGTTCCATTTGACTTCGGGATTAGATCAAATCATTCATATTCTTTCCTTTCCCCCTGGGCACTTTACAAACAGAATGAATGGATCACCGTCCAAATACTTTAACTCCTTCCCACATCTCCAACAGGTTTTGAAATTTAGAGAGCTTTTTATTACACTTAGTTTTTTTTAAACTACACTTTAGATTATTATTACATATATATTGTTAACAGCTCTAGGTATTCAAAATCCAAGAGTTAATAAGGCGTATAAAACTCTATCCTCATGAGGCTAGTGTATTAGTGCTAAAGATGATATTATATATGTCAGTGGAATTTCTATAAGATTATAAAGTTATATGCTTAAGGATATATACTATATTGTTTCATTTATATTAGCAAATAAATCAATCGAATTACACATGACAGCTTAACTACTGATTATTTTTGTCATAAACATTATCCAAAATTCCTCTTTCTAGTTATTAACTTGTAATAAATATATGTTTTATTTAAATTAAACCTGTATCCCTTCTAATTTTTATTCTAAATTGCCTAACCAAATATTTTATTTTTTCTTCATGAAATATTGCATGTCAGATATTTTAAAGAGATATGATGTTTCAGGAATACTTATTCTATCTTGTATTTTGAGTTTTTTCCATTGTTAGAAATTAAACAAATAAATTTCTTGATTTATACTGAAGGGATATGGCACACCAAGCAGACATTGCAACCCTACAAGTATGTGTTAGTGTTTTCTTAGCCTTCTTTATAAGTATAGCTGAAAGATGGGACAATTGCAGTTATTTCAACAAAATTTATACAGATGCAGTTATGAAGAAGCAAATTCAGATATTTTTCAGAAAGTGCCAGCTGTTATATAAAAGACATTTCTGAGAACAAAACTGCTATTTTCAATTCAGAATATAAGGTCACAGGATTAATTATTTGAGGGTCATTATTATATCTAAGTGCCTGTGATCAGATTTATACAATCTTTAGTTATTTTATCTCCATTATGTACTTTGTCTTTCTCTAAATCCACTTATGAGTCTGAAATGAAGACTCTCAAGGAGATTTTATGGTTTCCATTGAAACGCATTACATTTTCTGCCTCCCATTTTTCTTCCAAATTCATCCAATTTATCATATCTTGCTGATTTCAATCCACTTGTGCTTTAGGCAGTTATATCACTGCTTTTTTTTTTTTTTCCCCTCCTAGATTGTTTGCTGGAATGACTGAATTTTAGTCCAGGATATAAAACAGTATAAACTAAATTACTTCAGATAAGTAATTAGAGCATACTCATGCATGTAAATCTAGAAACGTTTGTTGCTGGATTTAAAATTGGAAGCAAACAAAATTTATTTTGTATCAGTATAATAGTTCAAATTGCTTTTTAAGTATTTTTAATATTCTTACTACCAGGAATAGAGAGGAAGAAGGTTAAATACAAATGAAAGTAAGTATAGCTTGATGGAAAGAAAATAGGCTTTGAATCAAATATATTGGTTTTGCTTTCTAATTCTAAGCCACAATACGACTATATTCCAGTCCCGTATTCCATATACCCCCCTGCATTGTCCAGCTTCCCATGCACTAAAGGATTATATGATTACTTCTGCCTACTTGACTGTGAGCAAAAGTGAAACTTATCACTTCAGAGAAAAAGCAGTTAAGAGTATCATTCTCTTTCCCCCCTTGTAGATCTTGGAGGCCATGTGTTCCATTAGCATATTTAAAAGGTACTACTGGCACACATTGGTTCTTAGATGAGAAATGGATAAAACTTTAGTAAGCTACTGGGTTTATAGAGATAGAAGAAATTAAGGTTAATTATGCTGATAAATACAGAAATTGATACATAAGAAAAACCTTAAATATGGCCTCATTTAGTGACCACATACGAAAACTAAGAGACTGGGAAAAATTGGCAGTCTAAGTTTTGTAGTAGCAAAACATTTCCTTTTTATAACTTGGAAGGCAAACTGTGTGNATACTAACGCATATATATGGAATTTAGAAAGATGATAACGACAACCCTTTATGCGAGACAGCAAAAGAGACACAGATGTATAGAACAGTCTTTTGGACTCTGTGGGAGAGGGAGAGGGTGAGATGATCTGGGAGAATGGCATTGAAACATGTATAATATCATATATGAAATGAATCGCCAGTGCAGGTTTGATGCATGATACAGGATGCTTGGTGCTGGTGCACTGAGACGACCCAGAGGGATGGTATGGGGAGGGAGGAGGTAAGGGTGTTCAGGATGGGGAACATGTGTATACCTGTGGCAGATTCATGTTGATGTATGGCAAAGCCAATACAATATTGTAAAGTAATTAACCTCCAATTAAAATAAATAAATTTATATATTTTTTAAAAAGATGATGACTTAGGACAGAGGTTAGATTAAGTGTATGGGCTTCCCACCTACTGTTATGGATAGCTTCATAGTAACTTGCATTAGATTGATAGAGTAAGAGAGATTGGAAGAAAGAAAAAGAAAGCATATCTGAACACTATATATGACTCCAAACGACTTTTACAGGTGATTACTGATACATAGAACTGAGAGAAGAAATAGATCAACAGCTGAAAGTTTAATGGAAAGGTATTACAAGAGTATCTTAGTCTGAAATAACTTTGAGCATTCAGGACTTAAATATACACTTGAATCTCCAATCTTTAGCAAGCAAGAAATACACTGAGAAAGCTGTTGTACTCTTCAGAGTAGCAATTCACCCTATCTGAGATGTGACCAAGAAGGATAATGAAAGATAGGACTTCTCACAGAAAGCAATATGAGAGACTAATCCTAGAGCCATCCACACCTAAAGGCAGGAGAAGTTCACAGAGAAAATCAGTAACTAGTGTGTCCCTCCTCTTCTCCCCATTCGTAGTTGATTTTTCCCTATACCAGTATGTGTCTGGGTGGGTGATTCAGGAGATGACTTGTCTTTGTAATTCGTGTCTTTAGACAAAACCTTATTCAGGCTTGATTGGTAGATTGTAAAAACATCTAGAGATTCTGGACTTGATGGGACTTTCAATTGTTTTTCTTCAGGAGTATGTTGTATATTTAGGGGAAAAAGGATCAAATGATCTGTGATAACTTGTGGCAAGGATTTTATGCTTATACAATATTCCAGTTGTTTGTCTACAATTCCAAGCCTCTCTCAAAATTTGATTGGGAGGCCATAGTTTAGTTCTAGTTGATAGATTGTGACTTGAATTAAGTATATTACTTCTAGGATAAGGTATTTAAGCATACCTTTCCCTCACTTGTTTCCTGTGGAGTCCTTGGAGAGCTCACATTTTCAGATGGTTTAGCTACATTATAGAAGATGGCTATCCTATCTACTTTAGATTTATGAGCAAATCTATTTACTTTAGATTTTATGAGCAAAATCAACATTTATGAGCAAAACCAACCTTTGTTAACCATTTGACTTTGTTTTAATCTGTTACTATATTTAGAATTAGGGGTCTCCCTGGTGGCTCAGTGGTAAAGAAACTACCTGCCAATGCAGGAGCCACAGGAGACACGGGTTCAATCCTTGGATCAGAGAGATCCCCTGGAGGAAGAAATGGCAACCCACTCCAATATTCTTGCCTGAAAAATCCCATGGACAGAGGAGCCTGATACGCTACAGTCCATGTGACTGTAAAGAGTCAGACACAACTGAGCGAGAGCATGCACACATGTGCAGTTAGTGTTAATTATTCTAACCACAGTGATCACATCTTAGTCAAAAGGGTATACTAAAAGGATTTACTAAAAGAGTATTCCATAAGTTTGCTATAAAACTTAAACAATAACATATGTTTAGTACTTGACATGAAACTTATCACATGACATATACACATACAGTAAAATGTCTAACATGCAGTAAATGTTCAGTAAATGTTAGCTGTTATTATTTCTGTTGTTATTGCTAGACCTCATGTGCCCACAAGTGTTAAAGCAATAATAGATATCTGGTCCAATCACTTCATGGGAAATAGATGGGGAAACAGTGGAAACAGTGTCAGACTTTATTTTTCTGGGCTCCAAAATCACTGCAGATGGTGACTGCAGCCATGAAATTAGAAGACGCTTGCTCCTTGGAAGAAAAGTTATGACCAACCTAGATAGTATATTCAAAAGCAGAGACATTACTTTGCCGACTAAAGTCCATCTAGTCAAGGCTATGGTTTTTCCAGTGGTCATGTATGGATGTGAGATTTGGACTGTGAAGAAGGCTGAGTGCCGAAGAATTGATCCTTTTGAACTGTGGTATTGGAGAAGACTCTTGAGAGTCCCTTGGACTGCAAGGAGATCCGACCAGTCCATTCTAGAGGAAATCATTCCTGAATATTCATTCACTGGAAGGACTGATGCTGAAGCTGAAACCTCAATGCTTTCACCACTTGATGCAAAGAACTGACTCATTGGAGAAGACCCTGATGCTGGGAAAGATTGAGGGTGGGAGGAGAAAGGGACGACAGAAGATGAGATGGTTGGATGGCATCACCAACTCAATGGACATGAGTTTGAGTAAACTCCAGGAGTTGTTGATGGATAGGGAAGCCTGGCGTGCTGCAGTCCATGGGTTCGCAAAGAGTTGGACACAATTGAGTGACTGAACTGAACTGAACTGAATGATATATGATATTGAATATCTTTCCAGAGGTTTATTTGCCATCTATATATCTTCCTGGTTGAGGTGTTCATTTTATGTTTTACCAGTGTTTTTATCTGGATTGTTGTTTTCTTTTTGTTGAGTTTTAGGAGTTTTTCTATATTTTGAATAATAGCTGCTTATCTGGTATGTGTTTTGCATATGTTTCCTCCCAGTTTGTGACTTGTCTTCTCATTCTATTAGTGTCATCTTTCTCAGAGCAGTAATTTTTGATTTTAATAATATCTAATATATCCATTTTTTTCCAAGGATTGTGCCTTTGATGTTACATCTGTAAAGTCATTTCTTCACCCAAGGTAATCTAGGTTTTCTTCTGTGTTTTCATCTAAAAATTTTCTTAGTTTTGTTTTTTACATTTAGGTTCATGATCCATTTGGAGTTTTTTTTAAAAGGACATAAAATCTGTGTTTAGATTCATTTTTTTGCTTATGATGTTCAGCATCACTGGTCAAAAAGACTATTTTGATCCCTTTTGTTGCCTTTGCTTTTTTGTTAAAGATTAGTCACTGTGTTTATGTGGATCTATTTCTAGGCTTTTTATTCTGTTCTGTTAATCTGTTTGTGTATTCTTTCTCAACACCACACTGTGTTGATTACTGTAGTTGTACACTGTAAAATATATATTCTTTGGTATGTTAATTATATCTTAATAAATGTGATTTGAAAAAACATCAGAAAGAATAGTTAACAAGTAAATGGATAAACAGTTATCTTTAAACTGAAACTTAATTGCAAACCTGGATTAATAACAGTTTTAAGATTCACAAAATCAAGACACCCAGGTGTGACAGATATATGAGACTAAAACAAGTATAGTTCAAGTATATTATAAAGAGAGAACAGTTCGAGAAGAGATTTGTAATTATTGTATATAAAAGGTTAATCACAGTTTATTATCTCACATATAGTAAATGTGTATCAGTTCATAGTGTACTCTTATTAATTGCAGCAATCTGCCTAAAGTACTGTTTTTAGATTCTGAAAAACATCTGGGAGTGTGAAAAAAGGCTTTTGGGTAAATCAGTAATGTTTGCCATCATCAAGGAAGTGAGAATTTATAGTGTTCAAAATGAAATTAATAGTTGAACTAATAAAATTGAGATTCAAAAAATTCATCCCATGCACAAAATGTTTCACTCAACAATAATGTTTCACAGCTAATCTATAAAGAAAGCACTTTTGCTCTTCAGTTTTATAGATGAAGAAACAGTGGCCTAGGGAATTAAGTGTCTTGCTTAAATTTACTTTCTGGAATGCTAGAATATTCCTAGTTCCTGTTTTTATATTCCTAATCACTATACAGTAGTAGTTGTTATTGTCCAGTGATTCACAATCAACAGAATGGTAGAGTCAAAGCATTTTTTTCAATAGAATTGGACTAGTATGATCTGTGTGATCAGTGTGGTCCAAGTTAAACACATATTTGACAGATTTCAGGTTAAGAAGTTTAGATCCTCAAGTTAAGATACAGTAGTTGGAGGGGAAAAAAGAGCCATCGTGTTCCTTAGAAGATTACAGAAATGGTGAACCTGAGTAAAGGGAAGTAATATAATCATCAAAAGAGTGAAAGTAATTGAGAGCATTAGTTATTCAGTCATGTCTAACTCTTTGCTACCTCATAAACTGAAGCCTGCCACGCTTCTCAGTTCATGGAATTCTCCAGGCTAGAATATTGGAGTGGGTTGCTGTTTCCTTCTCCAGGGGATCTTACCTACCCAGGGATCGAACCCAGGTCTCCTGCATGACAGGCAGATTCTTGACTATCTGAGCCACCAGCAAAGCCCATATATAGAAAGTTTGCTAATCCAAAATTTGTGGAGAGTTGATTATGTTTTTCACTGTTTATGGCTAGATGTGGAATTGGTTTGAATATTTTGTTCTATCTAAAATTACCAAAGAAGTAGAACTATATAAAACTATGCAAAAGGCAAACTTGAAAGAAATCTTAAAGCTGAAACTGATTTCTTTGAAATAATGAAACTCATCACAAAAGGCCACGTATTTTATAATCCATTTGTAATAAGTGTCAAGAATACAGTCTATAGGGATATGATGTAGATAAGCCATTGGCTAGGGTTGGGGAGATGGTGGAGGCTGGGGGATAGAAAGTGACTCTAATAGCATTTATTTTTGGCATAATAAAAAATGTTCTAAACATGGTGATGGAGGCATAACTCTACATGTGCCATTGTATTATACACTTTAATGTTTAATTAGTATGATATGTTAACTATATCTTAATAAAGATATTTTTAAAAGTCGCTGCAAACATTTTTAAAACACATGGATGTCAACAATGGTGATGTTTATCTGAGATGTTGCTGTCATTAACAGGAGCAACTAAAACAGTTATTTGCAACCAACCTTACTAGTTTATGACAAAGTAGCAATATTTTATTTATTTTACTTATTAGTATGTAAGGTGCTTGTAAATATGTTTTTTTACTGCTATCATGTTTAAAGAATTTGGGGGGTAGATTATAAGGTTTTGTATTTAACTCATAATGCATTACAATTTCTTCCATGTAGAATATACAGGTATAGTTTCTTGGTTAGCATTTCCGCATAGAATGTCTAATTTCAAGAAATATATTCGTGGTATTAAGTGGAGAGATAATTTCTCTGTATCTATCTTTCTATCCTATTGTAATCAGTTTTCAGTATACCTCTGTTTCATTTGAGATATACAATTTTTGGTAACATTCATTATTATGGCGATTGTGAATCATACATAGGTTGTCTATGTGTGAATGTGTAGTAGGATAGGGTAGGGGAAGCCCTCAGACACTTTTGTATTGTTACCAAGAAAACTGATGGCCACTGTAATTTCAGTGACATTTATATGCCTAACAAATCAGGAAAAATTCAGTGCATGACAGAAGTCTGTGTCACTGCTTTTACCTTTACATTTACTTTCTCTTTCCCTCTCCCTCCTTTTCTTTGCTTCACCTGAACTCAAAGCTGCCTCAAAGCTTGTTTACCATGAAAGCAATCCACTTGTGCTGAGACATCAGACACTTTTGTTGAAAAGAGCAGCTGCTTCAGACCCATTTTTGACCATGCAGATCATAGCTAAACTGATTTTAAATAGTCTTAGACCATTTGTTTCTTCACAGATAGCTCATAAATCTATAATCCATTTAGAAGGACCAGATAGGCTCTGTTGACTGCAAATGGTACTGGCTTCTGTGTTCCTATGAAAGGTTCATGTGACAGTAAAACTATCTATTGAGACAATTGAAAATAAATGGGTTATAATGTGGTCTAGTTGTTTTGTTCTTTAATGGAAAATTTCATATAAAGTACAAATATAAGAATAATTTCCTTTTAGCAAATAGTTATTATTCATATGATAAACTATAGCTAAAGAAATTGTATCACCATTTTTGAATAATTCAGTTTCTGGACATTATAGCTGTACCTCAAAATTCCCTAGTATTATTAAATAAAAAGTATTCGTTAGTTCAGTCACTCAGTTGTGTCCGACTCTTTGCGACCCCATGAATTGCAGCACCCCAGGCCTCCCTGTC
>SJYV01036780.1:0-12900 GCA_006410875.1 Neotragus pygmaeus | reverse complement strand
CCCATCCCTGGGATTCTCCAGGCAAGAACACTGGAGTGGGTTGCCCTTCTCCAATACATGAAAGGGAAAAGTGATTCCATGTATATGCGTTAATATAAAATATTTGTTTTTCTCTTTCTGACTTACTTCACTCTGTATAATAGACTCTAGGGTCATCCACCTCCGTAGAACTGACTCAAATGCATTCTTTTTTTTTAATTACTGAGTAGTATTTTTTTTTTAAAGTGTTTTGGCTCTGCCAGTTTTCCCTCTCTGTCTCTTGCATCTTCTGAACCCCTCAACTGGATGCTTTTCATCAAATATTCAGTGAAATTTCCCTTCCGTCATAAATATCCCATCTCAAAAAAGAAGCAAAACTCATTTCTCTGTGGCTATAGCTCCATTTCTCTGTGGCCATAGTTCCATTTCTCTGTTCACCTTTGGAACAAAATTTCTTCTAAATAGTTAATGTTTTCCACGTGATATTTATAGTCTCCCTTCAACCAACTCTTTTTTGGCCTTTTACCCCTCAACTAAGTTGAGGTGGCTCCTGTCCGAATTATGAAATGAGCTCTGGGTTGCCAATACAATGGTTATTTGTCTGTTTTTATCTTTGTTGACCTCTCAACAGCATTCAGCACTGGGATGCTCCCAGGACCCTTCTCCTGTCTACTTTTTCTCCCATGGTAATTTCATGCAGTCTCACTTAAGAAACAAAACAAAACAATGTACATGCTAAGTACATTGTACAGACACCTAAGTCTGTGTCTTGAGTGTTGCTATTTTCCCATAATTCTAGATTCAGGTATCCAATACCTACTACCTACTGGAACTCTCCACATAGATGTCTAATTGATACTTTGAATTTAATATGACCAAAGAGAATTTTTAATTCTGGTATAACTTAACTCCACTAATTTTCTGTTTTTTTTTTTTTCAGTCTTTCTCATGCTGATAAATGTTATGACTGTCCTTTCAGTTGTTCAAGTAAAAAAACTGGGAGTTATCTCTAAGTTTAGACTTTATTCCACTTGCTGGATCCATTTTCCTAGTGAGCTTTGTTGATCATATCTCAGGTATATTGACCTCATTCATTTGTTTTCATTTCTACTTTTGCCCTCCTAGTCTAACCTACCATGATTATCGTTTGACTTAGTGTCTGAGTCTTCTCTGAGTCTCTGTGTTTCTACTTTTGTCTCCTGGGCTGGTAAACTGTCTTTTTTGTTCTCTGATCTCTTATTCAGCTCTGTGCCTCAGAGAACTACATTTCCCAGCCTCCCTTGGCCTCTGGTTTCTGAATAGATTGGGTTAATAGAAGCAATTGGTGGAAGACTGCTTTCTGTGATATCTCTCTCACATTTTCTCTGTGACTCCAGGTGCTGTCAGATAGTTCCACCACCTTCACTGGAAAGTCTTTCCATGCTAATATCAGCTGGGTGACTGCAGCACCTAGCCCTGTTCATACTACATTTGTCCTTGCTTTCCTCAGTCCCAGAGGAAGGCAGTGGCTACGGCGAGTCTCACATTGCTTCATCATACCCTGTTCAAATTCTTCGGTCTTCTATCAGTTATGTACCCAATTCATAGAACTAAATATCTTTTGTGTAAAAGACCCTAAAGTGATTTTTAAAGGATTTCTTTATTTAGCACTAATTAATATACTCCTACACAGTATAATTTCCACAGAGCAGCCAGAGAAATAATTAAAAAAATGTAACTTAGAATCTGTCAAAAAACATTTAAATCTTTTCAAAAACTTCTTATCACAATGATAATGAAATATAAACTTCTCGTACTGGATGACAAAGTGTACCATGATCTGGTTCCAGTTTGTGACTCTTATCTCATTTATACCATTTTATGTTTCACTCATTAGGTTCCAGCCATGCTGGTCTTTGTTCTGCTCTTTGAATAAACCAAGTTGTTCTAGCTTCAGTAATTTTGCACAAAATCATCCCTTTACCTAGAACACTCTTCTCTCTGACCCTCATGCTGCAGCTCTTTATCATCCAGATCGCAGCTTTAACGTCAGCTCTTCAGTCAAGACTTTTATGAGTCACATTGTAAAGTGATTCCTCTTTGCTTTCTTACATTAATCTATGTTAATTAATCAATTAATTAATGTTAATTCTTTGCATATCATTTGTTAATGTGTAGTCATTTTTATTTCCTCTCTGTCAATTTTCTGATTTATTCAAGCATTCATTTTGTCTCTATCTTCTAGGTAGAGACCCTAATCTGTCTTGTTCCAGTTTTTAGAACAATGTTTGGTACATACAAGGGCTTTCCTGATAGCTCAGTTGGTGAAGAATCTCCCTGCAATGCAGGAGACCCCAATTCAATTCCTGGGTCAGGAAGATCCCCTGGAGAAGGGATAGGCTACCTACTACAGTATTCTTGGGTTTCCCTTGTGGTTCAGTTGGTAAAGAATCCATTTGCAATGTGGGAAACCTGGGTTTGATCCCTGGGTTGAGAAGATCCCCTGGAAAATGAGAAGGCTACCCACTCCAGTATTCTGGCTGGAGAATTTCATGGACTGTATAGTCCAAGGGGTTGCAAAGAGTCGAACATGACTGAGTGACACTCACTTTCACTTTTCACTTGGTACATACAAACCACCAGTAAGTATTTGAATGAATATATGAATGAATGAAAATCAGACTTCTGTTTAGGCAATGGCTGCATGGATAAGCACTAGAATCCCTAATTTAAGTAACTAAATATTCTTTTAGTGTTTGGAAGATAAATTGAAGAAAGTTGCTAAGGTGCTAAGTACTATGTATAAAAGAAGACTGTAGCCTAATATAAAAGAAGGTAAAATACTACAGTCAAGTTCACTACTCTTTGTCTACAGGTGGAGTCACAAATATACTCTCATGCTTTTTATAGCTGAGTGGGAAGAGGTCAAAAAGAGTGACTGCAGGCTTCATCTGCTAGGGCCTTCAACTTCTGGTAATGGCCGATAAGGCAATTCAGTATAACTCTAATATTGAAAATAGCTTTAAAAGGTGAAAAAATGAGCTGAAAGTACTTGCTTGAAAGCTTTGGTGTGCTAATAAGACAGTAAAAAAAAAATTGTAGAGTCAAAATCTAAGGAAAAAGGGAGGTCCAGAGAAATAAACCCGGCATTTGGGTCAGTTTCTCCAGTTTTTCTTTAAGTACCTAATGATTTTGAAAGAGGTAGCAGAGAGACTGAAAAATACAGGAGGGCTTTTGACAGCTACATGGGGCCAAGGGGACAAACCAGAAAGGTGAACAAGTAATAGACTGAAAATATATTAACATTCAGAATGTGTAAACCATTCCCACAAATCAATAAACTAAAGACAGACAATGAAATAGAAGCTGTAAGATTTGACCAGGCACTTTCAAAAGAGGATGTACAAATAGCCAACAACATGGAAAGTGTTCAACTCTTTTAGCAGTAAGTCAAATGTAAAGTAAAACCATAATGAATACCATTATACAACCATCAGAAAAGACATAATCAAGTGTTGGTGAGAATGTGGAGCAACCAGAACTCCCATATAACTGATGAGGCTGTAAATTAACAACAAATACTAAGACAGAATTTGACATTATCTTCCAAAGCTGAAATTTATGCCACTCCCATAGCCATGTATGAGCTTGTGTATTGAGACATTTACAAGGATATTTATTTATGCCAATATATTTGTTACTTCAAATGTTTCTTCTCCTCCTTTCTCTTTCTAGTATTCCAATTATATATATATATATATTTCTTTTTGATATTGCCCCACTTTTCCTGCATACTCTATTCTTTTTTTTTTCCTTTCACTGATTATATCCAGTGCAGTGACGAGCCCACTGAAACCATCTTTCATTTTTGTTACAGTGTTTTTGACTTGTACCATTTGAAAAATTCTTTTAGTTTCCATACCTTTCCTCACTTTACCTGTTTGTCCATGCCTGCTGCCTAGTTTTTTTCTAACATAAAAAGAATAGAGTCCTTAACATACAGTTATTTAAAATTCCTTATCTGATAACTTTACATGTATGTCATACCTGTCTGGACTGCTTTGTCTCTTCAGATTTTTATTTATCCTTCCTTTTCATATGTGCTGTAGCTTTTTTTTTTTTGAAAGCAGGACATGTATCAGGTAATAGGAGCTAAGGCAAAAAAGATCTTTATGTGAAAACTTATGTCAGTCTGGCTATGAATTGGGCTGTTTTTAACATTTGCTATAGCTATAGGTGCTGTGCATGCATGCTCACTCAGTCATGTCTAAATCTTTGTGACCTACCAGACTCCTCTGTCCATGGGATTCTCCAGGCAAGAATACTGAAGTGGATTTCCATTTCCTTCTCCAGCTACAGGTTCTAGAGGCTTTGAATTCCTCCAATATCCTTACTCTTGTCTCCCTTCTTCACTTTGCTAATTATTCCTTCTCAGAAGGAGACTGTGTCTTGCAGCTTTTTCAAGTGTAATCCCCTGTTATTATACTAGAGCCCTGTTGGTGTGGTGGTGGGAAATAGCAAAAGGGGAGTGTGATTAAATCTCAGATTTTCAGTGGGCTATAGAGTCAGTACAGTAGGCAAACTTCTAGGATGGATCTTCAACATTTTACATCTCCTAATTCCTGGAACCTGTGAATGTGATGAGCTGCATTTCCTTGACTCTGTAATGTTACATGGTATATTAGTTTGCTAGGACTGCCACAACAAGGCATCACAAATTAGATGGCTTAAAACAACAATGTATTGCCTAACAGTTCTCGAAGCTAGATATCTGAAAATAAGGAGTTGTCAAGACCATGCTACCTCTGAGACTCTGGGTAGAATCCTTCCTTGCCTCTTCCTAGCTTCTGATGGGGGTGGATAATCCTTGCTGTTCTCTTCCAGTTGCTTTAGTCAATCTCTACCTTTGCCTTACATGACATGCCTTGTGTGTCTTCATATGATTTTCCTTCTGTGCCAGGCTCTATGTCCAAATTTTCCCTTTTTTATAAGGATGCTGGTTATATTCAATGAGAGGGCTTCCTAGGCATCTTAGTGTTAAAGAACATGCCTACCAATGCAGGATATGCAGGTTTGATCACTGGGTTGAGAAGATACCTTGGAGAGGGAAATGGCAACCCACTCTAGTGCTTTTATCTAAAAGAAATCCCAAGGACAGTGGAGCCTAAGGACTGGGGAGCTACAGTCCATGGAGTCACAAAGAATCAGACATGACTGAGTGACTGAGCACACACATATATTGGATGAGGGTCTAACTTAATGACCTCATTTCAACTTGATTACCTCCTTAAAGACCCTGTTTCCAAATGAGGTCACATTGTGGGGTATTATGGGAAAGGACTTGAACATACATTTTTGGGAAGACATGAAGCCATAATATAAGATACAGTTGACCTTAGAATGTGGAAGATTACCTAGGTGGACCTAATATAATTGCATAAGCCTTTAAAAGCAGAGAATTTTCTCTGCTGGGTAGCAGAAGTGAGAGAGTTTTGAAGCAGAAGTGGAATTTGATGTGTCATTGCTGGTTTGAAGATGGAGAGGGCCAAGAATCAAGGAATATGAGCACCCTCTGGGATCTGTGGGTGGACTCTGGTTGGTAGTCACCAAGGAAAGGGACTTCAGGCATAGAGCTGGAAGGAGATGAGAGTTCTACCAATAATATGAAAGTGGATTCCTCTCCTGTGCCTTTAGATTAGTTAGTCAACAACTTGATTTTGGCCCCATGAGAATTTAGCTGAGTCCACTGGAACTTATCATCCACAGAACAATGAAATAAATGGATATTGTTTTAAGTACTAAGTTTATGGTAATTTTATATAACAATAAAAAACTAACACGATAAGGTACAGAGTGCTATGAACTGGTCTCCAGATTTTATGCTAGGAGAGCCACACTGGGATCCAGAATCATTATTATTTTTTATAAATGACTTTCTATTTTATATCGAAGTATAGCTGATCGCAAAGAGTCAGACATGACTGAGCGACTGAACTGAACTGAACATAACTGACCAGTAATTAACCATACTGTGATGGACAATGGACAGCAAAGGGACTCAGCCATACATATATCCCTTCATATACCCATACGTGCATCCCTTCTCCCCCAGATTCCCCTCCCATCCAGGCCGCCACATAACATCAAGCAGGGTTTCCTGTGCTATACAGTAAGTCCTTTTGGTTATCAATTTAAAATATAGTGGTGTATACATGTTGATTCCAAACTCCCTAACTATCCCTCCCCACCGGCAAACGTTCTTAAATGACAGTTTCCCTTTCCCTACAAGAGCTGCTGACGCAACCAGATCTGGGGGGAAGACTATGACTAACACTGGAAGCAGCATTTGGAAGTTGTTGGGAGCTAAGGGACAATTCAGAAATTTGCTGTGCTATTAGAGGGAAGCTGTGGCAACCAACGAACCCCGCTAAAGCCTGCTGGCAGTGCCAGCATGAATATATCGACAGCAGCCATCCCTGGAAGTGGTGGAGATCATTTTAACTGGAAACTTCTAGTGTTTTGTATAAGTAGTTACTTTTAGTCTTTTATATTAGAAATGTGAAAGTACCACTGATTAGTTAAGCATAGCCCCAGAAAAGCAGGCTGGAATTAAATTTAAGAGTTAGTGGGGGTACTGGGTATACATCCTCAGGAAACCATAGTTGAAAAAGACACATGTACCACAATGTTCTTTTCAGCACTATTTACAGTTGCTGGGAGAAGGAAGCAACCTAGATGTCCATTGACAGATGCATGGATAAATAAACTGTGCTACATATACACAATGAAATATTACTCAGCTATTAAAAAGAATGCATTTGAACCAGTTATAATGAGGTGGATGAACCTAGAGCCTATCATACAGAGTGAACTAAGTTAGAAAGGGAAAGACAAATACCCTATATTAATGCATCTATATGGAATCTAGAAATAATGATGATCCTATTTGCAGGACAACAAAAGAGATGCAGATATAAAAAACAGACTTATGGTCACAGTATGGGAGGGAGACGGTTGGGATGACCTGAAAAAGTAGCATTGAAACATGCATCACTATACGTAAAGTGGATGGCTGGTAGGAATTTTGCTGTATGATGCAGGGATCTCAAAGCTGGTGCTCTGTGATGGCCTAGAGGGATGGGATGAGGAGGGAGATGGAAGGGCAGCTTAGGAAGTGGGGGGGGATATGTATACCTATGGCTGACTAATGTTGATGTATGGCAGAAGCCATCACAATATTGTAGAACAATTATCCTCCAATTAAAAATAAAAAAAGAGTCAGTGGGGGAACTTGAGGAATAACTAGGAACCAGAGAAGTCTTATCACATGAACAGGGCACACACGTTGGGCTCACCCCAAAACTGGTGACTTGAGGTACACATATCTTCAAAGGCACACTTGGGACAAACTGGACAACATCCACAAGGTGACCATGTTAGAGGTGGGGATAACGTTTCCATAGATGGTGGAGTTTGCTGATTAACTAAAGGGTTGGCTTGAGCAAGCAGCATGGACATCTTCAATCTTCATCTTTAGGCAGGAGTTCAGGCATGTGGGAGCTGACCAGATATGGTCAGTGATCCATAAATCCTGATGAAATCTGCCATGAATGCAAAATCCTTGAATTGAAACTGATATTCATATTCTCAGCTTCTTAGGGTATTATTTGGATTTGGAAAAGGAATATGTACATGCCTATTTCCTTAGATGATCTTATTTCTAAATCATTATTTCCCTTGGATGATGCATTTCTATCCTTCACTTAAGAAGGATCCAGTATAACTGTTTCAGTAGAAACACTTCACATGCTCTTTCATGAAATAGAATTTGGCTTTTTGTTTACACCCAGTTTAAAATCATGCACCAGTACCTTATGAAGTCAACCTAATGTGAAGGAAGCAATTTCTTAGGAACTGCTTGGTTTCAGTTTCTGTAATTCTTCTTCCCCTTCACGGGTGTCATTGGTCCCCTCAGCACCACGATCCTGGTCCTAGCACATGACATAGCCTGACCGTGGCTGAGTTAGGTTTAAGGGCTGATGACTCAACCTCAAGTCATGTGTCTGCTCAGCTGGCCTTACCCTTGGTCTCCAGAGTCTGCTTCTAGATTGTGCATCACCTCAGCTCAGCAGATCATTCCTGGCCCTGCGTGGCCTCAGCAGGAAACCTAGGCTTTCTTCAGTTCTTCTGGGTGTCTTCCGCCAGCCAGGGTGCAGAGACTGATTCCTACTTTGAATTTCCTTAGTATCCTTGATAACCTTAGTTATTCAACACTTAGCCTGAGCTACTTTGTAAAGTATTCATGTTTTTGCTTAATCTGAACTCATTGATAATTCAGAGGTAAGAGAGCTCTAAGCAAGCATTTATTCTGATATACTCATTTTCAGAATCTGAAACTCGCCTTGAAGAGATTAAATATAAGGCTAAAATCATACCAAGAAAGAACCAATACTGGAATTATAAGAAATCACATTCTTTGTCTTGTTATTTTTGCTGTACAATCAAGTAATATTTTATTTTGTATTCTCACCAGAGTATAAAACTCTCAATCATTAAAGACCAATCTTTGTTTTCTCTATATTTATAGTAGAAAAAATATTTTAATGTCATGGATGAGAAAGCTTCCTGATAGGTACCTTAGTCATCTCCCATGGCTATGTAAAGTTCATACTTTTTTTAAATTATAATTTTATTTTTATTTATTTGTTAACTTTAGGCTGTGCTAGGTCTTTGTGGTGAGTAGGGGTTATATTCTAGGTGTTGTGCTTGGGCTTCTCACTGCAGTGTTCTCTTGTTGTAGAACATGAGCTCTAGGGCATGAAGGCTACAGTAGTTACAGCAAGTGGGCACAGTAGTTGACGCTTCCCAGGCTCTAGAGCAATCTTAATAGTTGTGGTGCATGAGCTTTGTTGCTCAGGGCAATGTGGGATCTTCCTGGATCAGGGATCGAACCCATGTCTCTTGCATTGGCGGGCAGATTCCGTGGCATTGAGCCACCAGTGAAGCTCCAAAGGTTATAATGGTTATGCCTGCCTTTATTTATACCATGAGGATTGACATCAGTTACATAGTTGTTTTCTTTATGGACTTCATGAAGATATGGTCCAAATTTAACTTCTCTGTGAGTCAAATAGGAACCAATATTGTAGTAAGATTCCACATAGGTAATGAGCTTGACAGAAGGGAAAAAAAAAACATTAGCCAAAATACATTTCTTTAAAAGATAGGAGAAACACTTAAAATTTTATACATTAACCAATTTTATCAGTTTTGTTTTCATTGAGAACACAGGCATATTTGAACTAGAAAGGTTAACATAAGTACTAGAGGTTTCACAATGGGATTTTTTTTGTCTTGATATATATTGATTGTGAGGCATTAATGACATATTTATTGTTGAATACAGTACACCATAATACTGTGTATGTAAAATGTTTTCTTAGTATTCATTAATCTAAAATATATATATTGCTATTTCTTGTAGTCTGCTAGTAAGGCCTTATAAACTTATTCAGAAATCTAGATTTTATTGGCATACTTCAAATTGCTGGTGTTCCTTGATTGGAAAGGTTATTTCCAGGGTCCTGTTTTAAGATTAAAAAAATAACAAATTTGACCTGCACGTTTATTTAAAGGAATTTGAGTTACTTGTGCACGAATTGAACAGTTTTCTGGTAAGTTATTAGCGTCGGTTCTGCATCAAGGGACAGAATTTCACTCAGCAGTCCCTTTTTCCTCTTACCTTTTAAAAATGGCTATGCGACAGCTTAACGTAGGAAACATTGAACAATTGTTTGATATTCTTCACTGAATTTGGCAACAGACATTCAAATGTTAAAGTGTTTATTTGTAAGATTTTTACCAGTCATCAGCTGGGACATGCAATGAAAGACTGAATAAAAAGTTGCAGTAAATGGTAACCCAAAAGTAGCAGCTTGGATCAACCCTGGTACTTGACAGAGAGTCGTGCACAGTTTATGAAGTGTCCTTCAAAGTCCTTGGTGTGTTTAATTATGGAGTTAGGAGTCACAGGCTTGAAGAGCAAGGAGGAAGCTCTACACAACCATGCCAATGATTCAGACAACTGGTGTTCGGCAGTCAGGATGACTGCCCTGCCCCCCGTGCCCCTCACTCCACAACGAAACCACATCAGCTGGCAAGTTTGGCAGTGATGCTGGGCAGCAGGATTTTTTTCTACTGATTCTCAATCTAATCTAAATCCACTGCCATTTTTTAATTTCCTGGAATCGACTTAATTAGCTATGTCATTTTCAAGTCAATTTATCCATTGAGTTAAACAGCCTCCAGTGAGGTGCAATAATCTCTTAGAAACTAGATGGCCCTTTCAGGTCTCTGGCCAGTATGCATAGCCAGCACATGCCCCACGTTGGGGTCTGCATATCCCCTAACCAGGATATTCAGGCAGCAGCTGTGGTTATCCCTCACCAGGGTGACTTGTGGGGCAGCTTCTCCTTAAGTCACCCAGGCCTTGGTGTCATGCAGCATAATTCTGTGGAAATAAAACCTGAAGTGTAAACATTTTTGGAAACTAGTCAGTAACCATACATAATAAACCATAGAAGAACAAGAATTTCTTTCTAAGGAGGACACATTTTTTTTCAAGTTTTTCTTTTTTTAGCCCAGTAATTAGGTTGCCCATATGAAAAATCTGTTGCAATTTACAAATGTAATAGTTATAACATGATGCAAAAGATCAAGTTATAAATAAACTCTACTGTTCTAGATAAAAAGATAAATGTATGGCTTGAAAGTGATCCATCTAAAGGAAGTTATATGCTTGAGCTATTTGCTGGCGGTTCTCTCAGGCTCCTGGCTTTGCTTTCTTTGGGCAGAATTGCCTGCTGAGATTTTTCTTGGGTGTAGTTTTGCTGTGACAGGAAGCCCTCCTCCTCATCTGTAGTACCTGTCCCGTCAGGGGAACGTTAAGTGCTGCTCCTCGCCCTTGACACAGGGAGCCCACTGGGTGACTGAGGTTCTTTGATGGGATGATTGGTGGAGCATGAAGTAGATAACTCAGCAAATCGTGACTTACAGCATGCCTGATGGACCTGTGCTGGTAACGATAAGGTCATTTGGTAACTAGCTTGCAAAAATCCTGGTTGTTTTCCAAATGTGGCTTGTCAGATCTTAAAAATTAAAAACCGCTACCGGTTACCTTATTTTCTCTTGCTTCAAAAGAAAAAAGAACAAAATAAAACAAAATGCCAACCAAACCTTACTTGAAAGCCTCTATTGAACAGGCCAAAATATTCTATGATGCTAAATAAAATAATTGGTGACAGGTGGCTAGTTAAGTCCAGCAGCTGTAATCATGATGACAAAGAGAACTTTCATGGTCAAGTCCCAGGGTCTTTAACATTCCTTTGATGTGAATGGAAGCCTTGTAAGGCTAAGGAATAAGAATACAATGGAATACTGTATCAGCTGAATGCTACCAAATGCTAGGAAAACTAAAAAAAATGGTCATTTTTTTAATTTAAAAAAGTATTTTACATTCCTCATAATAAATTCTTACTTTATTTCCCACTTTTTACTCACATATATAAGGATTTACATAGAAGAACCGTTTTCTTTACTAATCATGACATGATTGATGGGCAGAGTTAAGGTAAAATTATCTGGGGAAGCATTATTTGTTCTTACTTAAATGAATGACAAGTGTTATTTAGTTCTTCGGTAATGTTTCTTTGAAAAGAGTGGGTTAATTTATTAATGAATCTATTTTAAGGCAACATTTACTTCTTGAAATCACGTTAGAGACAATGAGGCCAAGTGTTGATATTAAACTTGATAGATACTTCATTTATCAAGTTATACAGTGGCCGAGGGAGCATCAGAGCAAGGGTGGCTGAGACGGTGCACAGAGCGCAGCTGAGAGGAGCTACCCCATGTCAGAGGTCAGGGGCAGAAGCCGGGAGGTCTCCATGCCCGAGGGGCAGCAGCCAAGAGGGGTTACCCTACGACCGAGGTCAGGGGCAGCAGCCGAGAGTGCTAGGGTGCAAAGGCACAGGAACGGCCAAGAGGAGCTACCCCGCATTCAAGGTCAGGGGCGGCGGTCGGGAGGAGCAATCCCACGTCCAAGGAGCGGTGGCTGTGCGGGGCCAAGAGGGCCTAGAGGAGCTATTCCACGTTCGATGTCAGGAGGGGCAGCAGTGAAGAGATATCCCCTCATCCAAGGTAAGGAGCAGTAGCTGCGCATTGCTGGAGCAGCCATGAAGAGATACCCCACGTTCAAGGTAAGAGAAACCCAAGTAAGACGGTAGGTGTTGCGAGAGGGCGTCAGAGGGCAGACACACTGAAACCATTCTCACAGAAAACTAGTCAATCTAGTCACACTAGGACCACGGCCTTGTCTAACTCAATGAAACTAAGTCGTGCCCAGGGGCCACCCAGGACAGGCGGGTCATGGTGGAGAGGACTGAGAGAATGTGGTTCACTGGAGAAGGGAATGGCAAACCACTTCGATATTCTTGCCTTGAGAACCCCATGAACAGTATGAAAAGGCAAAATGATAGGATACTGAAAGAGGAACTCCCCAGGTCAGTAGGTGCCCAAAATGCTACTGGAGATCAATGGAGAAATAACTCCAGAAAGAAAGAAGGGATGGAGCCAAAGCAAAAACAATACTCAGCTATGGATGTGACTGGTGATAGAAGCAAGGTCCGATGCTGTAAAGAGCAATATTGCATAGGAACCTGGAATGTCAGATCCATGAATCAAGTGGAAGTGGTCAAACAAGAGATGGCAAGAGTGAATGTCGACATTCTAGGAATCAGGGAACTAAAAAGGACTGGAATAGGTGAATTTAACTCAGATGACCAATATATCTACTACTGCGGGCAGGAATCACCTAGAAGAAATGGAGTAGGCATCATGGTCAACAAAAGAGTCTGAAATGCAGTACTTGGATGCAATCTCAAA
>SJYV01036779.1:16924-49399 GCA_006410875.1 Neotragus pygmaeus | reverse complement strand
GTCACTTCCCAGGGGAGCGGGTTTGTAACCAGAGTGGGCTTTGGTGACAGGGCTTAGGTGATGGTTCACTTATTTACTCAATAAACATCTATCGAGCATCTGTGCTGAGTCAGCCTTTTCACTCTCCCTTCCCTGGCATCGTTAAAATTACTGGGCATGTTGACGACAGGCAGCAACTGACGCTATTTTTGAGAGTCAGTCTCTGACTTCTGCCCCCAAGTGATGAAGACACAGAACATCAACTCCTTCTCTCCTTCCTCTCCTGTCTCTCTCCATCTTTCTTCCCTTCCCCTCTCTCCACTTTTTCTTCCTTTTTGTTGTTGAGTTGCTCCGTCATGTCCAACTCTTTGTGACCCCGTGGACTGCCCCTCGCCAGGCTTCCCTGTCCTTCACCATCTCCCGGAGTTTCTTTATTAGTCTACACACACACACACACAAATCAATATTTTCAACAGGTCCTTCAATACATTTCTTTAGGCAAAGAATTTTTCAAAGTTTCGGGTCACTGGGGTACCGTCTGAAATTCTTGTCGACGGTGTAGATATCAAGAGACAATTTTTTTTTNTTCCCATCCTATTGCACTGGTACAATTTTTTCTTTTTACCTTATCAAGTACCGTAGTCAGGTGCTCCTTACAAGACAAAGACTGGAACAGTTCTATACACAATAGAGATGATACTGCATGAGGAAGCAGCCGATGGATGACAACAGGAGATGTGGCAATTCCAAAAATGAGTATTAGTGGAAATTCATGTAGATGTTGACTAGTTTTCAAAGGAAGTTACAAAAATGGAAAGACTTTAGCAAATATATTTCAATACATCATATTTTAAAATAAGACAACCTTTGTTTAATGCCTACTTTATAACACATTGCTAAGGAAGATCATTGTAAATAATAAAAAATTTTAAATCACTCATTTTCCTCTGTTATGGCAGCACAGAACTAGCTATTTCCCGGACATTTTAGTTCTGAAATCAGTCTATTTAATAGATTAGCAATAAGAACACGGTGGTCCAGAGAGATAGAGTGCTTCCCTCTTACGTTATACAAAATCAAGTGTTAAAAGAAGTGTCAGATACTATTCAAACTCTCACCCAAAGTTTGAGCCATATCTACAGTCTTCCTCATGGTTAGACATTTGCCTAAGAGTTCAGTGACACGGTCACTAATTTATGGACACTTCTACACACTATGTCAATCCTGCCATAACAGCTAAGCTTTAGAAAAGTTTTCTTAAAAACATGTAAGATATTTTTAATAGACATAATTTAAAAATGTCACATCCTTTCCCTGCATTCTTAACTCAAACTTACTGAACATGATTTATTCTTAGCATTACCAGTATGAACTCAAATGACTTCCAAAGACTAGAGCAGCAATATCCCTTAGAGCCACTGTGGGTCAGAGCCCTCTGTATCGTGACTGATGATTTGTCTGTTCCCTCATATTAGCTCCTGCTTCTCAGTGTTCTACCGGATGCAGGTCTACTGTCATGGTATAAAGCACTGGCACTATATTACTGCTTAAGGTTTCCTTTCTTACTTTCGATAGTAAAAGCAGTCACAAGTCTGAGTTCCAAAAAGTATAGCTTTCATATCACTATTCTGTACTGTGCATTTTTTCAGCATGTTAAATCTGTTCAGTGTCAACATTAAGAGAAGTCTTAAGAATCTGGAAATCTTAGTTTCAGATGAGGGGTGGGAGAAGGATTATCAAAATTAGAATTATATTAATATTAGTAGATTCTCACACAATATAGGTTTATGCAAATGTAGCCATAACTATTAAGCAAGTTAACATACAGAATATTCCAATATAAATTACATCGAAAAAAATGTACCATGAGAAAAGCATGTCACTGGGTTTTTAAATAGGGTTATTTAATTCTATGTCTCACAGGATTGTCCTGAAGTTCCAGTAAGGTCATAAAAGTTGTTTCTCATTAGAAATCCATATAAAATAATGTTATTTAAAAAGAAATTTCTTGCTCAGTAGAGACATATGTAACTCAGACCTTCTAAGTGGATAAGGTATTAAAATAAGACGTGACAAGAATAGCTCAACCTGGAGTAGCTTATCCATCTAGTGGGCAAGTAAAAAACAAGACAACCTTGGGAGAGAAACTACATTTCATTCTGCTTTATCGTTCTAATTAAAAACTGGCTAACTTGTCTTTTGAGTCTCATTTTTGGATTAAAAAGCACATGAAAATCTGATAGGTGGTTTTAAACATTCATTTTATAAACAATTTGAAACCATCCTGGTTTCAATCCATTAGCATCAAAATGAAGATTAAACTGCTATGCATTTTCTCTGCAAAAGGTTGTTTTTTGAGTTAAAAAGTATATGTCTTCTTAATAAAAAAGTTTTGTGAAAAAGCCAGAAGATACACCATCTACCTGCTGATAATTATAAAATCTTGGAGTACTTTTGTGGTGAAGCTTTCCATATCCTTTAGGATAAGCACAACAGGAGGAGACTGCCACTGGCTAGAAGAAGTCCTCTTTTTTCTTGGCATTTTGGGGTCTGTCTTCTTTCAAGCCGTGTGGAAAGAAAGAGTTAAAAGCAAGCTTTACCACCCAAACAATGCTATAATGCCACAAGTTGATATACTGTCCTTCATATTTCACAGTAACATATTTCTTTTATTTCTCCCACATAATAAAGAGAAATTCATTCCAACAGTTATTAGCAGAATCATTCTGTGTCTGACATGGGAATAATAACCAAGAAGAAAAAGTCATAAAATCTGTAACTCATATGAAATATTTATATTTTCTTCTATCTGAGAAAATGACAGGAAAAGCATGGGGAGAAGAGAATATTTTCTATAAAATTGATTAATCTGTTCATAGAATGTTATATTTTGCTTTGCTTTATGGGGAGAACCAGTGTTTCTAATTAAAAACTGTAATGAGTAACACTACTTGCTGCTCCACTACTGTGAAATTTCAAGTTGAAAAACACCTTAAATGTCATCTGATCCAATTCCAACTTTTAAGATTTCTGACCTAAATCTCAAGTAGTATTTGATTTCCAGAAACAAACTGTGGATCAAATTAACATATTCTGGTAAGCATTAGAACCACTTTAATCCCTATATAAAGCAAAACAAACTTTATTTATGATGACTTCAGCAAATACATTCAGCAGAAAATGTCACTACAGTAACTTTTCCCATACTATCTGGCTACAACAGCATCATAAACTAAGACTGTGGTTTTTATGGTGCAGTTACTCATGAATCGTCTAGGTTATTCAGTTTCACCAGAGATGTCATGGTAGAATGAAACTTCTATTTATATTATCTGCCTGTTAAACATACTTTACTTACAGAGCATTTATTCCTCGAGAACTCCAAACATGGAACACAAGATACATTATGCGTGTGTATATATATATCTGTGTGTGTACCTACTGATGAAAAGTGAAAAAGGAGAGTGAAAAAGCTGGCTTAAAACTCAACACTCAAAAAACGAAGATCATGGCATCAGGTCCCATAACTTCATGGCAAATAGATGAGCAAAAAATGAAAACATTGAGAAANGTATCCCAGACTTTGCATAGGGCATGGAGGACGGAGCTTCGGTCTTCAGGTGACTTTTTGGAAAGGGAAGACTAGAGTCTGGGGAGGTGGGAGTAGCATGGGTTTGTTGCCTGTTTTGATATTAATGTGTGTGCTGCGTGGTAATGCGGGAAGTGTCACCCAAGGAAGGAGGTCTGCTGCCGGGAAGATGGTCTGTCCTGGGCTGGCAGCATTAGGACATGGGCCCTTCGCTCTCCCTTCTGCCCCATCCCTCTGGGTTGGGGGACTGATGAGAAGTGGGTTCCGGTTGTCCTTAGACAGCCCTGCCTGGGTATACCTCGTGGCTCTCTAGCCTCAGGACCTGTGTGAGGGACACAGTATAAGAGTTCCGTCTCCCAGGGGCAGCTGCACTCTAACCGAGCGTCCAGACTGAGGGCTGCAACCAGAAGCTCATTGGTGGCGGGACTTCCTTGGTGGTCCAGTGGTTAAGAATCCGCCTTCCAATACAGGGGATGCAAGTTCGATCCCTGNAGTCAACAAAGTAATGTCTCTGCTTTTGAATATGCTATCTAGGTTGGTCATAACTTTTCTTCCAAGGACTAAGCATCTTTTAACTTCATGGCTGCAGTCACCATCTGCAGTGATTTTGGAGCCCCCCAAAATAAAGTCTGACACTGTTTCCCCATCTGTTTCCCAGGATGCCATGGGACCGGATGCCATGACCTTTGTTTTCTGAATGTTGAGCTTTAAGCCAACTTTTTCACTCTCCTCTTTCACTTTCATCAAGAGGCTTTTTAGTTCCTCTTCACTTTCTGCCATAAGGATGGTATCATCTGCATATCTGAGGTTATTATTGATTCCAGCTTGTGTTTCTTCCAGTCCAGTAATCACTGGATGATGGCTCTATTATTTTTAACAATGCCCTGGGGCACAAATTACTGCACAGCCTGATCCAATTTATACTCTTGACTCAGGTAGGTTTTTTCTTTTAATGTTTATGTGTGTGTGTATATATAAATATATTATTTTTTTGGCTGTGTTGGGTCTTAGTTGTGGCATGTAGGATCTTTGTTGTGATGTGTGGGGACTTCTCTGTAATTGCAGCTACAGGCTTAGTTGCCCGGTGGCATGTGGGATCTTACTTCCCCACCCTGGGATGAATCCTTATCCCCTGCATTGGAAGGCAGATTCTCAACCACTGGGCCCCCAGGGAAGTCCCTGTCTCAAGTAGTTTTTTTGAGGCCAGTCTTAGAGGTTTGTTTTCATACAGGAGGATGTTTCCTAGCTCTCTGTGTCCCTGTTAGCTCAGTTGGTAAAGAATCCGCCTGCAATGCAGGAGACCCTGGTTCAATTCCTGGGTCGGGAAGACCCTCTAGGGAAGTGACAGGGTACCCACTCCAGTGTTCTTGGGCTTCAGCTGGTAAGGAATCCACCTGCAATGCGGGAGACCTGGGTTCAATCCCTGGGTTGGGAAGATCCCCTGGAGAAGGGAAAGGCTACCCACTCCAGTATTCTTGGGCTTCCCTGGTGGCTCAGCAGGGAAAGAATCCACCTGCAATGTGAGAGACCTGGGTTCAATCCCTGGGTTGGGAAGATCCCCTGGAGAAGGGAAAGGCTACCCACTCCAGTATTCTAGCCTGGAGAATTCCATGGACTGTAGAGTCCATGGGGTTGCTGAGCGACTTTAATAAGATGAGATGTGTCCTGTTTATTTCTGGTAAATGAGCTGGCCTTTGGTGTAGCTTGTTGCTATCATGGAGCTAGCAGCCTCCTCTTAATTACTTACCATTAAAATCTTTTGTTATATCTGAGAGCACTCCTAGGCTTGACCTTATCCTATACTCTGTTCCCTTATAGAGAGCTGTGCAACTCTGTTTCGTGGCCCGCCTCTCCCCCTGGGCAAAATCTCTGAATCCTGTTATGCAGGAAGAGCTGTAACTGGGTCAGTTGTCTGCTTCGCTTGGTGTGATTTCCTTGCAGGGCGCTGGGCTGGGTGGTGGCCTCTGGTTTTCTGGGTGTGCCTATTTTCATCTCTTAATGAGTGATGAGTGTTGTTAGCCTGCTATGCTTAGATAGAGCCTCCACCCGAGAGCCAAGGCAGAGGAGTAAGATACTGGCGGCCTATTCCTCCCAGGGAGATGCAAAAGCCTTATTATTAGCTGGGGAGCTGGGAGGAGAGGAGGCCCACCTTCCTGGCCACCCCCTACCAAGTCAAGCTGGACTGAGAGGTAGACGGGGTCGTAGTTGAAGTGCCATAGACTTATGGCTTCTTGTGTTGGAATTTTTGTAGATCCTCTCGAGTTTTTCCTCATTTCTTGAATGCCCTTCAGATACTGTCCAGCAACTCTAAATGGCTGGCTGTTTTCTTTTTCTATAATTTTCACTGGCAGAGGGTCCATGGTATGTTCAGTCTAGCCCCATTCATGATGTTGGGTCCTGGCAGATTCTGGATTTAGTTGTTCTTCAGCTTCTCCTTGTTCTCCGTCTTCTTTCCTACCAAAGTTGAGTCACAGAATAGATCTTGACTCTGTAGAACTTGGAACCACGGTGACTGGGCAGATCTTTTTCCGTGGTCCTGCATATATCACAGAGTTTGGCATAGCTACATCATAGGCACAGAGAGGAAAAGAGAAGAAAGAATTTCATCCATGAATTCTTGGAAGGCTATTAATAGAATGAGAATGATAGCACTCAGTACTTTCCTCTTGTTTGGGTATGCTTTTATGAGTTCTTTCTGAAGCCTTGATTTTTATTTTGATTCAGGTTTATGTACCTGAGCACGTGCTGCTTGCCAAGCACTGGAGCATGTGTTATATATTAATGTTACCAGGTTCTCAAGAATGAGACAGGGCTGGAGCCTGCCCACATTGAGATGCTGGAACTAGAGAAGGTAAAGCAACCTATACACTCAGCCAGGGTGCGCCCCAGGTTCTCAGACTCCAGGCGTCAGGCTGGTTCCAAATCCTCTAGCCTTTTTCTCGTTCCCGTGGAACAGCTTACATACCAACGTTCATTCTGCCTACAGTGCCAGCAAGAGTAAGGTCAGATGTCCCAAGAGTGCCCTGCCCTTTCTAAGTAGTAATGGCACATTGCCAGCCACTAAGAAAATGTCCAGAGCATAGGGACCGAGAAGGCAAAGATGATGAATGGGTAGGCGTGGTTTTTTTGTGATCAATGTCAAGTCTCAAAAACCCTCCAAAAAACCTTTAAACCTTCCAAATGGAACATCTTACACATAAATTTGCACTAGGGACTGCAAGTAAAGGGACTACTTTAGTTTATTTGGAAATGACTTAGCTATTCAATAAATTTTCATAACTTAGTTTAGCACAAACCCTAGAAATATAACTTATCCTGATCTGGAGAGACTATTTTAGATAGACATTCCTGAAGCATAATTATTTCTTAATAAAGTTTATCTAAAAGCTTATATCTCATTTACATTTTTTAGAAGTTTCTTCACTCGAGGTTCTTTCCTTGCTGACAAACTTGTAAAAGGTATAACAATATTTAACTTATATTAAACCTTCAGTTCAGTTCAGTCAGTCATGTCCGACTCTTTTGCAGCCCCATGGACTGCAGCACAGCAGGCCTCCCTGTCCATCACCAACTCACGGAGCTTACTCAAACTCATGTCCATTGAGTCGATGATGCCATCCAACCATCTCATCCTCTGTCGTCCCCTTCTCCTCCCACCTTCAGTCTTTCCCAGCCTCAGGGTCTTTTCAAATGAGTCAGTTCTTCGCATCAGGTGGCCAAAGTATTAGAGTTTCAGCTTCAGCATCAGTCCTTCCAGGAAGGTCAATATGTAAAATTTCAGTGAAGGAGGAGTTTAGTGCAATGAAGTGCTTACTTTACAAAAGGTGTTCTGCTAGTCAGGAGGAGCTGATGTCACCATGAAGGGATTTAGTGCTTTTCTAGATATGAAAGTGAAAGTGACATCCAACTCTTTGTGAGCCCACAGACTATACAGTCCATGGAATTCTTCAGGCCAGAATACTGGAGTGGGTGGCCTTTCCCTTCTCCAAGGGATCTTCCCAGCCCAGGGATCAAACCCAGGTGTCCTGCATTGCAGGCATATTCTTTACCAGCTGAGCCACAAGGGAAGCCCAAGAATACTGTAGTGGGTAGCCTATCCCTTTTCCAGGGGATCTTCTCAACCCAGGGATCGAACCAGGGTCTCCTGCATTGCAGGTGGATTCTTTACCAGCTGAGCTACCAGGGAAGCCCTTTCCAGATATGAAGAAATACAAAGGTGGGGATCGGTTCAAGTCAGTTCTTGAAAATATCTATCTAAAGACGTGTCCCATCATCAGATTCCCTGGAGCACAGGGCTCCTCCCTCCATGCTGGTCAGCAGCTGCAGCAGCACAGGGTTCAGGCTCCAGAGAGGCAGATGGCAAATGCCCTGTTGTTCTGTCGCTGGCAGTGCTTTTGGCAAGTGTCAGTTTGTAGTTGACAGAATGTTTGTATGAAGTTTACGTGTAACTTTATAATTGGAAATCACATTTCCTTAAGTAAAAAGTAAATAACGGTTAGGGTCTCAGGCCAGTCAGAGATTAATTTGATCTGTGCAAAGAAGAGTTTTGTCAAACAGAAATGTGTTAGTCACGCAAGTCGTGTCCGACTCTTTGCAACCCCATGGACTGTAGCCCACCAGGCTCCTCTGTCCATGGGATGACAGAGTCTCCCCTCTGTCATCTGAGACTGATGGCAGTCTCGCCTCTGTCTAGGTGAGAACTCTGGCATGGGTAACCATTTCCTTCTCCAGGGCCTCTTCCCAACCCAGGGATTGAACCCATGTCTCCTGCACTGCAGGCAATTTCCTTACCGTCTGAGCAACCAGGGAAGCTCAGAAATAAATGAGTCAGAAGAAGTTCTTTGATCTACAAGGTCTCTAAAACATAATCTGTGAGACATCATCTTTTTCCATGACCCCCCCAAAAAATGCCTTCAGAAGTTCCCCCTCCTAGGAGTGGGAATCAGCCTTGTTCTTGAGTCTCACCCTGGTTGGTCCCTCTGGTATCCCCGGGAACTTTGGAAGTGGCTACAGTCACTTGCAGACATCATATGTTTAAAGAGCCAAGATCAAAGTTGAGGAGATGAAGGACTTGATCCTGGGATACAGTTTGGGCCCTGAAGATGAGCCCGGCCTCTGCTACAGCTTTTAGCATACAAATGGGAAGAAGCAAGTTTGTGGGATTAAAGCTGAACACCAGTTAGAGCCAACCACTGGTGGTAGGGTGCCAGGGTGTCTACCCCAGGACAGCGACCACCACAGATCCCCCCCAAACTTCCTAGAGGGCGCAACGCTGGCACCCCAGCACCGGCTCAGAGGGAGCCTTGGTGTGTGCTGATTGAGAGGCTGTCGCCGTCGTCAGCAGGCGCCTGCTGCCAGGTGGTCCCCTCTGAAAGCGGGGGTCTGGGCTAGGGCTACGGTGTCCTGTGCCGCCGACCCCCACGTTTCACCTGTGCCGTTCCCCTTACCTGGTGGCTCCTGAGGGGACTGTTAGGTGGTTCGTTTCCCCTGGCGGTGGTGGTTCTTTGTGTATTAAGGATGCTTGCAGAGCAAAGGTAGGCAGGAACTGGCAGCTGGGGGCCAGACTGGCCTGCCAGAGGAGGAAAGGGGCAGGACTTGGCGGTGTTCACCCAGTCTCCCCTCTGTCCAGAGGGTGGCTCGTGTGCTTTGGAATCAGCTGAACAAGGAGACCCGGGAGCATCACATCACGTGCGTGGAGTTGTTCTACCGGCTGCACTGCCTGGCCCCCACGGCCAACATCTGCGAGGACATCATCTGCCACGCCCTCCTGAACCCTGACAAGGTGAGTCTCTGCAGCCAGCGACCTCTGTCTGACTCCCGTCCTGACACACACCCCCGGCCCCCTTGGCCCAAGTGTCACGTGGTGGCATGCATTAGTCATTCAGTCATGTCCAACTCTTTGTGGCCCTACAGACTGTAGCCCGCCAGGCTCCTCTGTCCGTGGGATTCTCCAGGCAAGAATACTGGAGTGGGTTGCCATACCCTCCTCCAGGGGATCTTTCCAACCCAGGGATCAAACCCAGGTCTCTCACATTGCAGGCGGATTCTTTATCATCTGAGCTATCAGGGAAGCCCTCAGGCAGACTCACCTGTATCCGACAGGAGCCATTCTGGGGCGCAGTGGACATCCTGTTTAACGAGCAGGGGTGTTGCATCAGCAGCATTTTAATACATCAGTAATTTCAGGACTGGAAGGCCTGCAGAAGCCCGAGCCACCCCGTGTTGTATTAAAGCTTACCAGGGACATCTGCCAAGGCTCCCGTGATGCTTGCAGGGCCCCCAGCGCTCTGGGTGAAGCAGACAGCTGCAGAGAATGTGTCACCCCCGGAGCCCTGGCTCTGCACTGCCGTCAGGGCCTGTCCTCTAAGCCGGGGGTCCCCAGGCTCCGGGCTTCAGATCAGAACCTGCTGTCAGATCAGCAGTGGTATTAAATGAGAAATGAAGAGCACCATAACTGTCATGAGCATGGAATCCTTCCGAAACCATCCCCCGTCTGACCCCAGTCCATGGGAAAAAGTTGTCTTCTGTGAAACTGGTGCCAGAGAGGATGGTACTGCCAAGGGCCATGAGGAGGTCATGCCCCGTGTTCTTCTCCAGCCGCAGGCCTGGCTGTGGCCCTGGACTCTGGTCATGGTGGAGTCTGGAACATGGACTGCCCCGCCAGACACCAGGCCCCTTAGCTCAGGCACCTCTGCCCTGCTTGCCCTCTTTCCGCTGAGTTCTCGTCTGTCGTTTAAATGGGGCTCATGACCCCTGAGAACACCGTTCTGTCCGCCTCACTCCCCTTTTCTCTCCTGTTCAAGGGAACCAGGTTGGAAGCTCTGTTTCGATTTTCTGTCATCTGGCACCTGACCAGAGAGATCCAGGGCAGCAGAGTGACGTCTCACAATCGCTCCTTTGACAGGTGACGGGGACTTTTTTTTTTTTAATAACTTAACCCTTAAAGGAAAAGGACACTGGGGAGGTGCTGGGTCAGCGTGCCAGGGGAGATGCATGAAACGGAAATCACCCCTCACCCCCGCCCCGTGTTCTTGATGCAGAGAGATTCCTAGGGTCCTCAGTGAATTCAGGCCGGACAGGGGTGACTACCTCGTAGCGGGTTTCTTACCCTGATCTTGAAGGGAGGAAGCCCCGCATGCGTCAGAGTCACCTGAGGAGCTGGCAGGACGAGCCCCCCGAGGGGGCTTGGTAGGAAGATGAGGAGGGTAAGTCTTGGCCAGGCTTTCCTGGTGTTCAATGGTAAAGAACCCACTGGCCAGTCAGTGTAGGAGACGCAGGTTCGACCCCCAGGTCAAGAAGATCCCCTGAAGAAGGAAAAGGCAACCCACTCCAGTATTCCTGCCTGGGAAGTCCCATGGACAGAGGGGCCTGGCAGGCTGCCATCTTTAGGGTTGCAAAGAGTAGGACGCAACGAAGCATGCACTCGCACACGTGGATCTTAACTGGGGTGGCGGCCACACTGGGTGTATGCAGCTGCGATGTCCTCAGTCTCGGGCCCAAAACCGTGCATTTTATTACAGGCATGTTCTGGTCTACACTGGTTTTTAAAAATCCCCTACTTTGTTTCTTATAAGCTTCCCTGGTGGCTCAGAGGGTAAAGTGTCTAACTGCAAGGTGGGATCCCTGGGTCGGGATGATCCCCTGGAGAAGGAAATGGCAACCCACTCCACTATTCTTGCCTGGAAAATCCCGTGGACAGAGGAGCCTGGTGGGCTACAGTCTGTGGGGTCAGAAGGAGTTGGACACGACTGAGCGACGTCACTTTCATTTTTACCTTGTTCCTGGAGCCCTAGATGTGGGGTCAGACACACAGCCTTGGAGAGATTCCAGCTGGTCCTAATGTACTGCACCTGCCCCCCATTTGTGAGGAGGCCCAGGCATCAGCATTTTTTAAAGCTCCCCTGACTTAGCAACTCAACAACAAGCCAGAAACAGTGACCGTAGCTAGAAGCAGGGTTGACCTCGTGGTCCTCGTCTGCCTGGGCCTGCAAGTCCAGCCTCCCCATGTGGAACTCCCCGAGGGTGTCCTGACCGCCCTGACGGTGTGCATCCACACCCCCCCCTCCCCCGCGGCAGGTCCCTGTTTGTGGTGCTGGACAGCCTGGGCAGCTCGGACGGGGCCATCGGGGCCGCCGCCCAGGGCTGGCTGGTGCGGGCTCTCTCCCTGGGCGACGCGGCCCGCATCCTGGAGCCGGTGCTCTTGCTGCTGCTGCAGCCCAAGACCCAGCGGACTGCCATCCACTGCCTCACACGGGAGAACTCGGCGGGTGAGCACACTGCACGGGGACCAGGCCGGCCCTGTGTCCTGGGGACCCTGGGCCTAGGGGGAGGGAAGGGGCGGCCAGGACCTCCCTGCCGCCCTGGGGCCGCAGTCAAGGCACTCAGACCAACAGGATGGTTTCGCCAGATTTGAAAGGTGGGGGAAGTACTTTGTGGGGCCTCCTAAAATTTCCGGATCAGATGAACCAGCACTCAGAAATGCTAAGTCGTAGGTTTGTTGTTTTCACTGAAAAATATATGATTTTTTTAATATATTAAAAAGGAAAATACTAGCAAGCCATGTTCCAATAAATATAGCTGATTCTTGGTTCTTTTGCTGGAGAAAGGACTTCAAGTGCATCCAAGGTAGTAGGAGAGAAAAACAGACCATCCATGGGAAGGTCTTCAAGGCCACCTCTTCACTTAGGAAGGAAGTCTGAGATCTGGTGTGAAGGTCATTTTGGGCTGCCCAGGCTAGCTCTTCTCAGACCTGGGACAGGAGAGCAGAGGTTTTTCCCAGGTATGAATGATCGAGCGTGTCGAAACCTGCATGTAAGCTAATCAGTTGTGCCATATAAAAATCACTTCTGCTCAAGAACCGTCAACAAGGTAAGTGGTTTCTATCTGCTCTCCAAGGTTCTTTCCAGCTTTAACCTAAAATCAGAGAAGTAGAACAAACAGACCTCTGGGCTCTGAGAATTTTCAGAGGCATCTTTAACTGAAATTTAAAGAATAGAAGAGAGGAAAAGGAAAAGAAAGACAGAAATGAAACAGATGATTTCATTGAATTTCAGTGATGAATACCTAGCACAGTTTATGGTCTACCATCACTTCCCACAATAGGTGTATTTTATGATTTCCTGCAGTTAGTTCTCTAAGCAATGGCTTTACAGACTTTGACTAGTTTGTTTAGCTTAGTGGGTTGTAAATGCTCAGTGTTCGTCAGTCTCATCTTACAGAGGAATGCAGCCCAACAGCTAAGTAAGCAAAGATTCCCATGTGGCTGCCTCCCTTTACAAGATTCCTCGCTTAAAAACTAGGAGGCATTTTATTACTCCACACTTAGAAGAAAGTAAAATACAAAGAACTGTAAACTAAGCACCTTCTTAAAAGTTTGATCTTCATTTATGGCAGCTCAATTTTGAAGCATTTCTTTGCTTTAACAAGAAACTCTACAGCCTGTCAGGTGTTAAAAGTCTCGGGGCACTTGCTTCTGCATCTTCTAATTCCTGTCTAATGCTACCTGCCTGTTAAGAAAAAAATGTGCCTTCTCTGCCCTGTTCGCTCCCTGGAAACAACCAGAAGGGTTCTACTTCCCCTCCTCGCTACTGCGGTAGTCCTTCGGAAATCTCATTTTTAAATACTGTTTAAAGTGGAACAACAGGAAGCCCATATTTCTAATATCTTATCCTTCCTTCTTTCCTAACCTGGCTTAATGTTCATGGAATAGATTTGTTGAAAGCTGCCTATTAAAAATGTTTGGCAGTGCCGAAGACATCTGGCTTTTCACTCCTTTTTAAAAGAGACCTGAGCACTTTAAAGCGTTGTCTGTGTTCTGATCTCAGAGGTACTAACAAGTGCATATTTTAAAAATCAAAGGTAATCAGGAAATAAAAGTACAAATAAAAGTCCCTTGCCATGCCAGCCAGTAGAGCACTTTACAGTTAATGGTTCAGCAGATATCCTCCCAGACATTTTTCCATAGTTGCGTATTACAGATACTCTGCCCTAAGCTGACTTTTTCTGAACAGCAAGATTCTGCAGCTTGCTGTTTTCTTTGAATATTCAATGTACTCTGCACTTTGCTCCATATCAGTGCATGTAGATGTGTCTTTAGAAAACCCAGCAGTAGCCTCTGCAGGCCTGCACCATGAGGTTCAGTCCACTTACTTGCGGATGCTTTGTCTGTCTTTATACAGCACACTTCAGCCATACCCTTTCAGTTTTGAAAAACCTTCTGATGACGTTTCTGTAGGGTACCTTTTTTTGAAAGGAAAGTCGTGGAGAAAATGATAGGCATTTTTATAGATCACCCTTCCCCTAAACTTGGTATATTTATATTTTCTATGAAAGTATAACTAAATTACCCAATTTCTTGAACATTTTAAAAGACCTGTTAACTTTGCTTTGTCTGACTTCCATCTGTAATGTAACCTAGACTCTCGTGTTATCGTTTCATGCAGGAACTATATTTTGTTGTTTTTTCATGCTTAATTTTTATTGCAGTATCGTCGATTTACACAAACTTCATGTGCACAGCATAGTGATTCATGATTTTTAAAGGTTACACTCCATTTGTGGGCTTCCCCGGTGGCTCAGTTGGTGAAGAATCCGCCTGCAATGTGGTAGACACAGGATGGATCCCTGGGTGGGGAAGATCCCCTGGAGAAGGAAATGGCAGCCCCCTCCAGGATTCTTGCCTGGAGAATTCCAGGGACAGAGGAGCCTGGTGGGCCACAGTCCTATGGGATCTTGAAGAGTCAGACATGACTGAGCCTCTGAGCATACTCAATTTATAGTTATTATATCATATTGGTTATATTCTCTATGTGAAAGTGAAAGCTACTCAGCCGTCCATGAAATTCTCCAGGCAAGAACACTGGAGTGGATTGCCATTTCCTCCTCCAGGGGATCATCCCAACCCATCCAGATATTGCCAAGAATTTGTCTTGCCCCTTCCCCACCCCCATGGAGCGTTTTACTGATATTGATCTTGCTGCCTCCCTTTAAGACCAAGATCACTGTGGAACTGCCTGACGAAACTAACCCTTCTGTTCTCAAGCTGTCTATCATTCTGTCCCTTGCAGAAGACTGGCACCGCTGGCTCAACAGGAAGCAAGCCTCGTTCGCGGAGGCATGGGACGCACCCGAGCTGCCGGAAGACAGCTGTGAAGACGGCGAGCCCCTGAGCCAGCTCACCACGGTGGACCGTGAGGCCATCTGGGCCGAGGTGGAGACGGAGCCAGAGGCGCGCCCGGCGGGTGGCGAGCCCCACGAGCATGACCGCCCCGTGCGCCTCGAGGACCTGCTGGACGGGCAGGCCCCCACAATCGCCGAGGACGGCAGCGAGCGCACCGAGTCGGCGGACACGAGCTCCGGCACCACGGACAGCAGCGAGAACACGTCCTCCGTCTCCTCGCCGGCGCATGACCCGCAGGAGCTGAGCGGCGGCGAGCAGTTCTGTGCGCCCCTGGCCACGGCCGCCCGGGCCCCCGGCCCGCAGGCGGGCAGCCCCACATGCCTGGCGCGCACGGACTCGGACCGGACCCAAGCCTCGGAGTCGCTGCCGTCCAGCGACGAGGAGGCGGCCGCGGAGCTGCAGGCGCTGACGGCGGCCCGGCTGCGGAAACAGCAGCGCGAGAGGCAGGCGAGGCTGGAGGCCCTGTTCGCGCACATCCTGCTCTATCTGCAACCCTACGACTCGCGGCGGGTGCTCTACGCCTTCTCGGTGCTGGAGACTGTGCTCAAAACCAACCCGCGCGAGTTCATCGAGGCCGTGTCCAGGACCAGCGTGGACACCAGCGCCACGGCTCACCTCAACCTCATCTCCAACCTCCTGGCCCGCCACCAGGAGGCCCTGGGGGGGCAGAGCTTCTACGGCAAGCTCCCGAGCCAGCCCCCCAGTGCATGCCCGCACTCGCTGCTCATCGAGCTCCTCACCTACCTGTGCCTCAGTTTTCTCCGCAGCTATTACCCTTGCTCCCTGAGGGTCTCGCACCGGGACATCCTGGGCAACCGGGACGTGCAGGTCAAGAGCGTGGAGGTCCTGATCAGGGTGATGACGCAGCTGGTCTCGGTGGCCAAGGCGGCCGAGGGCAAGAACGTGGAGTTCATCCAGGGCCTGCTGCAGAGATGCCGGGTCCAGGAGTTTGTCCTGCTCTCGCTGTCCGCCTCCATGTACACAAGCCAGAAGCGCTATGGGCTGGCCACGGCTGCGCTGGGCGGAGCCTTGCGGGAGGAGGGCGTGCTAGAGGAGCACGTCATCAACCTGGGGCAGGACCAGATCTGGAGCGAGCACCCGCTGCAGATCGAGCTGCTGAAGCTGCTGCAGGTGCTCATCGTGCTGGAGCACCACCTGGGCCGGGCGCCTGAGGAGGCGGAACAGCTGCCCGACCTGCCCCGGGAGTGGCGGCGGGCCCTGAACTTCCAGCAGGCCATCAGCGCCCTGCAGTACGTGCGGCCCCACCCACTTACGTCGCAGGGGCTGCTGGTGGCCGCCGTGGTCAGGGGCCTGCAGCCAGCCTATGGCTACGGCATGCACCCGGCCTGGGTAAGCCTGGTCACGCATTCCTTGCCGTACTTCGGGAGGTCCCTGGGCTGGACCGTAACACCCTTCCTCGTCCAGATCTGCAAAAACTTGGATGAGCTGGTCAAGCAGTATGAGAGCGAGTCAGCGAAGCTGTCCATCAGGTACAGTGAGCCTTGAGGCAACTGGTGCTTGGGTGCGAGTCCCTTCAGTCCTGTCCGACTCTTCTGAGACCCCGTGGAGGAGCCCGCCAGGCTCCTCTGTCCATGGGATCCTCCAGGCAAAGATTCTGGAGTGGGTTGCCATTTCCTCCTTCAGGAGATCTTCCCTACCCAAGGATGGAACCCGCGTCTATGTCTCCTATCTTGGCAGGAAGGTTCTTTACCACTAGCGCCACCTGGGAAGAGGCATATTCCTGTTGATTTAGTGACAGCTTTTTGTCACGAATTGCTTATTGGCCCTTGCCAGTTGGAGGTTCCTTTCAACCTAGTCAGAAACCTAGCTAGAATTGTCAAGAGAAGGTAACAAGGAAAATCTGGATTCCTTTATTTTTAATTCCATATGACCACCCAGGCCAGATCTGGGTTGTAGGACAAGTCAATCTGTTTCCATTATTTTTGCGTAACAGAAATAAAAGTGTGAATCCTCTGTACAGAAATCCTAAAACATCTGGAAACATTTTTCCAAAGCGATCAGATAAATGTAAAACAGCTCGAAAGAGGCCTGTCATTTTTGTAGCAGTATTTCATTATGAGAGCCTCAGTTTGTTTTAAGATGGTGACATCTCTGTGGTTTCTATGTTTAGGATTTAAAACTTTTCTGGCCTCATTCTTAAAGATTTTCAAAACCAGTTTCTTGTTTCTTCACCAAAGCATAACCTCCAAGAGGGAAAACATCTCCCCGGATTATCCACTCACTCTGTTGGAAGGCCTAACAACCATTAGTCATTTCTGTCTTTTGGAACAACCCAACCAAAGCAAAAAGGTAAATTGTTTTTTTTCCTGAGTTCAAGGCAGTTATCATGTATTGTTTTTTCTTCTTTGGGATTATGTCTGTTTCAAATAAGAAATGTATATATGTAATACAGATACGGGTGCCAATATTAATGCCAAGTAGCACCCATGCAAACAGTGCAAGCCAGTGTGCAAGTATATGTGCAAATGTATGTACGGAAGTAACACACATGTAGTTTTGTTCTCATTGGCCACATCTGTGGGCAACTTCAGCCCTTGCCCAGTGTGGCATAGAATGTGATCTTTTTTCCATGTTTTTTTTTTTTACTTGACTTTGTGGAGTTTGCAGGCATTTTATGTTTTGATTACCCTAGAAAGTGAAAGTGAAAATAACCTCAGTCACGTCCAACTCTTTTTGTCACCAAGGAGTGTAGCCTGCCAGGGTCCTCTGTCCATGGGATTCTCCAGGCCAGAATACTGGAGTGGGTTGCCATTCCCTTCTCCAGGGCATCTTCCCAACCCAGGGATCAAACCCCGGCCTCCAATATTGCAGGCAGATTCTTTACCACCTGAGCCACCAGGGAAGCCCACTCCACCCTATCTGGTATTAAATTTTGGTACGGAGCTAGTACTTTGGTTGAGGGATTTGCAAAGTTTGTAACAAGTTTGTAATGAGCCTCAGACTCACAGACATCCTTCTCTGAAGGGAAGTCATGGGTTTAAATGCTCAGGGAAGCATCTTATTTCTAGACCACATGTAGGCCTTGCCCTGGGGAGTGCTCCAGCCCAGACTCCATCTCACCAGCCCCAGCGTCCTCATGGAAAGGGAAACACAACCGGGTCTCAAGTTTTCATCTCTGTTTTTCAGACCACTGCCGTGACCGACCCTACCAATCTGAAGAATGCCAAGAATGCTATTATGGAAGAGCTCCCTCGAATCGTTAACACCATGGCCCTTCTCTGGAACGTCCTCAGGAAGGAGGAGACTCAGAAGAGACCCGTCGATCTCCTTGGAGCCACGAAGGGATCCTCTTCCGTTTACTTTAAAACCACCAAAGTGAGAGAGCTTCCTCTGCAGGCTTACAGTTTCCTTTGTCTTGCATTGTCCCTGCCAGAAATAAAAATACACAGGGACGTATACTTACATAGTCAAAGACAACGTGCCCAGAGAAACCCACATTAGAAGTACTGTTATAAGTAAACCGGAAGTAGAAATCTCCAGCTTGTTTATTAGAGTAAACCTTATATTCATGGGAAGGCTTTTGTGAGTACTTTTCAGTTTATTTTTTCCCCTTTGGCTATTTATAAAAATTATTTTTGGCCGTGCTGGGTGTTCGTTGCAGCAAGCTTCCTCTAGTTGCAGGGAGCAGCGTCTGTGCTTCATCGCGGTGTGTGGGCCTCCCATTGCGTGGCTTCTCTTGTCATGGAGCACAGAATCTCAGGCTCACAGACTTCAATCGGTGCCGCTCCCGGGATCTGGAGCACAGGCTCACTAGTTGTGGCAGAAGGAATGAATGAGTTGCTTGACTGCATATGGGATTGTCCCAGATCAGGGCTTGGAACCGTGTCTCATACATTGGATGCTTGACTGCTGAGCCATCAGGAAAGCCCCTCAGTCATTAATTCATGAGCCAGGTATTGATGACTCAGGGGAGGCCTGGGAGGTGAAAGCTTTTCCACAAACAAGAGGCCAGCAGAGGACAAGCGGGGAGGGATCTGTCCCAGGAAGTCCCCAGAGGGTCCCGCACTGCGTTAAACCCTTGATTCTCCCTGAGAGGCACCCAGGCACGTAACTCAGTGTGTGATGGCCATGTCTCCCATCCGCTGAGCAACGCTGGCGCGTGCCCTTAGACCTTAACACCAGCCTCTGGCAGCCTGGGTTCAGCAGAACAGGTCAGGCCCAGAGACTTGGGTCACCTGGATTTGGCTCCCTGCTCGGCTGCTTTGTGGGACCTTGAGCAGGTGCATTAAACCTCTGTGTGCTGTCGCCTGCTCCATTGCAAACATGGAGCTGGGCATCATCTCTAGATTTACTGGCATTATTCAGGCCTCACCTACAAGGCAGGTGCTATTATTATTCCCAGGTGACAGATGAGGGGTGTAGAGAGAGCATGTGATTCTTTCTGCGGTCAGTCTTGCATTGTGATTCTCAGACCAGAGGGCTTTTAGGTTCTGGGAGGTGCAGGTGGCCTCCAAAAATTTTCTGTTCGTTCCAGGGATGACCTCCAAGGGAAATCTACCACAAGAACCTGCTTAAATTCAGCCAAAAAATTAATCTCTATAAAGATTCAAAAGGTTCACTCAGCCTGAGCCTCCGTTTCCTCCTCTGTGAAATGAGTCTGTAGTCTGTAGCCTACCCCTGGACTGATGGAAGAATTCACTGTGGTGATGGCTGACATTTACTGGGGGCTTTCCAGGGGCTTCCTAGGTGGCTCAGTGGTTAAAAAACAAACAAACACGCCTGCAGTGCAGGAGACATGGGTTCAATCCCTGGGTTCACAAGATCCCCTGGCAAAGGAAATGGCAACCCATCCCAGTATTCTCTCCTGGAGAGTTCCATAGACAGAGGAGCCTGGCGGGCTACAATCCATGGGGTTGTGAAGAGTTGGACATGACTGAACAACAACAATGCAACATTTACTGAGCACTTCACCCAAGCCCTCCCTGAAGGACCCAAGGCCCTGAGCTGGGGTCCGCGTGATCTCTCTCAAGCATAAACCATGATAGGAGGGAGAAGACGTCCCCATCCCTGGCTCAGTTGTATCTAAAGTATCTAAAGTGATGCTAGACAAAAGCAGTGGGGGCAGGGACTTTCAGTTCAGTCCCTCAGTTGTCTCCGGCTCTTTGCGACCCCACGGACTGCAGCACGCCAGACCTCCCTGTCCATCACCAACTCTCGAATCTTGCTCAAACTCATTGAGTTGGTGATGCCATCCAACCATATCATCCTCAGTCATCCCCTTCTCCTCCCGCCTTCAATCTTTCCCAGCATCAGGGTCTTTTCCAATGAGTCGGCTCTTCGCATGAGGTGACCAAAGTACTGGAGCTTTAGCTTCAGCATCAATTCTTCCCATGAATATTCAGGACTGATCTCCTTTAGGATTGACTGGTTGGATCTCCTTGCCGTCCAAGGGACTCTCAAGAGTCTTCTCCAACGCGACAGTTCAAAAGCATCAATTCTTCAGTGCTCAGCTTTTTTTATGGTCCAACTCTCACATCCATACATGACTCCTGGAAAAACCATAGCTTTTACTAGACGGTCCTTTGTTGGCAAAGTAATGTCTCTGCTTTTTACTATGCTGTCTAGGTTGGTCATAGGTTTTCTTACAAGGAGCAGGGGAAGGCCAAGGTAAATCCATTCATTCCACAGGCACATGTGTGCCTACTGCTCTGGACCTGGCCCTGCCTGTCCACGAGTGGACAAGATAGAGGGAAGTCCTTGTCGTCCTGGCAGGCACAGACATTAACCATCCATTTTAAAATAAGGATGAAAAGCACTGCAAAGAAATGCAGGGCACTCTGCCAGCCTGTGACCCCTGCTCTGAGGGTCAAGGAGGCCTTCCTGAGGCAGAGGGGCTGAGCCAAGACCCAGGATGAGAGGATGTGCCTTCCCAGGTGTGTGTTAGAGGCTGGGAGACCTGCAGCATCCACAAAGGAAGGAACACAGAGGTTTCGGGAATGCAGGGAAATCCAGGCACAGCAAAGGGGAGGGTGGCAAGTGACGTCCCCAGGCCATAGCGTGGGTCTGTTTTTGTTGTTTGCATAATAAAATTAGGTAAATGGCACATGTTTCTGTAAACTGAAGCACATCCTTCTTGGTACTTACAAGACCTCCCTGAGGTGGTTGAGGCCAGCACAGCTGGTGGCTTCCCTGCAGGGTCCCCGCTTTCTCGCTGGGTCTGCAAAGCCTCAGGTGACTTGCTCCAAGCCCTGCCCCGCTCCTATCTGCTCGACGATGGTATCCATCACTTCCCAGGAGTCTGTTCTGCTGTTTGTGCACCCGGACCGCCCCCCATGCATCCTGTCCAACTCCTCCAGGCGATGCTCTGCACCAACACCTGTCTCTTATACACATCTTTCAGATCTATGTTTTTTAATAGGAAGCATATATTGGCCCCACAATCTGTTGCTTGGAGGAAGCAGGGAGATTAGTTGAGGCCGATGCAGGGACACAGACTTGGCCTGAAAACGTGTCACTATCAGAGGCGTCAGATAGAGGAGGGGGTAGGAAAGAGTCACCTTGAAGGTTAAGTCCTGCCGTCCTAAGGGTGGGCAGCCCTGGGGTCCCCCCCAGGAGTCAGTTGAAATGGTGTCCTCTCCTCCACCCCACTACCTAACCTAGGCACCTGGAGGACTCAATTCCAGTGACCACTCAAATTCCTGTAACTGGCACTTGTCACTTGTGGATCAGAGAGATTTGCAAAGAAACAATCCAGGCTGGGTTATTTATTATTAATCTACATATCATTTGAAGACACTTATCTGCCAGAAGATAAAAACCTGAGCAACCCTGGACTTCTGTGGCTCTCACTGCTTGGCGGTTCTCCCAGCCATGAAAGAGACAGGGAGAACTCAAAGTTCCCACAGAATCCCAAATGAAGCCTTAAGTTCAGTGACATGTTACTTGCATCATAGTATCAGGTATCCTCAAACCCACTCTTGATGAGCTACATCTGGAGTGGGTTTTGCGGCATGTAGGGTCTACCAGGATTGGGTATCTAGCCCAGGACGAGTTCCAAAAGGAAGGCCTGAGCAAAGTGTCCTGCCAGCCCAGACAGGGGAGAGTCTGCTGATAACCACCCCAGGAGGGACAGCTCCATAGCACCGGGCTCTGTTCTCCTGCTCCCGCCAGAACGAAGGATACTAGCCACTATGCTGCCCCGTGTTCTTCAGAGTAGTCCTAGTTGGGGTTCTGAAGGATTGATGAGACTAAACCTGAAAACCGAATCTGTGGTACAGGCTATGAACTGTCCTCGGAGGTCCCAACAGGAAACGCACGGCACAACCAATTCAGGAAGATTTGAAGAAGGTTTAATAAGCTTTCTGCTTACAGTGATGTGGGCAGAATGTAGAGAAGCCACAAAGGAGAATGGAACACTTTAGGGTGTGAGGAGGCACAGAAGGGAGCTGCTCCTGGAAGCCAGAGACACACGGAGCTGGGCAGAGCGGACCTGGGAGGAATTGCCAGCCTGCAGCAGCCCCGCAGTGGGGGAGGAGGCTGCGGAAGAAGAGCCCTGGTCTCACACTCCTCTCTCCCCATCTCCCACCCATCCAGCTCCTCACCGGCCAAACCTAAACAGAGGTCAAAGCGTAAGGGAGCCCACTGATGTCGTCTTATCTCTCCTGGGGCCTGGAGAAGGGTGAAGAAGGGTGAAGAAGTGTGAAGAGCAGAACTGGAGGGGCCAATGGAACATATCCTGCACACAGACAGAGAGATCTGGAGCCAAGCTCCTGCTGTGTGACCTTGAGCAAGTCACACACCCTCTCTGAGCTGCAGTTTCTTCAGCTGCAAAGTCGAGATCATTCTATCTACTTCACAGACTTTCCCTAACAATTAAGTGAACACACACACACACAACCCAGAACTACTTTGGACACAATAGGTACTAGATGAAAGATAACTGATGTTGCTTCTTCTCTTCCCCTCAGCCTCCTCCTTCTCCTCCGCCTCCTCCCTTTCCTCCCTACTGTACTGTGGGGCTTTTGAAGGGTCTCTGAGTTGAGCTTCCTCCTAGTCTGATACCAGTGCTCTTGTTCCCTTACACCCCTGAGGGCCGGGCATTTGGCACTGTGGCCAAGGAGAAGGGTAATGTCGCAGGCCAAACACGCCTGCAAGACATATTGAACTGAGGCCCTTGTTGATAACCTTGTTTTGTCTTTGACCTCCCCAGAGGTGGATCACCTAAGGGAAGCCAAATCTCCTGCAGGAAGCCCATGTCCACTGTCAACTGTCAGGCTTTGTTTTATCCAAACAGAGCACAGAGGTTCTCATCATTCCTCAACTCTGGTCAGAGTCAATGGTGGCTGTTCCTGAACATAAAAAACCAGAGGTGGGAATTCCCTAGGGGTTCAGTGGTTAAGACGCCATGCTCTCATTGACAAGGGCCCGGGTTCGATCTCCAGTCAGTGAACTGAGATCCCACAAGTTGTGTGATGCAGCCCCCAGCAAAAAAAAAAAGAAGGCCAGAGATCATGTGCTGGGGACAGGGAGCGCTGAGGATTCAGGCAGCAGAAGGTGGATGGCTTTCTCTTGATGTTTCCCTCTCAGGAGGAAGCCGGAGTGCAAGGTATCAAAGGGACTAGGTGGCCCATGATGCCTCATGCCCCTGAAGGGGGTCCGTGAATCAGAAGTTTTTTTTTGTACTGGGGTACAGCTGATTAATGATGTTGTGATAGTTTTAGGTGAACAGCAAAGGGACTCAGCCATGCATATACATGTATCCCTTCTCCCCCAAACTCCCCTCTCATCCAGGCTGCCACATAGCATTGAGCAGAATTCCATGTGCTACACAGTAGGTCCTTGTTGGTTAACTATTTTAAATATAGCAGAGTATACGTGTCCATTCCAAACTCCCTAACTAGTCCTGTGTTATGCTATGCTAAGTCACTTCAGTCGTCTAGTTCTTTTCAATGTAACCTGCAGGTTCCTCTGTCCATGGGATTCTCCAGGCAAGAATACTAGAGTGGGTTGCCATTCCCTTCTCCAGGGGATCTTCCCACCCCAGGGATGGAACCCCCGTCTCTTATGTCTCCTATGTTGGCAGGTGGGTTCTTTACCACTAGTGTCACCTAGGAAGCCCAACTATCCCTTGCCCCTGGCAACCATATGTTCAGAGCTCAAGAGTTTGAAAACATCTGCCTTGAGATGATTTTCCTGCCCTGCTAGTACTGGCAGGTTTGGGCACTGAAATGGCAGAGGGTATCAGGCTCTTCGTTGACTCTAGAACAACTAGTTTGAATCTGTGATGAGAAACAGAGCATTTTTAGATTTCTCCTTGGATCTGTTGAAACTTCCACATTACTGGGATCACCAGTCTGGCTGGAGCCACCAACACAGCATTCTTTGGTGTTTTAGAACACAAAGCTACTTCCCCTCAGGGCTTCACTTTGCAGCCACTGAACATCTAAGGCTTTTGCTGACTTACATTTTTCTCTGGGCCAACTGGCTCATTCTGTAGGGCTTCCACAAGAATGGGCTGGGAGCTTAACTCTGGGTCATGTCCTGATTAGGGGTTTCTCAAGAGGAAGAATGAGCTAGCTATTTCCTGAGATGAGAGAGGGGAATTTTTTTCTTTCTTACTGTAACTGCTCAGAACAGTCTGTGCTAAAGCCGAGTTTTGTGCCGGGAGAGAGAGAACATTTTTGCAATGATGTAGCAGAATCCCAAGGATTCTGCCAATGGCTCTTTTCTTGGTGTCACATTCAATTTCTCTTGTGGCCAATACTTCCTGGAGATCAAAGGCAAGTTCTGAAGCAGAGATAGCAAGGTCAGCCTCCTACAGTCATGTAAGAACTAGCAATACAAGCCTTTTGTCACTATAAATACAGTCATTGCAAGAGGAGTGGGACCTGTGGTCAGCTCATTACATAACCTCATCACAGGGGCAGGGGATGCCCAACTCCAGCCAATTGTTACCCAGCAGAAATGCAGGCCAGGATGATTTACCTTCCAGTGTTTCAGGAGAAACCTGAAGTCTACATTTTTATGGGAAACATGGGATTTTCAACTGTTGCTTTTAATTTTTTTAAAGGATGNAGGCATGCTTGTCACAGTTGCTGAGCCTCCACTGACACAATCACAGTTGACATTTGGCTTTTTTTAACTTATAAAAATGATACTCGTTTGTGATGGTAAAGAAATCATCACATTCCCTTGCCAGGACTTCGGTTTACATTTTGCATACGTGTTTCTCGGTCCATCACAAGGTCCTGCCAGGAGCTTGGTCTCCTGTTTCTGCAAACCCAGCACGGGCTTCACCCTCGGTTCCGTCTGTCGTCCATGTAGGTTCCTGCCCGGTACCTCTGTCAGAGCATCTGCCCCACCCCCAGGCGCTGGCTCAGCGCCCAGCATGGACCCCGTTACCCGAGGAGGCATGAGAGGGTGGTGGTCCAGGCCACCCAGCTTAGCACCTGTGGGATCTTCCCCGGCAAGGACCCTCATACTTCCAAGGGCAGGCCCGCACCCCCATGTCGATCATCAAAACCCCCCTCCCATGCCAGGACTTTTCCTGCCTTGGCCAGCTCCCGTGAACCTGGTTTTCCTGTTTCACTTGCTGTCCTCGTACTCTGGGGGCTGGCTCTTGATAACCACCTTGTTTCCTTCAAGTTAATACTGTCTGTTTCCAACATGCTTTCTCAGCTTGAACTCATAAAGACCAGAGCAATTGCCTGTCACCGGCTATGCCTTTTATTCCTCATCTGTATCATACACTGATTACATTCCTGTGATTAAAAGCTTTTTTTTTTAACTTCGCTCTTCTTCCTACCAATACAGTCCTTTACCTAGTATTCCTTTAAATATTTGTTTCAAAGATTAAAATGCATCTCTTCCTCTGGGAGCAAGTATCACAGAGTTCTTTCTGGGAGTCCTGCTTATTTTTGTTGTCTCTCTCAAGGAACGGTCCTCTTCTCGGCAGATCATTCCGGCGGCCAGCACGTCCCAGCNAAATATTTGTTTCAAAGATTAAAATGCATCTCTTCCTCTGGGAGCAAGTATCACAGAGTTCTTTCTGGGAGTCCTGCTTATTTTTGTTGTCTCTCTCAAGGAACGGTCCTCTTCTCGGCAGATCATTCCGGCAGCTAGCACGTCCCAGTTGACCCTCGTGGATCTAATCTGTGCGCTGAGCACCCTGCAGACAGACTCAGTGCTGCACCTGGTGAAGGAGGTGGTGAAGCACCCACCGCAGGTCCGCGGGGACGAGGTCAGGAGCCCGGGGGCCCTCGGATGAACGCAGGACTCTTCCAGTCCACATCGTATAGATGACATCTGGGAGGGAAACAAAGGTTGCAGGAGCACCTGGGAATTCAAGGGGCCGTAAAAGGGAGGTGTTCTCACCGGACTTTGTGGAGATGCACAAGACATGCTCCACGGACTCCCGTCTTGAGGTGCGCACCACCTGAGACGGGGTACCAACTTCCATCCTTACAGCCCACCGCAGAGCACTCTGCCCAGTAGTGGTTCTGTTTGCTGCAACGTATTTTGTTTATTTGACTGCACTGGGTCTTAGCTGCATCTTGTAGGATCTTTTGTTGCGGGTGCCTGGGCCCTCTTGTTGTGGCACTTGGGCTCAGCAGTTGCGGCACACAGGCTTAGTTGCTCCGAGGCAGGTGGGATCTTATTTCCCCAGGCCATGGATCAAACCCACGTCTCTTGCATTCTTAACTACTGGACCACCAGTGAAATCCCTGGTAGTGATTCTTATCAAGGGCTTGTTGCATGCCAAATCAAGTAAATCTAGAAAGAGGAAATGGCACTTGGCTTCCAGGAACTTGTAGCCTAAAAAGCATCAAAGATAAACAAAGCCAGATGCTAGTTAAAGGTGGAAAAGACCGACTTCATTCAGTAGCTCCAGCAGTGAGGGAAGAGGTGTGGTCAGTTCCAGTTTGTGCAGAGGTGTTTATGGGGAGGATGAATAGAAAGGGTGAAGGAGCAGGGCTTCGGCAGAGTCAGGGGAGTGGAAAGTTACAAATAAGCAGAAAGGGGCTTGGTGAGTGTAATTAGACCATACTTACTGACTGTGTTGCAAAAGGTTGGTTCCTATGCTCCCCAGGAGACTGGAAGATAGGGGCCCTGTCTTTCTTGATGATATTTTAAAAGGATGGCTGCCAGGTCCTTGGGAAAGACATTCCTGGGTTGGAGAAGATGCATTCACATCCCAGAGGGACAGAGGAAGGATTTGTAACCATAAGCTTTTCCTAATAAATGCTGGAAGGAGGGGAGGTCAGGAACTTACCAGGACTTGGCTGAACACACAGCAGATTCCTTCTGAGGCCGTGAGCTTTCTCATTTTAAGGGGGTCGAGGTCATCTCCCTAGAACACAGCCTTGAGCTTCTGGGAACCATAGTCGTGTTTGCTCAAGTCTCTTAGTGTGTGGGGTGAATGGAATTGTTTGTGCCGAAGGTACAACCTTGTAGATCAAGGCTGAGGCTTGGTCAAAATGAAGGCTCAGAGGAGCCTGGCTAAGGACTTCCCTGGCAGTCCAATGGTTAGGACTCTTCACTTTCACTGCTGAGGGTCCCAGTTCAATGCCTGGTCTGGGAACTAAGATCTCACAAGCCGTGCTGTGTGGCTGAAAAAAAAAACACACCCAGGGACTTCTCCAGTGGTCCAGTAGCTTAAAACTCTGTGCTGTCCAATGCAGGGCACCCGAGTTTGATCCCTAGTCAGGGAACTGAATTCAACATGAGTTTGAGCAAACTCCAGGAGATAGGGAAGGCTGGGGTGCTATAGTCCTTGGGGTCACCCAGAGTTAGACATGACTTAGCCACTGAACCACAGCAGTAACAGGGAACCAGATCCCATAGGATGCAACTAAAGCTTCTGCATGCCAGAACTAAGACCTGGAGCAGCCAAATAAACAAGTAAATATTGAAAAAATACAAAAGCAGAGGGGCCTGACTAGACTAGGTCAAGGAGAGCATCTTTGTCCAGGGGCAAGTTCAGTTCAGTTCAGTTGCTCAGTCGTGTCCGACTCTTTGCGACCCCATGAATTGGCAGCACGCCAGGCCTCCCTGTTCATCACCATCTCCCGGAGTTCACTCAGACTCCCATCCGTCGAGTCCATGATGCCATGCAGCCATCTCATCCTTGGTCGTCCCCTTCTGCTGCCCCCAATCCCTCCCAGCATCAGAATCTTTTCCAGTGAGTCAGCTCTTCGCATGAGGTGGCCAAAGTACTGGAGTTTCAGCTTCAGCATCATTCCTTCCAAAGAACACCCAGGGTTGATGTCCTTCAGAATGGACTGGTTGGATCTCCTTGGAGTCCAAGGGACTCTCAAGAGTCTTCTCCAACACCACAGTTCAAAAGCATCAATTCTTTGGCACTCAACTTTCTTCACAGTCCAACTCTCACATCCATACATGACCACAATAAAAATCATAGCCTTGACTAGACAGACCTTAGTCGGCAAGGTAATGTCTCTGCTTTTGAATATACTATCTAGGTTGGTATAACTTTTCTTCCAAGGAGTAAGNAGAAGACTCTTGAGAGTCCCTTGGACTGCAAGGAGATCCATCCAGTCCATCCTAAAGGAGATTAGTCCTGAATACTCATTGGAAGGACTGATGCTGAAGGTGAAGCTCCAACAGTTCGGCCACCTGATGCAAAGAGCTGACTCACTGGGAAAGACCCTGATGCATGGAAAGATTGAAGGCAGAAGAAGAAGGGGATCACAGAGGATGAGATAGTTGGATGGCATCATCGACTCTATGGCTATGAGTTTGACTAAGCTCCGGAAGTTGGTGATGCACAGGGAAGCCTGGTGTGCTGCAGTACATGGGGTCGCAAAGAGTCACACATGACTGAGGGACTGAACTGACTGTAAATAACCTTAGAAGGCAATTGGTTAAACAGATTATGCATAACCACACAATGAAATACTACAAAAGATTAAGAAGAATGAGGCAGATCTGTCATTGCTAATGTGGACCAGCCTTAAGAGAAAACTATTAATTTAAAAAAGTGAGATAGATGACATCCCTTGTATATGGGATCTAAAAAGAAATGATACAAATGAACTAACTTACAAAACAGAAAGATACTCACATACTTAGAGAATGATCTTATGGTTGCCCGGGTGAAGGATGTGGGGGGCAGGGATAGTTACAGAGTTTGGGATGGACCTGCTGTATTTAAAATAGATAAGCAGCAAGAATCTATTGTATAGCACATGAAACTGCTTAGTGTTATGTGGAAGCCTGGATGGGAGGAGAGTTTGGGGGAGAATGAATACATGCATATGTATGGCTGAGTACCTTTGCTGTTCACCTGAACTATCACAACATTGTTAATCAGCTATACACCAATCCAAAATACAAATTTAAAAATTAAAATTTTTAAAAGTGAGATGGAGACTAGTATGTATGGTGTCCTAGCGGTTTTGCAAAGAAGGAAAAAATGAATATATATGTGTTTGCATAATCATAGACTATCTATGGAGAAATACACAAAAATCTGGTAACCATAGTTGCCGTAGTTTTCTCTGGGGAGGGGATCTGAGAAACTGGGGTTCAGAAGAAGGAGAGAGACTTTTCACCATATGCTCTTTCATACTGCTTGAATATTTTTTCAGTGTGCAAATTACAGATATTGCCTCTAACATTAGTTGATTTTAAAAATTAAATCTCTTCAGTAAGATATGTTCTATTATTTTAATTCTTCTAGAATATGCCACTGCTATCATATAGGCACAATTGCATTTCTTTAACTTATACTCCAAAAAAATTCTGTCATCTTTTTATACATTAAGCAAACTGATAATGCTGTGGGTTTACTTCTGATGTGAAATTTTTGTTAAAATGATCAGCTTTGGGGGCGATAGTTATCCAGTTTGATTCCATGAAATAGAACTATAGCTTATTAAGTCCTAATTGATTGGAGTAGATTGCTTCAATTATGCTATAGGAACACAAAAGATGAATGTTCTAACCATGGCTTCTGGCATGTGCGAGGGCCTTGATTGGCTTTGCTGGATGATGGAATGTGTAGGTATGAATTATAGAGAAGAATAAGAAACAGAAACTTCAAGGATTTAACAGTGAAGCCTGCAAATTCATGCCAAAATTTTCACCAACTGACAGCAAAATGAAGAGCAAAGATATGAAATGGGTTTTTTGAAAGCTACATTTACTCAATTTAAATTCTGACTTTGGAAATTAAGATCTTCTATATTTTGTATGTGACAAGTCCTTTTTTAAATGAATAATGTGATAACAAATAGTAATTGTTGACTTTTATTTTTAAAGCTCTTATTTGATAAAATAAAAGGGACAAAACCTACGCTTAACTCCCAAATCTCGTTTTGTTTGGTAACTATGTTTNATGTGACAAGTCCTTTTTTAAATGAATAATGTGATAACAAATAGTAATTGTTGACTTTTATTTTTAAAGCTCTTATTTGATAAAATAAAAGGGACAAAACCTACGCTTAACTCCCAAATCTTGTTTTGTTTGGTAACTATGTTTGGTAACAACAAGAAGCCAGAAGTTATAGAGCTTTCAAAACAGACTATCAATGAAAAACAGACTTCCTAGCAATCGGCTACTTCTTATTAGACTTTTTATTTTTTATCAATAGTTCTATGTAAGACATTATTTCTAAAAGTACTACACAAAACAAGTATTAATATTAGTACATTCTCAATATGATTTGCTTTTTAAAAGAATTATCTAAAACTCTCAAGTTATTTTTTTAAAATTTTCACTTGGAAACAGTAACTCTTTCATAAAATAACAATTTTAAGAAAATTGAACATGACTCCTAAAATAGTAAGCTAAAGTACCATGAGAAAATGTTTTACATTTGATTGAAGCCATAACTGGGAAACATCAGCACCCTTAACTCTCAGTGACCACTTTCACCCTCCCTACCATGAAGGCCTGCTCATCATTAACCAAAAGGAAGAGAGTATTACAGCTATGACAGCAACTTCAATTTGTTGACAAACTGTTGACCATGGATTTTTTTTTTCCCTCAAGTAATCATTTTTTTTGTCTTCCAGCCTTTTGGGGTCATTGTAAATCTGTATGGCAGCTTTGACGGGAACGCATAGTCAAATCAATGACCCAGTACACTGGGAAATAAATGACACTGGAAATGGGTTCAATTTAGGGAGCATCTATTGAGTGTCTGTGGCAGGCTGTCCTAGCATCTGGATACAGAGCGCATGCTACCTGGCCCCTGTCTGATCTCAGATTGCTCACTGTCTNACCCAGTACACTGGGAAATAAATGACACTGGAAATGGGTTCAATTTAGGGAGCATCTATTGAGTGTCTGTGGCAGGCTGTCCTAGCATCTGGATACAGAGCGCATGCTACCTGGCCCCTGTCTGATCTCAGATTGCTCACTGTCTACCCAGAATTCTTGTATGTATATCATTAACCATAATATGAAATCTGTGTTCTGCTAGAAACAGGATAAACTACTATGGAAAGAAAAAGGGTGTGGAAGCGGGTAATTCCACCTGTATCCAGGAAGCTTTTGAAGGGTTCTAGGAGATGACTGCTTTGAAACTAGATCTTAAAGAATGAATGGTGAAAAAGACCTTCGATGCTCTGATGGCAGTATCACAGAGATTGAACTTAACCTATTTATGAGCTTGTTTTCCCCATTAAAATGTGAGCACTTGAAGACAAGAGCTCTGCTTCATTTTGCCTTGTAGATACACTAGCACTTACCAGCAGGGCTTCAGGCAGCAGGAGCTCAGTACAGGAAAGCAGGAACTGACTGAGCAACAATGTAAATTCTGAAAGGCAGAGTTTAAAGCAGAAGATTACAGGCTCCTGATCAGTAGTAAGCAAGATCAAGAGGGACACTTTGGAAGAAACTAATACATAATACATGGTCATGACTCCTCAACTACCCAACCACGACTTGAGTAAACAGTTTCTTTTAAACTTTTTTTTTGGCGGGGGGAGGGGAACTGCAGTAGGTCTTTGTTGCTGCATGTGGGCTTTCTCTAGTTGGTGAGTGGGGGTTACTCTCTAATTTTGATGCAAGCGCTTCTCACTGTGCTGGCTTCTCTTGTTGTGCAGCACGGGTTCAGGGTGTGTGGGCTTCAATAGTTGTTGGGCTTTGTTGCACCACAGCTTGTGGGATCCTCCCAGACCAGGTATTGAACCAATATCTCCTACACTGGTAGGTGAATGGTTAATCACAAGACCACCAGGGAAGTCCCTTGAGTAAGCAGTTTTGAAACATGCTTTCTACCATGAATTTTTACAGAATTCATTTATTATATTCCCATCCTCGGTGATGAGGTGTCAAACTTTTAAAATATCTGAATTCTGGACCTGATAGAGTCTGAGTATTTGACCTTACCTGAGTGGGAATACCAGACCACCTAAACCTGCCTCTTGAGAAATCTGTATGCAGGTCAGGAAGCAACAGTTAGAACTGGACATGGAACAACAGACTGGTTCCAAATAGGAAAAGGAGTACGTCAAGGCTGTATATCTTCACCCTGCTTATTTAACCTATATGCAGAGTACATCATGAGAAACACTGAACTGGAAGAAACACAAACTGGAATCAAGACTGCCGGGAGAAATATCAATAACCTCAGATATGCAGATGACACTACCCTTATGGCAGAAAGTGAAGAGGAGCTAAAAAAAGCCTCTTGATGAAAGTGAAAAAGGAGAGTGAAAAAGTTGGCTTAAAGCTGAACATTCAGAAAACGAAGAAGATCATGGCATCCGGTCCCATCACTTCATGGGAAATAGATGG
>SJYV01036778.1:0-12676 GCA_006410875.1 Neotragus pygmaeus | reverse complement strand
ACTGATGCTATCATCTCATCTTCTGCCGCCCTCTTCTCCTTTTGCCTTTAATCTTTCCCTGAAGCATCCATTAGACTTTTGTTCAAGCTGAAAATTGAGGCAGGCTTGAGGGAGACAGAATAGTGACGGGAGGAGACATACGGATGAGCCACAGGCAACTGAGCGGCACGGGTGGGTGAGGGCAGTCGCCACAGGGCTGAGCTGTGGCCACCTGGGCTGCGGACTGTGCCACCTCTGTCTGCCAGGCCTCAGAGAGGAGGCGGCGAGGCTTGGCTGAGGATGTCAGCAGGATGCCTTTGGGGAAATGTGCCTACACTTATTGGTCCCCATGAAGTTCAGGGGTGTCACTAATATAATCGGTAAAAAACATCTTTGGTGCAAAGAACAAAGGTTCTTTAAACTCTGAGCCTCAGTTCCCTCCACGTCTGTAAAGCAGAGGTAATATTAGCACATTCTCAAGAGTGAATATGTCGGCTTCCCAGGTGGCTCAGTGGTGAAGAATCCGCCTTTCAAGCAGGAGATGGGGGTTTGATCCCTGCGTTGGGAAGATCCCCTGGAGAAGGAAATGGCAACCCGCTCCAGTATCCTTGCCTGGAGAATCGCATGGACAGAGGAGCCTGGAAGGCTGCAGTCCGCGCGGTCACCAGAGTCGGACACGACTGAGCGACTAAACAACAGGGAGTGAGTGTATCCCTGGGGGTCATCAGTCATCCAGGAAGTCCTCCGGGAAGCTTGGGCTGGGCTTGGAGGATGAGTGTGCCAGAGGGAAGGAGGCGGCAGGACAGCGGGTGGGACCCCGGCAGCAGAGCGCGTGTGAGGACGGGAAGAAACTGGCTGAGGCTGTGTCCCTGAGGCAGGGGCGCGGTGGGGAGGCCTCGGCGGCTCGGGGCCCGAGGGTCGGCGGGCTGCACTTTACAAGACACTGAAGTCCAGCTTAGGGACTTGGGTCTTCATGGAAGAACGACAGAATCCACCGAAGTAGGGCAGGGACACGGTTGGGCCTGGGCTTCGGAGAGACCGACACACGNGGCCTCGGCGGCTCGGGGCCCGAGGGTCGGCGGGCTGCACTTTACAAGACACTGAAGTCCAGCTTAGGGACTTGGGTCTTCATGGAAGAACGACGGAATCCACCGAAGTAGGGCAGGGACACGGTTGGGCCTGGGCTTCGGAGAGACCGACACACGGCCGGCAGACGGCGGACAGTCTGGAGGAGGGGCGTGGAGGCCGGCTGGCAGTTTCTGCAGGGCCCGCCAGGCAGGCGGCAGCTCTGCAGACAGAGGAAACGGACTTGAAAACATATTTAACAGCAAAAAATGGAAAAATTACTTTGCCGTTCAAATGAGCATCTTTTGGTAAAACTCCTATATTATTGTAATGTTATATGGTACAAAATTTTCTAGTGAGACCAAGTTTGAATGTTTACCTTTGGTTGTAAGACATACAATGAAGGAGAAAACATCTTGTGTTTTAAAGATTTTATTCTTACTTTCAGAGAATTCAAAGAAGACATACAGAAGAAATCTGACAACATATGTGGATTTATAATTCTAAAACTTAAATTCACAACAGGAAGCTTATACCCATTTCAGTGATATGTACATATTCATTCATATATGAAATATAAATGTACACTTCTGAAATAGTCTAAAGATACAACCTAAAAAGTGAAATATTTATCAAATATACAGAAATATATTGTATACACTTTTAGGAAGAGTAGTGAAAACATGCACATAAACGATATGTAAACATACTTTTTAAGAAAGTTTTATAAGTATTGCTTAAATCTATACATATTTTCCATTTATGAAATCACAATTTCCCAAGGAGTTCAAATCACATAACATGAGTTACATAATCTATAAGGCATGCACACTTTACTACTGACCCAATCTACAGTTGGGAAAATTAAGGCAGGAAACATCACCAAATATTTTTAAGCTGTGAGTAAACTTTAGAACATTGCCCTAAATAAACTTCAGATCCTAAATAAAATAATATGTACATCTTTTAAAAAATGATGTAAGCAAATTGTCATTAGAATACACACACAATTTAAAAATTTGATCCACACCTTAATATCATAGATTACATAGATGCAATGTCATAATTAAATAATTTCAGGATCCTTTAACACAAGGATGCACTGTAAATCATTAACATATCCTTGAACAGGAATTTTGACTTCATTAAAAGTTGTTCTTAACATAGAGATTTTCTCTAATTTTTCAATAATGTTTTTATTTCAAAATAAGAAAAAAAAAGTTTTATAGAGACCAGATAATATGAACCAACACTTTTGCTTCCATTATGATGCAGTATTTCCCCAAACGTTATATTAGAGTTACAATGAATGGATTGCCAATATCACCCTGAGCCACTGACAATCCAGCTACCGGAGGTCTTTCCCTGTGAAGTGTAGACTTTGAAAAGTGACGATTCCAGCGGGGAGTCGGATATGGGAGGGACGGAAAGGAGCAGTGACTTTCGCCTGGCTAACCGGGAAGCACCCAGCTGCTCCAGCGTGTCCCGGAAGATGCCAGGCGGAACAGCAAGACGAGCGCCCCGGTGCGGTCAAGCGCGCCGGTGCGGTCAGGCCACGCGTGTGCAGCGTGCACTCCCATGGCGGGCCTGGTCACGTGTGTGCAGCGTGTGATCCTGATGGCGGGCCTGGCCTCCCAACGCTCAGTCTGCTTCCCCTGAGCCAGAGGCAACGCTGACGCCATCAGCGGCACAGACAGCGCAGCTCCGGGGACCTCTGTGCAGAGACGGGGTGTGAGCACCTGAGCCTCCGTGTTCTTCCCGTGTCGTTTCATGGTGTTCCCCCTTTGCTTTTCAGTTGAGCAGAAGCCCAAAACTTCGTTCTTGCAGGAGGGTCAAAATTGCTGCTTTTGCTCTTGATTAACAACAACAAAAAATCTGAAATATAAGGCATACTCCAATTATACATCAGAGCAGTGTAATTAAACAAAAGGGATGATCAGCAAAAGTAAATGCTAAAGCAGCAGCACCCTGGGCTCTTGCGTTCCACCAGAGTATCTGTGCCCGAGCTGAAGACTGGGGGTTTCACAGTGAAGCTGGAGTTGCTCCAGGGTCCTACTTTTCAGCTCTGCTTGTTGCCGTGTTCAGAATCTGACAAATTGCCTAATGGTTCCAGACACCTGGGGCATCCCAGGTGGCACTAGTGGTTAAAAAAAAACAAACCTGTCTGCCCATGCAGGAGATGTAAGAGACATGGGTGGGGAAGAGCCCCTGGAATAGGAAATGGCAACTTGTTTCAGTATTCTTGCCTAGAAAAATCCCACAGACAGAAAAGCCTGGTGGGCTACAGTCCGTGGGGTCGCAAAGTCAGACATGACTGAGCGCTTGTCAGCAGCAGCGTCAGACACTTAGGGAGGAATTCACTGGGCCTCATTCAGAGATTTCATCTGAAATCACATGTTTCCCAAATAATCCACCTATCAGAAAGTGAAGTGAAGTGAAGTGAATTCGCATCCGACTCTTTGCGACTCTGTGGAGTATAGCCCGCCAGGCTCCTCCGTCCATGGGATTCTCCAGGCAGGAATACTGGAGTGGGTTGCCATTTCCTTCTCCAGGGGATCTTTCTGACCAGGGATTGAACCCAGGTCTCCGGCATTGCAGGCAGACGCTTAACCTCTGAGCCACTACTGCTACTGCTAAGTACCTTCAGTCGTGTCCAACTCTATGTGACCCCATAGACGGCAGCCCACCAGGCTCCCCAGGCCCTGGGATTCTCCAGGCAAGAACACTGGAGTGGGTTGCCAGTTCCTTCTCCAATGCACGAAAGTGAAAAGTGAAAGTGAAGTCGCTCAGTCGTGTCCGACTCTTCGCGACCCCGTGGACGGCAGCCCACCAGGCTCCTCCGTCCCTGGGATTTTCTGAGCCACCAGGGAAGCCCAAGTCCCCCTTAACTTGCTCTTAAGAAGCAGCAACCAGCTCGAGGCAAGTTCTAGGTGGCGCTGTTGAAACGGCTGAGTGAGTGAGGTTGCCTTTCACCACAGGCATCTAATTCTATAGAGCTGTTAGAGCTGTCGTATTTCCACATAAGCTGATATTGGAGGTTTCTCAGGTTAACGTTTTATCACTTTAATAGTTAAAAATTCATTTTACTGTGGATTGGAGGAAAACAAGTAGATTAAACACCACCAATTCATCAAGGAAATTATCGCTTTGGAATAAGGCTGGCCAGAGCTTGTGTTGGATTTCTGACCTACAGAAGGATAAAATCATAAACGCTAATGTTTTAGTCATTTGTAACTCCTTTCAGTAATTTTTTATGGCCGCAGTAGAAGACCAATACAGCCAGCCAACCTACTCAGTGACCAGCTGTCTAAGGCTGTACCAAGGTGAGTTAAGTGCATGAGAGAGACTCTCTGTCCTGCAAAGCCTTAAGATGTTGCCAACTGGTCCTCTACTGAAAAAGTGTGTCCCCAACCCCGATGGGAGCACGTGTGCTAAGTCACCTCAGTCGTGTCTGACTCTCTGACCCTGTGGACGGCAGCCCGCCAGGCTCCTCTGTCCGTGGGATTCTCCAGGCAAGAACACCCACCCATGGAGTGGGTCTCCATGCCCTCCTCCAGGGGACCTTCCCACCCAGGGATCCAACTTGTGTCTCTTAGGTCTCCTGCATTGGCAGGTGGGTTCTTCAGCACGAGTGCCACCTGGGAAGTCCCATGCCCTGATATTCACACCATGACGAGCAGCTTGAATTTTGGAGCGCTCATTTGATGAGAGGCTCTGGGTTACGTATTTTGTACTCACAGCAACTTTCTGGACGGATACTATTTTGGTCCGCATGTAACAAATGAACAAAAGTAATTCAGGCAGAAAGGTTAAGTAACTGTTCGGGTCACCGGGTGAACCGAGGGCAAGCAGGACTCCAGCCCACGCCCGGCTGACTCGCAAGCTCGGCTCACCACTGGGCCCCTCCGCGCCCCTGCTGCCCACCGAGGCTTCTCATCGCCGGCAGAAGGCGACAGGGAGCTGCCGGCCGGGTACCAGGATGCCCAAGTGCAGCATCTCCACGGGCTCCAGGTCCGTGGCCACGATGCCGTATTTGCGGACGATCTGAAACACAGGAGCACAGGAAGGTGGAGTTAGTCCCTCCACTCTTGCCTCGAGGAAAGCCCCGCATGCAGCCGCGGAAAGCTGCCAGCGTCTTACCCAGCAGAGTGCCAGGTGGAGCTGGAGTTCAGCCAACCGGCGACCAATGCACATTCTTTTTCCAACGCCAAATGGAAGATGGGCAAAAGGGCTGATCTTTTTCTTGTCCTGAAGCCATCGTTCCGGCCTAAACTGACTTGACTCCTCAAAGTTTTCTTCATTGGATCCCAACACATGGGTATTCAGAACCAATACAGTCTAAAATCACACAGAAACATAAAGCATGGAAACATCTGAATAGCAAGATTTACAAAAGCCATCACCTTACAAATGTGAAAGTAACCGGCAAATCCACAGTAACAGTGGAGGCCAGCACGCAGTGAGTGCTTGAAAAGCGCCGGGTGATATAAATGGTTCAGGAACCTTAAAATTTTGCATCTCATTTTCACAACAACCCATGTGGTAAGTTCTACTATTATTCCCATTTTACAGATGAGAAAGCTGAGGCTCGCAGAGGTTATGTAACTCACTCAAGGTCCTGCTTGCATCCGGGTCTCTCTGTCTCCATAACCCTTACTCCTAATACTAGACTGCACAACACATCAACTGTATACTGCAATCTACATTTTTCCAAAATGAATGCTATCCCAGTAAAAATGTTTCAGGAGATCTGCAGGGTACTTGTAAAGGGTATAAAGCTCTGTAAGGTACAGACTGTATACGTCTTACTTACTCCTTTGGGTAAAGCATATTCCCCCAGAACCATTGCCTTGTCGAGAGTCCGAGTTGTAAATGGGACACTTGGGTTAAGCCTGAAAATACAAAATCAGAGATGTCAAGGTGGGCACAGACCAAGTCTTAGCTCAAGGGAATTCAGAGTCTGGCTAAATAAACAATCACAACAATCACTGCCTAAGTTCTCAAAAAGGGGACATGATTCCAACTCTTTACAAAGCAGTTCTCTTTCTTCTCCACATTTACACCTCTTGCGTTTACTCCTCATTGTGTTGGTTAAACCCCCAGTGTGAGCTTACTTCATAGCTGCTGACAGTGACTGTCCCATTTCACTCCAGACTTCAAATGTGTGCATTTACACGCCTCGCCAGCAAGCTTGCTGTTTGTTAAGGGTTTATTCCATCTGCCCTTCATAAAGTTAAAGATATTTCCTTCGAATTCTAAGACCTTATGGGTTTCATTTTCCAGAAAAAGAATCTTGAAAGACCATTTTATACCGAGGCTCAGAAACCAGCCTGTCGTGTGATAATATGGGTCCTCACTGAGCTTTCGTCTCGCTCCCTTCATTTGTGCCCCTAATTTTAATTATTGCTTATAGTATCCACTCAAGTATTATTATTACTTATTTAAAGGGGGCAGACTCTGGGTTTCCAAGGTTTAATAGAATGTGCTCAAATGATTTAAGGAGTGAGTCATAGCTGGTCCTGGAGGGTTTTTTTTGTTTTGTTTGTTTGTGGTTTTTTTTTGGTAGCTTGCTAAATGTTTATGAATCAACTATGGGAGGGGGATCCCTTATTATGTGTTGGAGAGAACAGCCATCTGACATTCATATTAGCTTAGGCACATGTTCTTACCTCATAGATTCTTTCAGACAGGCTTTTAAATATGGCATGTTCCTCAAATCCTCTGCCCGTGGCAACTGATTCTCAGGCAATACACTCTGAATTTCCTTAAGAAGCTTTTGTTGCACGTGGGGATTACGGGATAAATTGTAGAGAATCCACATTAAGCTGTTTGCCGTCTGAAAGCCAAATGGACGTAAACTTGAGTTTTCTGTAAATAAGCTGCCTTAAAGTCTGTATCAGCTGAAGTAAAGGCGATGCCCATCACCTTGTGAAGACATATGAGCGATGCTTTTCCACACACCCTTCTTGGCTGTGTCTCAAACGAATGCCATGTATGAAAAGTCAGATTCAGTTTATAAGACACAACCATGAATAACAGCTAATTTCCTGAGGGAATCAGAGTAGAATTCTTTGAATAGACAGCTGTATTAGGACATAAAATGTAGTTTGGTATAAAAACAGAACACAGATGAGGACATGTAAAACTGCGAAATGAGAAGCCAGACAGGTGATTGTAATAATATCAACTTTCAGGCTGTCGTAAGTTTATCTTACGTAAAATGTTACCATTAGGGGGAACTGGATGAAGGATTAAGGAATCCTCTCTATTGCTGCTTAGAACTGCATGTGAATCTACAATTATCTGAAAATAAAATTTGTTAATTAAGATGAATAATAATATAAAAATTGAGTGGGGAGAGACAGATGGAGGTCCTAGGAGTGTCACTAATAAAAATGGGGTTTTAAAATTTTTCAGTGCAAATGCACAAGAAACTGCATTTCTGGAATTTAAAAGAAAGCCTTTTTTTTTTTTTTGCCACACCCTCGAAAGCTACCATAAAATAAAAAGGCATTGTCTATACTCAGAGTTTCAGCCTCAAGCAAAGAGCCCTGGTAGAAGGCAGCCAATACCAAAATAAGAAATTCTAGCATCAAGTTGAGTATTTCAAGGAAGCAGCCACAATTCTGACAAAGACACTCATGTCCTTTTAAGTGGCATCCTTTATTTTCTTTCCAAAGGCAATGAGAAGAGAAAAAATCCTGGCAGAAACAGCCAGTGCAGCTTTTAGCTTCATAGTGCTCCCCACTGGTAGCCTTACATGTTTGCTCTTGGGCCTATTCTTGGCTGCTGCTGCTAAGTCGCTTCAGTCGTGTCCGACTCTGTGCGACCCATGGACTGCAGCCCACCAGGCTCCCCCGTCCATGGGATTTTCCAGGAGAGAGTACTGGAGTGGGGCGCCATCACCTTCTCCGTATTCTTGGCTAATTTAGGCCAAATATCCCCATAAAAATGGTTGCTGTGCCCTCTCGGCAAACTGTCACTCACACAATAAAGCAAAGTGCAGGACAACTTGGAGCCGATGGTATTTATTATTTTTGGAAGAAGATGCCTCCAAGAAGCCTTCTTCATGTCAGAGGACTGGCAGCCTCAGCTGCAAATAAACCGTGGGTGTCATTATTACAAGAGGCCGATTTTCAAAACAGGAAGAGGGCGTAGCCACCAAATTAGATACACTTTCAGATTTCTCTGATTTTCCAAATGTGATGTTCAGAATAGCCAGGACGAAAAAAGAAACAGATTGACCCATATCAGTGGGTCCCTTACCGCACATACCAAACAGAGTTCCCAAAGGCAGATAACTGTAGCTTTCACCAGAGCCCTGAAGGACAGCCCTGGCCTGTGGGGGTAACTGCAGAGGCGGGACGCAGGGCAAGCGGCCTCAGAAACCTCAGGGGCGCAAAGTATCCCGGCCTGACCTCCGCAGAGACCCGTCTCCTCGCTGGCCTTCCCACTTCCACTCTCTCGGTGGAGTCCACTCCCCATCCACCAGCCAGAGCCCACTCTTGTTGTTTTGCTAAGTCATGTCTGACTCTCTGCGATCCCGTGGACTGTAGCCCCTCTGTCCATGGGATTTCCCAGGCAGGAGTACTGGAATGTGTTGCCGTTTCCTCCTCCAGGGGGTCTTCCCGTCCCAGGGATTGAACCTGCATCTTCTGAATCGGCAGGTAAGTTCTTTACCACCTAACCACCAGGGAAGCCCAAGGAGCACTTTACCAAACCTCAGTGTGATACAGTTACTCCCTGTTTAAGATGCCGCAAGAGCTTTTCATCACAGGAGTGACAATCCAAATACCTCACTAAGTGAAAAGCATTCGTTGCTAAGTTGTGTCTGACTCTTTGCGACCCCATGGACTGCAGCCCACCAGGCTACTTTGTCCATGGAATTCTCCAGGCAAGAATACTGGAGTGGGTTGCCATTTCCTTCTCCAGGGGATCTTCCCAACTCAGGGATCGAATCTGGGTCTCTCACACTGTAGGCAGATTCTTTACCATCTGAGCCGCCAGGGAAGCCTTCCTGAGGCTCCTGGCTGACTGAGCCCATGGACTTCCCCAGGTCAGCTCTGACCCCGAGCGCTGGTTCTTCAGGCCAGCCCCTTTCTGCCCCAGGCCCTTTGCATGTGCTGTTTCCTCCTCTCCTTTCCACCTGCTCCTCCACCAGGTCTTCCCTCGGCTGTCTCCTTCTCATTATTCCAGCGTCAGCTCCAGTATGACGTCCTCAGAGAGGGACCACCTTCCCTGCCTCTCAATGATGTCACCCTGCTGTCTTGCTCCAGGGCCTGGACCACTATCTGAAACGATGCTATCTCACTGGTCGTTTACCTGTCCACTGTCGGTTCCCCACGGCCACTGAAGTTCGATGAGGGAAACTGGTTCTTCGTGGTCTCTCAAGTACCCGGAACAGTGCCTGACATGTAGCAGATACTCAATAGTTCCTAAATGCTTTCATTTATTGAACAAGTATTTACTGAACACCCACCATGTGCCAACTTCTATTCCACATCCTAGGAATACAGCAGGGGACAAAGCAAAGTCATCGCTGCTATGGAACTCACATTCCAGATGGAAAAAAAGAATAATGGGGGAAGCTTCACTGTTATCACTCTCAGGAGCCTCTCAGGGTAAGAGATTCAATGGGAAAACAAGCTAAAGTTCCCACTTTTCACAGTCTTCTGCAGCATGGGGAGAAATAAGAACCTTGCTATTCCCTGATGTAGAAGATCCTACTTTTTGTTCAGATCAGAAACACCACAGAACATGGAACAGAAGTGACCTGGTATACATTTTTCTCAGAGATGATAGTTGTGTGAGAGGCGTTGGGCCATCGAGGAATATTAATATTTTCACTCCAAAGGCACTGAAACTCACCTAAACGCCTGCCAGTATTTCTGTTTGGAGTTTGGCTGTACTGTGTACCTACTAGGAATGTCACCCATAGCCAGGACAGAATTTTGGCTTTTAAAATTAGCTGTCTCAGAGTTCCCTGGTGGTCTAGTGGTTAAGAATTTACCTGTTAGTGCGCAAAACACGGGTTTGACCCCTGGTCTGGGCAGATTCCACATGCCGAGGAGCAACCAAGCCCGTCTGCCACAACCACCGCGTTCCACGCACGGAGCCGGTGCCCCAGCAAGAGCTGCCCGCGCAGTGAGAGGCCCCACTCACAGCCAGAGAAAAGCCGTGCGCAGCAGCCAGGACCAGCGCCGCCAAAAACAAAATTCATGCGTAAAAGTATTCTTAAAAACTAATAAGTAAATAAAATAACATTAGCTGCTTCATTGAAATTGAGGTCAAGCTTTCCCAAACTCCCTCTGTTGACAATTTTAAGTGGAAAAAAAATATTGGACTAGCAGAGACTATTTCAGTATTTTTAGACTAAACAACCACCACAGTGAGGCACTTTGGTAAGAGGCAAAACTACCCAAAGTATATCCAGTTTTCAAAAGCCTGGATCACCTACCTTGCTACAGTGTAGGATTTCGCTGCTCCTGAGCTCCTGTAGTACCTCGATGTTTGTCACGACACTGATATTCTGCTCTGGACTTTTGTCCCTGCATCACGCTAAGTTGCTTCCCTCCTGCCCAGCTCTTTGTGACCCCATGGACTGCAGCCCGCCAGGCTCCTCTGTCCATGGGACTCTCCAGGCAAGAATGCTGGCGTGGGTTGCCATGCCCTCCTCCCGGGGATCTTCCCGACCCAGGGATCGAACCTGTGTCTCTTGCATCTCCTGCATTGTCACCAGCACCACCTGCGAAGCCCTTTTTGTCTCTAAAGCACATGAATTTTTCTATCACATTTACACGCACAGGCTGTGCACGGGGTGTCCCACACGTTCGAGTAGACTTTTTACTTCTGCTAAGCTTTTAAAGCTCAGTGCATCCTTATGGAATGGGTGAATTGAATGACCATGTACAATTCGTCATGGAAAAGATTTTACAGCCCATTGATTTAGTAAACCCAGACCAGGCCCACCCTTACCGTCTCCACCGCAGCCAGCTGGAGCTCCGTCACGGCTGCGTACAACTCTTTCTTTGAAAGCTGATTGTGGTGATATATGTCACAAAGCAAATCCATGCTGGGCTGCTCAGAATATTTCTCTAACCGGTTGTCCACACAAGATTTGACTATTGGAGGAGAGGAGAGGGGTGAAGAAATCAGCTGAAAGTCAGGATGAGGAAAAGAACAAAGCAGAACCCGGGATCAAATTCTCCCTGCAACGTCCAAAGAGTCTTTGCAGGCAATCTGACAATTTGTTAGATAAGCTAATGTTGCCTTGTTGCTAAGTCGCCAAGGACTGACCGATGCCTACATGAGCACAAGAGTCCCCTGGGAATCTTCTTAAAATGCAGCCTCTGACTGCAGGCTGGGCCTGGAAGTCTGGTTCCAGCAGGCTCCCCTGCGGTGCCAACGCTGGGTCTGTGGTCACATTTTGAGGAGGGAGCGCTGAGAGTTCTGGAGAGGTCATCGTGAGACGGGGCTGGGATTTGGGTCCATCTCAGACTCAGAACCTGGACTCACGTCCAGTCATGAAGCAGATGTGCTCACTGACATAGACGGGGGCTCTGGCTCCCAGATTAACAGACAGGAGAACCCCTCCCACCCGCTGCCGAGCGACAGTGCACGCACCCAGAGCGCAGGGCCCACGCCGGCAGACAGCGAAGGCAGATGCCTCTGCTTTGGTAAAGCACATTCTAGGCACACATCTCCTTCCTCTCAACCCATTATGGAAGGCACCATCATCTTAACAGTCGCAGTGAGGATGGCAAAAACGGTAGCACAAAAAAGGGCGCAGCAGTCAGAGGTGCGTCTTCTGGAGTGCTTCTGCCCGACCTCAAATCCTGGCTTTGCCATCACCTAGCAGGTGATCTTGATAAAGTTATTAACTTCCTTGTGCCTCATTTCGGTCAGGGGCGTCTGATAAGAGGACCTATATTATAGGATTTTTGTGAGAATAAATGAACATATGTGCATGCATGTGTGTGAGAATGTGTGTATATGTGTATATGTATGCATATGAATGCATGTGTGCGTGTGTGTATGTGAATGTGTGTACATGTATGTATGAATCTGTGTGTATGTGTGAATTCAGGTGCGCATGTGTGTGTGTGTGCACACACATGTGTATGTGTGAATGTGTGTGAACGTATATGTGAATGTGTGTATATGTATGTGTGAAGGTGTGTGAGTATATGTGTATGTGTATATGTATCTGTGAGAATGTGTGTGGGCATGTGTGCATGTTTATATAGTGTGAATGTGTGTATGTATGTGTGAACGTGTATCTGTGTGGATGTGTGTATGTGTGAGTGTGTGTGTGTGAGCACACAGTAGTTCTTAGCACCAAGTATCCCCTCTGCACCAGCAGCAGCTCTGACCCATGGAGACACTGGGCTATCCTAGGTTTTACATTATCCTTATTAGACTTGAAAACAGTTGCACTGAGATACATACTACTACAAATACTATTATGCTACTATTATTATTAGCCCGTTTTAAAGACAAGATCTGATACATAGAGTGCCTGATGAACTATGGAATGAGGTTCGTGACGTACGGGAGACAGGGATCGAGACCATCCCCATGGAAAAGCAAGGCAAAAAAGCAAAATGGCTGTCTGGGGAGGCCTTACAAATAG
>SJYV01036776.1:919346-964245 GCA_006410875.1 Neotragus pygmaeus | reverse complement strand
GGGGGAGAACTAACATAAGTCAAATATTTTTATTCAAATATCTCTTTAATCTTGGTTTTTATTTTACTTTTTCAAAGATGCGAACTGAGATTCAGAAATTGCTCAAAGGCACACAGCATAGAGTGGCAATATTAGAACATAAGGAGTTTACACTCTGAAAGTTGCTTGTTTATCAGGCCAGATATCCCCTTTAAACACTTGGTGCTCTTTCAGAAAGAAGTAAAGCTTCTGCAGGTGTGGTGCTAGCCAACCCCCTCTTCTCCTTCTGGAGCAGGGCTCTCCAACCTCTGGGGTCTAATCCCTCATGATCTGAGGTGGAGCTGATGTAATAATAATGGAAAGAAAGTGCATAATAAATGTAATGCACTTGAATAATCCCAAAACCATCTCCCTCCCCAGATCAGTGGAAAAATTATCTTCCATAAAGCCAGTCCCTGATGTCAAAAAGATTGGAGACCGCTACAGAAGAGGACAGATTCTAGCTGTCTCTACAGTCAGGACACTCTCAGACACATGGATTTTAAAGACATCATGGGACCAATCAATATATGAAGAAGAAACCAGAGTCAGGAGTTATCTCCTCTGTAAGTACAGATTTCCCCCAATGCTGACAGTGATGATAGTCAAAACAGAGGATGTTGCCTTATATGTGTGAAGTAAGCACCACTGTTGAACTGAGACAGCACACTACAGAACTGATATTAATAACATCATGTAAAAGTTTACTAAAATTTAGATGGAAATTTCCATGTAACCCCACACAGGTCATGTCAGCGGTGATTCCAGCACATTCATGTTGAGGATATTTCTACCAACTCACTCCCCTCACATACCCAGAAGACTGGAGAGCACATTTAAAGGGCATGATGATTAGAAATTAGGGGAGAAAAAAATCTTCTTACAGAAGCCTTAAATGCCAGGAGTCAATTTGATCTTTTAAATCCATTTAGTACAAGGTAAAGAACTATTGAAGATATTTTTGGAACAGGAGAAAAATCATCTTGGAGCTTCACTCAGGAAAAGAGTTTGAAGTTGTAAGTATTAGGAAGAGAGTACTGTACTGGAGTGATACATTTGTCCATACAGTGTGAACTAGAAGCCAGGACTAGGGTGCAAAAGCTCTATGAGTCGGTTGCTCTTTTTTTTCCATTCCACCTCCCCACATCTTCTCCCCACATTAAAGTGAGAGTAGGAAGCCATGCGGATGGCTGGCAACTGTCTTCACTGTTCCACGGTAGGAGCCAGACCTGCAGCCCCTTATGTGAAGTTCAACTCAATACAGTTGACAATTGCTCTAGGCAAAATTGAGCTCTCTGACTATTAAAATGAGAGAACTAACTATAAATTCTAGATTGTAGAATTTCAAATTTGAGACCTAAAGCTAAGGCTCCCACATACCAAAAATCCTTTATCTAGTCTCTAACATCATAATGATGCAGAGATATTGTACTGTATTGGTTACGGGTGTTGCTTATTTGGAGTGGGGATGGGCATTTGTGCATGCTACATCACTGATTTTACCGTGAGTTAAAAGTCAACCTGTTCCTTCCTGTTTCCCATGTCATCTCATAATAAAAAGTGCTAAATGACATTTTAAATAATTTTCAGGTTTTGTGTTACTGCTGCATTTAATAACCTTATAACAAATTGTCGTCATCTTTTATAATTCTTAGTAGCAATAAAGTCTTCATTATGTTCTTCCCTGCTGCCTTAACCTTGGTCTACTTAATAAATGCTATACATCAAAGTATAGCTAACGGGCCGTAAGACAATTTTAACACCTTCGTGGACTAATTACTAAAGTGGCCTTTATTTAATTCTCTGAGGACTAGCTCCAAGAAAATTACAACCCAGTGAAAACATGAACCAAAAACTCAATGTTAGGCTTTCATTGTAACAGACTAACACAAAGTGTCCACTTAGCCGATCATAGTAAATATGAATCAAATTAGTACTTATCCAGTTCAGTTATCATAAAATTTGCTTAAAAACTGTTTTCTCCCTCTAAAATTGACCCATTTAACTGAACTTTGCCAGCCCACAGAAAACAATTTTATTATAGTGGCCACTGATCAATTCTTTAAGAAAACTTCTAGTTAGGGACTAACTTTTTGAAAATACTGACTTGTCTAATAGTTCCTATATAATCAAAGAGAGCCTAACAAACCGTTTGCTGTATTAGAATGTAAAACTTTGTTAATACGTTTCTATTACACTAAAAATGATTTTTCGCTCTTCAAATATAAATTAAGAAGAAGAAAATAACTTCTAAATGAAAACAAGGACTCAATGAATTCAGTTCAGCTAATACATTTTAGTCTTACCCTTCAGAAATGGACTGTTACTGACAGTCCATTCCATTTAGGAATCCTCATTCCTAAATCAAGGAACCTCCGGTTCCTTAACACAGTCACATCTGCAAAATCCCTTTTGCTGGGGGAGACAGTATACTGGCAGCTTCTGGGTATTAGAGCACAAACATCTTTGGGAGGCTATTCTGGCTACCACATCCAGTTTCTGTAACTGCACTACCAATGGGGAGGCCCACAGTCAGGTGGCTTAGTGGTAAAGAATCCACTTGCCGATGCAGGAGACACAAGAGACGCAGGTTTGCTCTATGGGTTGGGAAGATCCACTGGAGTAGGAAATGGCAACCCACTCCAGTATTCTTGTCTGGGAAATCCCATGGACACAGGAGACTGGTGGGCTACAGTCTGTGGGGTTGCAAAGAGTTGGACATAACTGAGTGGGCACACATGAGCATGTGAACATGACATAACCTAGGACTTGGGGAGGATGGGCCTTCCATTTGCTTCCTCCCTATTCCAAACTGTGTCAGTTTACTCAGTCCCTTTTCCTTTGCTAGCCCTGTACATTTGCAAATTATTTAAGAAACTTTGTGATTCAGTCTAACATTTGTTCTGTCTTTCCGTTTCATGAGCTCTGGAATGATCTGTCTGAGAGTGAACTTGGAGGCTACTCTGGAATCAAGGTTAACTCTGCAAACAACAGGATCTCAGTCTTGGTTGGTCCCCAAATGGAGCCTCTCAAATCTCACAGCCTCATATGAATGAATCATGATTAATCTCAAATGAGAAAATAAATAATCGGTCGTTTATCTTTCCTGTAATAAAAGAACTCTATCTCTGGAAGAGTAGAAGATCAAATCGATCAAAAAGACTGAGAAAACTGAGTTAGAAGAAGGAGATATAGAAAGGAAAATAGTTTTGATTCGATAGAAACTAGAAACCACAAGAAGCATACTGCTTGGATTACCAGAAATGATAACTTTAATCTGAGTAGAAATTGAAGGTCAAAGAGGGAGGTAATTTGTGGTAGACAAGAAACGCCAGCCTCAAAGCAGGAAGAATTTAAAACTAGAAAAATAACTATGTTTTTTTTTAAGTAGGGCAGGCCAAAAAACCTGACTTAGGCATATTCTTGGCCTGCAAGATGCAATAATGTTCTTTGTCCCAGATTTCTTAATTTTATTTTTTAAGCTGGACTTTGTATCCATTTTAGACATCTAGTATTTGTCTATTTACATTAGTGCCACAAACAGTTACTTGGTCCCTGTTTTGTAGGAAGCATTTTTCTAGGTGCCTTAAGCCTGGCTTCTGGAAAACAAAAATTGAAATTAATGACTGTAGCATGTAACATGTTACATGATCTGGCTCCTACCAACCCTTCCAGCTTCTCACATCAGCTTTCCTTCAGTTCAGTTCAGTTCAGTTCAGTCGCTCAGTCATGTGCAGCCTTCCTTACTCTGCCAAAAATGTTTCCTTCCTGCTGTTCAGCAAGCACCCGAGTTATTTCCACTCTCAAGGTCTTTGCTGCTGCTTCCCCAGAATGCTCTTTTCAGATTCTGTTCCATGTCGGCTACCCCCTGTGCTAGACAATTCAGAGTTCTTCTCTGTCACTCTGTCAAAATCAGCATTGCCCAGTCCTGTCCCAAATATGCTCTGTGGGATCAATTCTTCCAAAGCACCCATAACTGTCTACAGTGACCTTATTTGTTTCTTTGGAATTATTCATTCTGTTTCCCTGTTTCTATTTACTAGGATGCAAACTCCATGAGACCAAGATTTTGCCTGTGTTCTTACCACTGTATCACCAGCACCCAACACTGAAAATGTTTTGCACATTTTAAATAAAACCCAAATGATTAAGAACTAAGTGAATGGATAGATAAATGGGTTTGAAGATGAATTAGATTATGTATTCTGGTAACATCATAGAATTTATAATCCTACTGAGATGTGAGATATGTGCAAAACCCCAAATTGTCATGTTTCTTGTTGAGTCCTGCCCCAAGGCCATAGAAGCAGAGCCCAGAACCAAGGTCACCTTAGAAGCTAATAGAGCCCTTTTGTATCTGTTGCCAAAAGCCCCCGATCATCACTAACAAGCTTCCTGACTCCAAATGAGGCAAAGATGCCCACTGCAGTAAACACCCCATAATGCCCCAACCAATCACCTAAGGTCCACCTTCCAGCAGGAATTTTCTTTTTCTTGGGGCTATAAAAATTGGCTATGAACTCATGATCACTGTCGACTCTCCCTGGTCTGTCAGGAGGTTGGCCTGCTATACTCACCCTGTCTACTTTATCTCTGCTCTTTTCTCTTAATAAACTCACTCCTTTCTGAAATGCTCTGTCTGGAAATTATTTTCCAACTGGAATTTGGACTGCCTTAACATTTCTGATTGGATTATAGTCACGGTTCCCAAACTGTGTGTCAAACCTACCAGGAAACCACAATTAACATTCAGAGGGGACACTGAATGTTTTAAATGCTTGAGGAATTTATAGGAAAACATACACTAGACATCATGAGAACTTCTAGGTCAAGGTACATCATACTTTCAATGTCAGATCACATTACATTTTTTGATGATGTCATATCTTTGTGAAGATGGGTTTTCTTATGGTTGCTGTGATAACAAGCAAATACATGCAAAAATCAGTGTGGAATAAGAAATGAAGTTGGTGGTATCCAGTTTGATTCCAAGACTTGAGAAACTGTACAGAGCCCAACAGATAAGTAATTCCAGTTATTAAAATTTAAACTTTATGTGCATGTGTGCTCAATCATGTCCGACTCTTTGTAACCCCATCGACTGTAGCCTGCCAGGCTCTTCTATCCATGGAATTTTCCAGGAAGATCCGGCTGCCTGTGCTTCGAGAGCTTCGACCCGCTGAGGTCACCGAAGGGCCACTGCCACTCATCCCCCAAATACTCGGGAGGCAAAAGAGAAGTCCTCGCCGCCGCGGAGTCCCTGCTGCCAGACTGTTAGCCGAGTGGGTTTGGAAGCAGAGAAGGGGGAGAACATAAAGCGCGATGTCTGCAAAGAGGGACGGCCGCGCTCATGGCCCACCCGCGTCCGGCCGCGGGAGCGAGGACNGTGCAACAAAGGATGAGATGGTTGGATGGCCTCATCGACTCAATGGACATGAGTTTGAGCAAACTCCAAGAGATTGTAGACGACAGGGAAGCCTGGCATGCTGCAGTCTGTGAGGTCACAAAGAATCAGACATGATTTAGTGACTAAGCAAGAACAATGACTCAATGACTGGAGGGAAGCAAAGTGAATTTTTAAAAGCAAACTGAATAAAAAAGCAAGTATTTAAGTTCTCAATAAAAATAAAAACTGAGATATAGAGTCCAGTGAACTATAGACTGAATAAAATAATGAGGTGGAATCATGATGACCAGCTCTTAAATTTGCCTGATATTCTGAAGGATGTGGAATAGTATGCTTTAAGGTTTAAGAATAACATAGCTAAAAGTAATCACTGTCTACATTTTCTCACTAGGTTGTATTTTCTGGAATTCTATAGAGTAATCTGTATTTTTATAGTGTGTTGCTACTATGTCAGATGCTGTTTGATATAACTGATTGTGGGTGTCTACAGGGAAAGTTTTCCCAGATCACTTCCCTCCTCTTGTAGGGTAAATGTAACTCAGTTACAAGTATTTAATTAAAAAGAATTATCCAGGTGACTGCATCTTCTTTAGCAGTGCCATCTTTACCTTGATCCTCTTTCTTTTGTTTATACACTGTTGTACCTACTGTATGCAGGCTCAGCAGTAAAGAATCCACCTGCAATGCAGGAGATGGGGGTTCAGTCCCTGGGTGGGGAAGACCCCCTGGAGAAATAAATGACAACCCATTCCAGTATCTTGCCTGTGAAATCCCAAGGACAGAGGAGCCTGGTGGACTACAGTCCATGGGCTTGCAAAAGAGTTGAATGTGACTTAGTGACTAAACAAGAAGCTATACAGTATAACCAAGTTGAAGGTCACAACTTTCTACAACAGAAAGCCTTGGCCCTTAGGACTTCAGAGTATAGCACATTGCCCTCAAAATTTAGCTCTCTGAATTCAATGGCTCTAACAGAAGCCCAGGGCCATTTTCCTTTGGCCAATAGAGCAGGTCCCCTTCTATACCTATTAGTTTCCTGTAGGAAAACAAAAAACAAAAAAAGACGACATTGATCCTTTCAGTAAACATTATAAATTGGAAAGAATATTAGAGATAAGCATATTGTGCTATGATCCTTTATACTTGAGAATAAAATTTAACTTTTTTTTTTTTCAATTATTCTCCATCTGCCCCCTATGAAACACAAATCTTTATTTGGTAAGGCCCCTTCTTGTTGTTGTTTAGTCACTGATTCATGTCTGACTCTTTCACACTCAATGGACTATAGCCCACCAGACTCCTCCGTCCACGGGATTTCCCAGGCAAGAATACTGGACTGGGTTGCCATTTCCTTCTCCAAGAGACCCTCCCCACCCAAGGATAGAACTCATGTCTCCTGCATTGGCAGGTAGATTCTTTATCACTGAGCCACCTGGAAAGCTCAACATTTGACAAATATGTTTATGGATTTAAATCTCTTGAAGGAATACTTTATAACTAGGACACACTCACCCTCAAACACACATCATGATTTAATATGTAAAAAAAAAAAAGACAACTTGCATTTTTAAACAATTTTAAACATAATTTTATCCAAATAAAAATAGCCACCAAGAGACTTTGTTTACAGTTGAGTGCTATGCTTATTTAAAAGATAAAGCCAATAAAGAAAATGCCCAAGGCTTTGATTATAGGTTGTTTTTTATACATTGCCAATCATTCTCAAGTTTAGTTTATACACCAGAAAGCCATACTAGACTGCTAATTTTCTGCCACAATGAAGAAAATGGCAGATCAAGATGACAAGTTTTATCAGTTCTTTATCTTTCTAGATTCTCCTCAGATTCCTTGGTGTGATTCAAGTAGAGATGTTTCTACTGATTCATTTTTGGTTTACTTTGTTAGGGAAAAAATGGACTCAAAATATGACTAACAGTGACTAAAATATTAATTATTTAAGCGATTACTGGGGCAATCACTTATTCCAATTTTCTGAGACATTGTTGATTACAAACATCTGTGTTATGGTTACCAGAAAGACAGAGCTAATGTTTTACAACATATATCCCAATTTTGTATTTGGAGCAAATGGTTGTACAATCTTCCATTCCCAAGTAGTAGTATTAAAACTTTCTGTATCACATTTCCAAAACAATAAAGGTAACTTTTTCAATGAATGAGTAGTTTGTGCACATTTGAAATAATTGGGAGTTACACTCAGGAGAACAAACTCCCTGCAATACTTTTGTGATCTGTTTCATGTTCATACCGAGCAGATTTGTGTTGTCAAGCGCTATCTGCATGGCTTCCCATCAAGGAAAGCTCAGTTGCTACAGATGTGTGTGTAACTCATTTGCCCACCTAGGCCTCACAAGACAGGGCTGAATCAACGCTCCAAGCACCCAACCCACAACAACCCTTGAGCGCAAGAGAGAAGAAAGGCCTGTGGATGTCAGTAAGGCTTCCTCAGTCATCCCATAATCATCAAATGGAGACTGAATATCTGGCTAAAGTAATCACATGCTTCATCCCCCTAAGGGCCTACAGGTGTCATGCTTCAGAAGATCATGTATCACTGAGGTGACCTCCAATGAAGAACAGTCAACCATGCAAGCTCTGAGAACTGTGGGGACACAAGGGACCGTCATCCAAACACTCATGGCACAAAGATCACCACACACACCTGTCCTCTACACCCACTGTGGGATCGGGCAGAGTGGGTAGAGGGGTTGGAACGTGTCCTCTTTGTGACCTCCAGCTGCCCCGAAAGGGTCTACCTGGAAAGTCACTAGGTGGCTAAAACCCTGATCCTTAAGCTTAATCTGTGCTAGAGTAATGATTTTTTTTTTAATGTGTGTATGTATGTAAACTATATGTCTCCCTCACTAAATGTCCTTCCCCAAGATTCTGTTTCATCCTAAAATGGCAAATTCATTCTAAGGGCATGACTTTAAACCTTTTCTATTACTGGGTAATAATTATTAGGACTAGTCAATAGAATCTGATACTATAGATAACTAAATACTGGTGTAAAGAGTGGAAAATACTAGTCTCTGGTTACATACTTCAAACTGGCTCATCTAATTTTATTTTGCTGATTTCATTTGTATTGGTGTACATATATCGATGGAATTGTCATCTTCTACCCTCCAACACAAAAGCAGAAAGAGTAAAAAAGAGAGTCTTTCTGAGTACTGTTACATAGATTAGCACATGAAAACCGGATGGAATAAAACTAGGCTGTGGTGAAGTCATTGAGCTTAGAGGCTCATATCTGATCAAACCTTTAACCTCACTATTTCCTTTCCTTCTCTGAGTATTTATTTTAACTCTGAATTTTAGTCTTTGGCCTTCAGTGCCAGAAATATTCTTACATGTTCAGATAAGGCACTTTCATCCAGTTAGATGTGTATAAGAGAAAACACACACCTATTTTAGCTCTAAAAACCAATCTAGTCATCAAACAGCCTCCATCTGGTTTCATAGTCACTTTATCTGTTGTCACAAACTCAGGTGTCCTCAACACAGTTAAGACTCAAATTAATCCTTTGTCCTTATTAGTATGTATGTATTCTGTTTCTAAGTTAAACCAAAATGGTGACCTTACTGGGGATTAGAGTCATGCTAAAGTGATTGCTTCCCTGGTGGCTCAGATAGTAAAGAATCTGCCTGCAATGCAGGAGACCCAGGTTTGACCCCTGCTTGGGAAGATTCCCTGGAGATGGGAATGGTGATCCACTCCAGTATTCTTGCCTGGAAAATCTCATGGACAGAGGAGCCTGGTGGGCTACAGTCTGACTCCCAGAGAGTCAGACATGACTGAGCAACTTTCAGTTTCTATCTGTTTTTCTATCTCAATCATAGATAGGGAAGAAAGGAAACATATATTTGTATATGTTGGTTTTGTTCATGTTATCTGTTCATGCTTGTGCTTAGCATGTCCCACTCTTTGAGACTCCCATGGACTGTAGCCCACCAGGCTCCTCCTGCCCGTGGGATTTCCCAGGCAAGAATACTGAAGTGGGTTATCATTTCCTCCTCCAGGGGATCTTCCTGACTCAAGGATCAAACCCAGGTCTCCTATGTCTCTTGCATTACAGGTTGATTCTTTACTCTTTACTCATGGGGGAAGCCTTCTCTTCATATTCATGTTATAGCAACAGGCAGTTATGAAAACAGAAAAAGAATACTTATAGTCTATGGATTTCCCTATAGCTCAGATGGTAAGGAATCTGCCTGCAATGCAGGAGACCTAGGTTCAATCCCTGGGTCAGGAAGATCCCCTGGAGAAGAAAATGGCAACCCACTCCAATAGTCTAGCCTGGAAAATTCCATAGACAGAGGAGCCTGGCAGGCTACAGTCTATGGGGTTGCAAAGAGTTGGACACAACTAAGCAACTAACACACACAACTTCAATACACATATTCTTAGCCACTCTGCTACCCAGCCTCTTCATAATGAAAAATTCAGCACTTACTTTCAATACCCACCAAGGAAATTTTTATCTGAACTATGACCAAAAGAAAATGGAATTTTTCTAAATAAGGGATTTACTACAAGGATCACACACACACACACACACACACACACACAAATTCCATGAAGTTTCACGAGGTCCTTCACAACCTGACATGTGAATTTTAGAAACAAAAAACTATACAAAAAACAAAATACATCTGAGACATAAATGAAACTTAGCAAGGTAGATTTTCATTATGCAAACCTACAGGTAAAGCAGTCAAGCTACAATACATCCCTTAGCAAACACAGCAGACTGTACAGCTGTGTAGCTGAACTATGCATTTTATGGCCAAGTCAATTTATCATGAAAATTGACCAGATTTCCAGATTTTGCAGGCTAATCCAGTTTGGTTTTAATAATTAAAATATAAGATAAAATGTGCCATAATTCACACTGTTATAATCTAGACTTACCCAAAACTCAGCAGATTTGAAATCATTCATTTATGTAATGATCACTGCATCAAAGTTGAGTACCCCCCAAAAAAAAGTTGAGTATCAACGTTTAATTAATGATCCAAAAAATTTCTGAAGCTTCCTCTAAAAGAAATGGGACTAAGTTCTATAAAATTTCCCAAAATCGACAACAAAAACAAAAAATAGGGATGGGAATCAAGGGAGTTTGGTATATTCTTTAAACCTTGTACTCCTTACAAAACTAGCAGTTACATCAAATTTCTCTAATCAAAGGATAGCAAAATGTCAGAATTGGAAAGGAAAAAAATTTATATCTAGTTCAGTTCAGTCAGTTCAGTCGCTCACTCGTGTCCAACTCTTTGTGACCCCATGAATCACAGCACGCCAGGCCTCCCTGTCCATCACCAACTCTAGGAGTTTACTCAAACTCATGTCCATCGAGTCAGTGATGCCATCCAGCCATCTCATCCTCTGTCATCCCCTTCTCCTTCTGCCCCCAATCCCTCCCAGCGTCAGGGTCTTTCCAATGAGTTAACTCTTCACATGAGGTGGCCAAAGTATTGGAGTTTCAGCTTCAGCATCCGTCCTTCCAATGAACACCCAGGACTGATCTCCTCCTAGTTAGGAACATAATTAAGAAAAACAATGTAGAGTTTTAAGGTTATTATATAAATCTGATGAGCATACACAAAGAAAAGCTCAAATCAAATGCAACCTGGTGGGTCAAATCTTCTCTTACAAGTTCTCTGTACATTTTTAACCCTTCTAGCACCATTTGTACATCCATAGTAAAGCAGCATGGACATGGTGTTTTTGTAGCATTTCCATTGTTTACCTTGTCACACAATAAAGTGTTTTAACTACTTTCCATTCTCCTAAATAATACAATAAGTACCTTAAAGACAAAAATCTATATATCCTGTGTTCTTTCTGTTGCTAACATCTAGTATACTGTTGTTGTTCTTTAAATATTTGTTGAATTATACAAAATTCAGTGCAGTAACTTTTAAGCACAAAGGATATCTATCTATTTCACTCTGTTTCTGGTATTATATAGTTATACACCAAGGGAAAGTGAGGGTATGTATGTGTATGTATAAATTGTACATACATATTTATATGTAATGTGTATATATTCCTTTGCAGGTGGTAAAGAATCTGCCTGCCAATACAGGAGACATAGGAAACAGGGGTTTGATCCCTGGGTCAGGAAGATCCCCTGGAGAAGTGAAGCTCACTCTAATATCTGCCTGGAGAATCCCATGGACAGAGAACCTGGGGGACTACAGGCCACAAGGTTGCAAAGAGTTCTACATGACTGAGCACACACACAATGAGGAGTATATATAATCTGTGTATAATGATACATAACCACATTATGTTATATACACAAATTATATATATACAAATAAATAAATATAGATATATATGTATTATCTCAAACTGGTCTGTCAGTAAACTATCAAGTCTTCATTCTTAAATTGTGTGGTTTAGAAAGGAGAAATTATTCAAAATTATTATATTATATATTATATAATTATTATATTAAAATTATTCNGATCAGCCCTGGGATTTCTTTGGAAGGAATGATGCTAAAGCTGAAACTCCAGTACTTTGGCCACCTTATGAAAAGAGTTGACTTATTGGAAAAGACTCTGATGCTGGGAGGGTTTGGGGGCAGGAGGAGAAGGGGACGACCGAGGATGAGATGGCTGGATGGCATCACCCACTCTATGGATGTAAGTCTGAGTGAACTCCGGGAGATGGTGATGAACAGGGAGGCCTCGTGTGGTGCAATTCATGGGGTCGCAAAGAGTCGGAATCGACTGAGCAACTGAACTGAACTGATACATATAATAAAACCAACAACGACCTGCTGTATAGCACATAAAACTAAACATTGTGTAATAACCTATAAGGGAAAAGCATCTGAAAAGGAATATGTATATATAACTGGATTACTGTGCTATATATACCTAAAACTACAGGATACTATAAATCAACTATATTTCATTTTTTTAAAGTAATCTAAAATATGATCCACCTCTTGTTACATAGATTGTGAAAGTCAAAGAGTCAGCACTGAATTTTTCTTATCCTTTGACAATTGGCGGGAAGGGTAGGAACTGCAGTGGTAACTAAATCTTTCAAAGGAAATTCTAATTAGCACAACAAATATAATTAGGATGACAATATCATTTTTAAAGTACATATCAGCTTTGTCTTTGAAGAGCTTGAAATCTTTATGACCCTGTAAAACGTGGGGGGAAGTAAGGGGGGACCTCAAACAGCCTTACAGGAAGTTTCAGGAAGAGAAATTTAATACCTGACTGATGAGAAGGATCACCAGTGGCCCAGAGCCATGAACAAGGTCGCTTAAATAGACAGAAATCCCTCCTCAGGTGTGGTCCCTTGACTGTGTATTTACACTGGCTCCTGTGTTGAGAGGAGGCCTTCACGGTTCTGAAAACTGCCAACAACTCCTGGCTGAGTGCAGCAGTAAACACGGTCTGTGATGCTAACCTCTGGTGCACTCCACATGTACCCAGATCTCCTAAGGCCTTCACTCCTCTCTGTCACAAGGTAGAACAACATTTGAGGTCAAGAGATTAGGGGGTGCAGAAAGCAATGAGAGAAGGAAAAAAATAAAAAAGTGACAGTTCATCGTTTAAAAAAGAGTGGGTTGGGTTAGTTAGCATCCACCCAGCCCACTTACCAGCTCTATGACCAACTAATTATTTAATATGTCAAAGTTTCTTCACCCATAAAATTAGAATTAAAACTGTATCTACATCATAAAATCAGCACAAAAATTTATGTCAAGCAAAGAGTGGTATGTAATAATTGCAATCCTGCCTGGAATGCTCACTAAAAACCATCAGGAAACCAAGACTTTGAAATAAAATGCAAATAAATACAAAGTTGCACACTGATCTTTTACTATTCAAACCAAGAATTCAAAAATAAGTTACTTAATTTAGAAAAGTTCCAAGGAGCATGGGCTTATATTTTACATGATAAAAATCTCAGTATTATAGACAGTCTTAAAAGACAAAAGCCATACCTTCTCCCACTAAGAAAATGCCACCTCACCTAATGAACTATCAAAAACTACACATTCTTAAAATTTATTTTACTGAAGTATAGTTAATTTACAATGTTGTGCTAATTTCTGCTGCACAGCAAAGTGATTCAGTTATATATACATATTATTTTTCATATTCTTTTCCATTATGATTGATCACAGGAAATTGAATATAGTTCCCTGTACTATACAGTAGGACTTGGTTGTTTATTATAACTATACATTTGAAGAAAGAATAACAAATTATAGTTTCTTCATAAATTTTTCTTGGATAAAATAAAGTCAAACTTCATTTATTACAAATATTCAACTCTGCATGTATATTTGACAATATAATGAAACCTATCAAAGTGAAACAAAGACAAATAATATGTGGTCTTAATGCCCGAAGAGTTTAGAATCTAGTAAACAAAAAAGGGTAGGCATAAATAATTATAATACTGACTCACAAGAGCTATGACAAAGATGCTTCAAAGCTTCCAGAGTACAGAGTCCAAGGATGAGGAGGATGCCATAGTAAAAGATGACTCAGGCCAGGAGGAAAATAAATCCTGAATGCCTTGAATGAACATCCATTTGTATGCTAGGAACATAACCAAATATACGACTGATTACTCCCACAAAAAGAATTACCCAAATGAAGGGGAAAAACTTGTCCCACATCCCACCATCACCATGACTATTTGAGAACCCAGAAGAAATTTCCAGGGAAAAGTTAATGCTTTTTTGCCTCCACACAGTTTAAAAACTATTTAGAGCACGAACCATTTCTTATTCAACTTTGTATTCTTTGGCACATAAAACAAAAATTGTTGTAGACCACTTAAAGAACTGGTCTCTTGGTCAGAAACCAGAATTCCCTCAGTTTTATGGCATGTTCTCTGAGTCCAGAAGTTAATCCCTACCAGTCAGAACTACCTCTGGCTTTTAGNTTTGTATTCTTTGGCACATAAAACAAAAATTGTTGTAGACCACTTAAAGAACTGGTCTCTTGGTCAGAAACCAGAATTCCCTCAGTTTTATGGCATGTTCTCTGAGTCCAGAAGTTAATCCCTACCAGTCAGAACTACCTCTGGCTTTTAGGAAATAAATCCTTGTTTTAGGGAGATACCTCCTCTGGGATCAAGGCATTTCACCAATGACTAGTGGCATTTAATGAATAAAATAGTCCTCAGTTTTGTTGGTCCCTCATTCTTGTACAGTTTGTTAATATTGAGAGACTTAGGACTTTTCCCAAAATTAACATCCATTTTCTTAATGACCTCAGAAGATATGGTGATGGTTGATTCATTATGGGCTTCTCATTGGTTAAAAGAATCTGCCTGCAGTGCAGGAGACATGGGTTCAATCTCTGGGAAGATCCCCTGGAGGAAGGCATGGTGACCCACTCCTGTATTCTTGCCTAGAGAATCCCATGGACAGAAAAGCCTGGTGGGCTACAGTCCATAAGGTCACACAGTGATAGACACATCTGAAGCCACTAAGCACACATGTAAGCATGATGCCATTATATTATTTAAATTCTGTTAAGTGCTAAATCCAATGTTACATGAAGATATTGATTTTTATTTCTTGAGCTATAGAAATCAAGAGGCATTGATATATCTAAAGATATTATGATGGGGCAAGAGTCAATACCAACTAAAGTGAAAGTGAAAGTGAAGTCGTGTCTGACTCTGTGACCCTGTAGACTGCAGACTACCCGGCTCCCCTGTGCATGGGATTTTCCAGGCAAGAGTACTGGAGTGGGTTCCCATTTCCTTCTCCAGGGCATCTTCCCAACCCAGGGATCGAACCCAGGTCTCCCACATTGTAGGCAGACNCTGTGACCCTGTAGACTGTAGCCTACCCGGCTCCCCTGTGCATGGGATTTTCCAGGCAAGAGTACTGGAGTGGGTTCCCATTTCCTTCTCCAGGGCATCTTCCCAACCCAGGGATCGAACCCAGGTCTCCCACATTGTAGGCAGACGCTTTACCATGTAATCCACCAGGGAAGTCCTAATACCAACTAAGGTGGCCCATAATCAGGAAGTTGTCCAACTAAAATGGTATGGGAGACAATCTTAGAGAAATTAATTATCAATGAATTTTGTACTATGTGTTTCAGCTTAGAGCCAGTCTAAACCTGGGAAACTTGTAGTTCAGGAAGATTAAAGTCATTCGAGGACTCACTGGTTTAAGCATTTGGCTGCAAGTCTTAGAAATCTGCTCTAGGACCTCTGTCCTAAAGCAGTCATTTCTCTTAACAGCGTGAGTGGGATTTTTGCAACCGGGACCACTCTACACTCAGAGCCCAGACTATCCAAACCTCCATCTCCCAGACTGGTTGGCAATTAAGTAGGACCCAAAGGAAATGGACTAAAATCACTTAGTTGTGTTGGGGACTCTTTAAGACCCAGTGGACTGTAGCCCACCAGGCTCCTCTGTCCATGGAATTCTCCAGGCAAGAATACTGGAGTGGGTTGCCNCAAAGGAAATGGACTAAAATCACTTAGTTGTGTTGGGGACTCTTTAAGACCCAGTGGACTGTAGCCCACCAGGCTCCTCTGTCCATGGAATTCTCCAGGCAAGAATACTGGAGTGGGTTGCCATTTCCTTCTCCAGGGGATCTTCCTGACCCACGTATCAAACCAGGGTCTCCCACATTGCAGGCAGATGCTTTACAGTCTGAGCTACTATGTAATCTAGAGTTCCCTAATTAAGGGTACTAATAACAGAAGGTTTCTATATACATAGCTTAAAAAGAGGAAGAGGCAAATGGAGATGATTTAAAGAGAAAGTAGGACATTTCAATGAATCACCTATAACCAAAAGTTGTTTTAACTCTAAGCAGAAGCTTTAGCAAATACTAATGTTCTGCGTTAAAAAAAAAAAAAAAAGCTATATGAACCTAAAATCAATTGCTCTTTCTGAAATACGTGGAAAAAAATAGTTATAAATAACTGATTCACAAGCAACATTTGTGAATCGACTTACTGGGAAAAATTAGAGACGATTTAAAGTTATCAGACAGTAAAGAGTCTGCCTATAATATGGGAGACCCTGGTTCATTCCCTGGGTCAGGAAGATCTCCCTGAGAAGGAATTAGCAACCCACTCCAGTATTCTTGCCTGGAAAATCCCATGGACAGAGGAGCCTGGTAGGCTACAGTCCGTGGGGTCGCAAAGAGTCAGNGGAGACCCTGGTTCATTCCCTGGGTCAGGAAGATCTCCCTGAGAAGGAATTAGCAACCCACTCCAGTATTCTTGCCTGGAAAATCCCATGGACAGAGGAGCCTGGTAGGCTACAGTCCGTGGGGTCGCAAAGAGTCAGACACGACTGAGCAGCTTCACTTTCTTTCTTTCTAAAGTTACTCATAAGTGGGTATTATGAATAACTTGGAAATTTAAAGTTAAAAGCAAAATGGATATTTTTAAGAATCCAGACAGGTTGAACTATTTCTATTCATTTTGAATATGGAATAGAGACGAGCTTTTAATTTCCTACTTTTGATTCATCTGAAAAGATAAATGCTTAGCAGCAGAGCAATTGCCATTGTAAACCCATCCATCAGATAAGGGCATAGAAAGACACTGCCACCACTGGTACAGGGTCTTCTAACATGATTCTTGAAGAGAGTAGAAAGTTAACTCTGATAAATGTTGCTAATAGAAAAATACAGCTCATCTTAATGTCACTGTGTTAGGTTTTTCCCCATTTCACCCAGCCAAAGCAGGTAAACCAGCCCAGAGCAGGGACATAGGTGAGGAGATTCTGAGAGGAGAAGAACTCACAGCTACAGAACACCACTGTGAGGCCTTAAATTTGTATTATTCCTGAACTGTAAAATGCAAAAATAAATAAAGTAGAAAAGAAAGTTTCCTGATAATTTCTCATAATCATGTCAACAACACTATAAGACAAAGAGGAAATCAATTATGTTACAGATGAGGAAGAAAAGCCTCTACAAACTTGCATAGATTTTTCCAGAGTTCCAAGATCTAATAAATAGAAATTTTAGAATTAAAACAAATGTCCTTCAGTCTGAAGCCAAAGAAATCTTCCTGCTATACAGGCCACAAGCCATCCTGTCCATATTCCTAAGTTCATAAGGAACTGAATTGACTTGCTTCCTCCATGCAGATGTTCTGTGGAATTCCTCTATTATTTAAAACAAATGTATTAAAAACCTTGGTTACAACAAGACAGAGGAAACCTGAAAGTTATTCTGCATCTGTTTTTGCTACACATGGTAACCAAGGAGACAAAAACACCCACAGGCTCTTCTTCTGCTACTAGTAGTTGAATATTATTGCTTTATGTCCTTGATGGCCATATTTGATTTTTTTAAGAGACAGAAAATAAACAAAAACTCTATGTGCTGTTTCCTCTGTTTGCAAGAACTGTGACCTTTGACTCTCATAAATCTACTCAAAGCTGAGGTCTGGAGATGGGGTGTTTCAGGAATGTTCAAAATATAGCTTGGGATTTATAGAACTGCAAACTTTTCTTGGCTTTTCTTGGTCCATTTTATTTGATAAAACGTAACTGGTAAACAAAGTGACTGCACATCCTCTACAAAACATCCATTAGGTTATCTTGCTTTATCCAAAACTAGAGTTTGTTTGCACAAAGAATTAATGAGAGGGGTTATTGAAGGACTTTAGTCTTTTCTTTTCTTCCACTCAGACAAATTGTTTGCAATACCAGTACTAATGAATGCAAATAAAAGTAATTGACATTCTAACATATAACTCATTTTCAGGGAGTCTACTGTTAAAATAGAAAAAGATGTTTCTTTCAAAAAGTCCTTTGAGGGGCTTGATGCTACAGCAATTGAAATTTCTATTAGGCTTCAGCAATACGTGAACCGTGAACTCCCTGATGTTCAAGCTGGTTTTCGAAAAGGCAGAGGAACCAGAGATCAAATTGCCAACATCTCCTGGATCATGGAAAAAGCAAGAGAGTTCCANTAACTTTTCTTCCATGGAGTATTCTGATAAAAGTGTTATTCTAAACATACTTACCCACATAAAAAATGCTCATGTAAATAGTTACATGAAAAAATGAAGTGTAAAATAGTAGGTTAAATATGATCCCATTTTTATTGCAAAGAAAAAAATATAAATATATATATTAGTGGTTTTCTCTAGGAAATTGGACCTAGTATTATCATTGAATTTAGTTTTCTCATTTTCCTTACATATATCTTCTGCTGCTGCTAAGTCACTTCAGTCGTGTCCGACTCTGTGTGACCCCATAGACAGCAGCCCACCAGGCTCCCCCGTCCCTGGGATTCTCCAGGCAAGAACACCGGAGTGGGTTGCCATTTCCTTCTCCAATGCATGAAAGTGAAAAGGGAAAGTGAAGTCACTCAGTCGTGTCCGACTCTTCGCGACCCCATGGACTGCAACCTACCAGGGTCCTCTACCCATGGGATTTCCCAGGCAAGAGTACGGGAGTGGGGTGCCATTGCCTTCTCCACATATATCTTCTAGTTTCATTCAATTATTGGGTATTTCTTATACAATGAAAAGTTTCTCAAATTAGTACTAATAAAAAATGAAAAATTAAAGTGCAAAGTCCTTTCTTTGTGCAAGTTTTCTCTTGTCCTGTCTCCTGTAGCTAAAAATATACAACACAGAGAAAACCAGATTAAACACATTAGGATTAAAACAGTCAACAATAAGCACTAAACTAAAGCAAGTAAAATTCAACTGCATTTGATCTGCTTAAAACTGCATTTGATCTGTATAAATATTCATGTCATATCATGAAAAAAATTACCAGATTTAAAGGAAAGGTAAGTATGTTTATATTTAACTTTTCCCCAAAGTCTGAATGATCTTGGGCAAGTCAAACTTACAGTTATCATACCCATAGGACAAGATGGGAGGAGTAGATGATATCTGAAAGAGCTTCAGATCTAATATTCTATCAACCACTAGAAAGTCCTCTTATCCTCGAATATGCCTTTGATGTTCTTCAGTCATGGAAGGTCCCACACCAGTTTTAACAACTGTGCACAAGGTCTTCTGAGCAAGGAGTGTGTCTTGCATAAATATTTACACTTTAAATAAGTCTCCTTCACATAATAACAGTTCAACAAATATTTGATAATAAATCATTCTTCTTGGTATAGTGACATGTTCATGACCTCAGGAAACCTGTCCCAAGGTATTTACAAAAAAATTGATTGACCTCTCTGCACAAATAGCAATGGGTAATCTGATCTAAAATCCGATAATAGTGTAAAAGCTAATTATAATAAGACACAGTACACAGGGTCTGAGTGAGCTGTTTTAATCCAGTTCTCATCATGAGAGAACATGGCCCCCCAAAGTCACTGAACAGATTGTTCTTACGCTCTGTTAAAGCTCTGAGACATCTTCCACAGTGGCTGCGTTTGATCCATCTTTCTGGTTTTGCCTTCCCTTTGCTCTTCAGAGGAGCATGAAATTGTTTCGGTAATTTCATCAGCTTCAGAAGAAGCTAGCCTAAGTATGCTGGTGAAAATGTTCAGTGAGCACATCTGTCAGCATGTTCGATGTGAGAAACAAAAGACAAAGGCTGCAACCGTAGCTTTAGGAACCGGCAAACAGAATGGGTAGTCAGAGCAACCCACAGTCAGGAAACCAACCAAGATAGGGCACGGATGCTAGGGACAGAGTCACAGCGAACAACTCCTCAGCTGGGCAGGGACAGTGCAAAGTCAGAATGGAGGGGAAGAATGGAAAATGAAGTGCCATCACCTCAGTAAACTGAGGCAAATCATATCTCTGTCATTCTTGCTTCTATAAATCATATTTGTTTTTTGATTTTTTTGAAGAGTAAATGGAAAACATGACATATAATTTATTAAAAATTAATCAAAACTTTCAAGACATAGGGTGGTCATCATTCTGCAATATATACAGATATTATTTTGGTATACAGCTGAAACTGACACAGTTATATGTAAGTTATACCTCAATTTAAAAAAGAGCTTTCAAGTTTCTAGTTACCATGGTATATTCAATGCACTGTAAAATATTTAGCAAAACCAAAGATACTTACATTACCAGCTTTATGTTTACTTTTGTAAATAAGGATCAGGAAAAAGATCAACTATTAAATGCCGTAAATTAATTTAAGTAGAAGGATACACTCACAAGGGAAAAAAAAAAAGCCTATGAAGGCAACTGTTTTCTGGGACTTTTTAATGTAAAAATCATAGGTTCAGCTCCGGGGTCCCTTCAATACTCCCTACTATATAATAATGGACTTTGGTTTGCAAACCTTTTGTGTTTCTACCGTTCTACAATCAGATACATGAGTCAAATCCACAGTGTCCAAAAAGGGCCTGTTTAATTCTTAACTATATAGAGAGAGTCTAAATATTTTACATGTGTATGTACAAGATACAATTTTTTCTTTTAGGAATATATTATCATTCATAAATTAAGTAAATACTTATAATTATATCAAAAAATACAAAGCAATACCTGCAACAAAAGCCTCTTTTTGAGAAATAAGATTTTTCGATTGCACTAGGTTGCATATAGATGTGTCTATTAAATGACATACATGAAAATATAAAATGTCATGAAGTAAAACAGACATTAGGTAATCAATCAACTTTAAAAATATATCTCAGCCAAGATGCATGAAGTTTGGAGAATACCACTGATCCATGATAGTCTACTTAAGATGTTGCCTCTTAAGTCAACATCCCATTCACTCCCTGGATTTTTTTTCCCTTCTCTAAGCTCCTTCAAATTTTTATCTTCATCTTCACTCTTCGTGTTCTAACTATGGTCACTGTTAAGTACTGTGGGATGAATTTTTCAGCTAGAGTGTAAACTCCATGAGGAAAAGGTGCGCCTTTAAAAATACCTGTAAACTCCAGCCACATTGCTTACCATACTGGAAACAGTACATGATGTTTTGGAGATGAATTCATACCTTCTTTTCTCCTAGGTAGCTCTGGAGCCAGAAGCGTGAAAACCTTTAAAGCTTTTATTTGTTTTGATTTTTCTCCCCAAATGAAATATATTGGAGATCTCAAAAGCCAGGGATGGACTCCAAACAGAGTTGATAAAAGGTGCACAACTTCTCACTTGGTGATCAGGAGAGGAGCTGCTTTCCTGACCCTTGTAATCCTCAGCCATCTCTAGACATATCTTGTGACTAAAGCATACTTTATCATTCAAATAAATTCTATCACTGAGAAACATGGATGGCAGCAGTGATCAACCAGAGGTGATGAGAGGTTTGGAGTAAAACACAGTGATGAAACAGGACCTGAGTTTTCACCCGGAANAAAAAAGGGGGGGGGCAAAATTTTATATACATTTATTTTTGCTTAGAAAATAAATAAAGGCTTGCATTTATCTAATTTTATTTTTGGCCATGTCCCACAGCTGTGGGATCTTGGTTCCCCACCAGAGATTGAATCCTGGCCCTTGGCAGTAAGAGCAGTCTTAGCAGTCTTAGTCTTAATGGACCACCAGGGAATTTCCTAGATTTGCCTTTAAAAACTTCATCCCCAGGCTTTCCCTGCTGGCTCAGTGACATAGAATCTGCCTGTCAATGCAGGAGACACTGGTTCGATCCCTGGTCCGGGCAGATCCCACATGCCTTGGAACAACGAAGCCCATTGCCACAAATACTGAGCCTGTGCTCCAGAGCCCAGGAGCAATAACTATTGAAGCTCCTGCCCTAGAATCCACAACAAGAGATGTCACTGCAAGGAGAAGGCTGCACACCCCAATGAAGAATAGCCTCTCCTCAATGTGACTACAGAAAAGCCCAAGCAACAGCCAGCACAGCCAAAAATCAATCAATCAATCAATCAAATTATAAAAACTCCATCCCCCTGGCCCTGGGCACTCACCAACTCTATGCCTCTGGCCCCAAACCTTCCTTCAACCTGTGCCTGCAACTCTTACCTGTGAGCTTTCTATGACCCCATCCCACTAAAGAAACCAGTAAAGAGAATTACCTGTGGAAACTGGGGATGGGCAGGCAGGTGGATCTCTTACCATGTATCTTTTTAGGTTTAAATATCTGCACCAGAGATCATCTTTATTCAAAATGTTCAGTTAAGAAAAGCACATTTCCAAGAAAAAAACTACAGAGCTCTTCTTTTCCTAAGAATCATGATTGATTTCTTGGAAAGAAAGTCCTCAGGGAAGCCAGCCTTCTGTCCCCATCTCGCAGCACAATTGTAATTTACACAGTTAGTGTTCTTTGTCAGTGAGTCTCCCCGACTGGACTCTGTGCTCCATGAACAGGACTGTCTGTGCCCACAACGCTCACCACTGTAAGCCGGGCACCAGAGTAATGCCTAAGTTATGGCAGGTGCTCAATATATGCTTGTGGAAACAGTAATAAATGTTATTTAGTGGATACGTGAAGGTGTGGGTAAGATATTTCCTAATAAAGAAAAGTTTCCTCTGGATGTTCTGAATCAGCTTGGCAAAGGTTGGTACAAGAAGAAAAGAATACAGACAAATTCATAATCATGCAAGAACAGCCCCTTTCCCCAGGGCCCAGGTGAGCTGGGTGTGGACTGGTCACCTTGGGGAGTTGAGAAGGACCCACTGAGGTTGCTCAAAGGCAAGATGTCTTGTGGGACTTGCAACACCTTCTCCTTCTAGGGTTGAGTTAATGACTTGGGAATAAAGTCTGACACTGTTTCCACTGTTTCCCCATCTATTTCCCATGAAGTGATGGGACCAGATGCCATGATCTTCGTTTTCTGAATGTTGAGCTTTAAGCCAACTTTTTCACTCTCCTCTTTCACTTTCATCAAGAGAGTTTTTAACTCCTCTTCACTTTCTGCCATAAGGGTGGTGTCATCTGCGTATCTGAGGTTATTGCTATTTCTCCCGACAATCTTGATTCCAGCTTGTGTTTCTTCCAGTCCAGCATTTCTCATGATGTACTCTGCATAGAAGTTAAATAAGCAGGGTGACAATATACAGCCTTGACATACTGCTTTTCGTATTTGGAACCAGTCTGCTGTTCAATGTCCAGTTCTAACTGTTGCTTCCTGACCTGCATAGAGATTTCTCAAGAGGCAGGTTAGGTGATCTGGTATTCCCATCTCTTGAAGAATTGTCCACAGTTGATTGTGATCCACACAGTCAAAGGCTTTGGCATAGTCAATAAAGCAGAAATAGATGTTTTTCTGGAACTCTCTTGCTTTTTCCATGATCCAGTGGATGTTGGTAATTTGATCTCTGGTCTAGTTCAGGGAGCCAATATTTCATAATCCAGTGCATTTTATTGCAGTGAGAACTCTGGAGAAAAATAATGCAAAGACGGTGACTAATGGCAAAAGGCATTAACTGTATACAACCGAATATTTACTACACATTTTACAAGTATCCTCTCATTACATGTTAATCCTACAAGATAACTGCTATTTCCCTGTGCCCTATTGCCCAGATGGGGGGAGAAAAGGGTACAGAGACATCAATCATATTTCCCAAGGTCACAGAAAAAGTAAGTAATGCAAGTCCACAGCTTGGGTTCTAACCATTAGGTAGTTCTGTCCTCTGCTAGACGATATCATAGTACAAGTCTTTTAAAAGTTCATTAACCAAACTAAGCTTCCATGGTGGCTCAGTGGTAAAGAATCCACCTGCCAATGCACAAGACATGGATTCTATCACTGGGTTTGGGAAGATTCCCTGGAAAAGGAAATGGCAACCCACTCCAGTATCTATGCCTGGGAAATCCCATGGATAGAGAAGCCTGATGGGCTACACGGGGTCTCAAAGGTCATACACGTGAGTAAGCAGCAGTAACAACAAAACAAAGCACACATTCTGTGCATTTAGAAAACTCTCTTTTTTCAGCTATGCTTATCACTTAAAAACTATGAAAAGGTGTCAAAATCTTTTACACCCGTGGCTGATTTGTGTCAATGTATGGCAAAACCAATACAGTATAAAATAAATAAATAAATAAATAGATAAAAATAAATAAAATTAAAAAAAAAAAGAAGGCATCCTGATATGTGATTGGGCTTAAGTCACTGCATCTTGGGCAATAAGTTTCAAAAGCAGCATGCAACATTCCTAATTAAAAGATCAAAATTGAAAAAATCATGACCGAGTCTTCATGCCATGGTCCTCAACCTTCAGCCTGCTATGCTAGTGAAGCATCCTAAATGAATAGGCATGAGAATGCCAATATTATCTTTGTCCCTCAAGCTTGTTCAAGAAGGAACAGGGAGTCACATTTCCATGGAACATAACACCAGAGGCTGCAACAGAATCAGATTTCCCATAAAACAAACACACATGAGGGTCATACAGAGGAGTGGTTAAGACGTGGGTTCTGTACTCAAACAAACCTGGCTTCAAACTCACTCTTTCACCAGCTCTATTTTCTTAGGCAAGTCTACTAACATTCATGAACCCTAGTTTCCTTATCTTTAGAAGAGGAATAATAATAATATCAACACAATATGCTTTTGTGAGAATTAAAAGAGTTAACATATTTGAAAGACTGAACCCAATACTGGCACGTAGGAAATCTGCAGTAAATGTTACCTACTGTTATTATTATGAATAAATGTACCAACTTGGGCAAAGGGATCTACATTTCTGGAGGAGTAAAAGGTTTGACATCTAACAGGATATTTAATGTCATTTTTCAAAGAACTCTGCACATGAATGTTGAAGGAACTCCCCCACTGTCCCTTCCCAAATCACTGCCTCAGGAATATATTTAGGCCCTAATATTATTATATTATATTATATGTTATATTATATTATCATAATATATAATAATATATTAACAGGGCTTCCCTCATAGCTCAGTTGGTAAAGAATCTGCCTGCAATGCAGGAGACCCCAGTTTGATTCCTGGGTGGGGAAAATCTGCTGGAGAAGGGATAAGCTACCCACTCCAGTATTCTTGGGCTTCCCTTGTGGCTCAGCTGGTAAAGAATCTGCCTGCAATGCAGAAGACCTAGGTTCAATCCCTGGGTTGGAAAGATCTCCTGGAGAATGGAAAGGCTATGCACTCCAGTATTCTGGCCTGGAGAATTCCATGGACTATGTAGTTCATGGGGTCGCAAAGAGTCACATACCACTGAGCAACTTTCACTTTCACTTTCAGTAGTTAACAATGGGCTTCTCTGGTGGGTCAGACAGTAAAGATTCTGCCTGCAATGTGGAAAACCTGGGTTCGATCCCTGGGTTGGGAAGATCCCCTGAGGAAGGCATAGCATCCCACTCCAGTATTCTTACCTGGAGAATCCCCATGGACAAAGGAGCCTGGTGGACTACAGTCCATGGGGTCACAAAGAGTCGGACATGACTGAGCACAGCACGCAGTTAACAGTAGCAGCATTTCCAAGAGAAAAGGGCAATGACATAACTCTGACTTGTTTCTGTACATTTATATAAATAACTAGTTAGTGGCTTACAAGAAGAAAGAATGGAGATGACTCCAGCCATGTGTAAAAATAGCCAGAGACACTCAGTCCCCTCAATCAATGCACAATAGCCACCCGCGATCTGTTCATTTCCTCTCTGTGTTTGGATGACCTAAAGGCACTTCCCAGCAAGTAAATTCATGACACTAAAGCAACGTTCATTCCCAGTTTACATAGATTTCATCCCACCATATCAGCAGCCCACATAGCCAAAGAAAGGGCTTTCTAACACGTTGTTTCCATGGTGTTTATGTGTTTCTACCCTAAACAGACAGATGCAGATGAAGCAATGCATGTCAATCCCATTATGAGGCTGTGAAATGGGCAGAAGTTTTGCTCCACACTCATGCAATCACACACACTGTGAACATCCTGTTTATTTGGCTCGCCTTCTGATGATTGGCTGTGGTGTATCAGCACATTACTGACAGCTGGGAATTTCTCCAGTGGAACATGCCTTTCCTATGACAAACATCCAAATAGCAATGGGAACACGTGTCTGCCCACTGTGTCCATACGAAGCAGCACAGTTTCCCCAAAAGTAGAGCACATTGGGTGCCTGCATTTGGTTGGAACGGCACTGAGGGGGCCCCCGGTGACCCTTACAGGCCATATGAGATAATACATTCTTGGACCCCTATTTCCGGACTGCTTTGGGCAAGGTCAGGATGGCAAAGATCCCACTTCCACAATATCAGATGTTACGGTAATTCCTTGGAGCTAATGTGTAAGAGCAAAGGAATGCCTTCAAACCTCATCTAGGCCCTGTGGAATCTGTTGAAAATGCATGACAGCTGTGGGCTTTGGCGAGGCTGTCTGTGAATGTATGAGATTTGGAAACAATTCAAAGCTAGAAATAACTGCACAACTCCTAACCCGGTACTGTGTCTTGCTCTCCCTCTCTCTTCCCATCACTCATTTCACACGCACTGTAGCTGGGTCACCATCTCATCCTCATGACTTTCAAGCATTCTCCATGGCTGGAAACAGTGGGTCACATCCTCCCCACACAAACACAGATGTGAAAAGAAGAAAGAAACAAAGAAACAAGGGGTGGGGGTCAGAGCACCAGAATGATTTTAATAAGGCACAAGAACAGGATATTGAGAAAGAGTCTTTTTTTTTTTAAGTATCCAATTGGGAGTTGAGAAGCAGCAGCAAACTTGCACACTTGTTTAAAAGCCCATCTGCAGTGCGAATCATCATCGAGTTTTCCAGTGATTTATAGAGGCACTCATTTTCCTAAACCTGCATTATTTTTCAAGACTGTGACTATTTACACTTGGCTCTTCCAAGTCTTCTATATATTCTCTGCCCTTCACCATTTACTCTCTCACAGCAAGAGTTTGCATGTAATACAGTTGAAAAGGACTTAAGAGAAACCAGTCCTGCTCAAAGACTCTCTTTTCTTAAATCAAATGTTCAGTTCAGTCACTCAGTCATGTCCAGCTCTTCACGAACCCATGGACTGCAGCACGCCAGGCCCCCCTATCCATCACCAACTCCCAGAGTTTACTCAAACTAAATCAAATGACTGTTATCCAACTGCCTTGCTGATTTCAACCTCAAAAGTCCTACTCTTGTCATTTTGACTTGTGTTATCTTAAGATGCAAAGACCTTCTACAACCTGACTCATAAACAGTAGGACATCCTAGGAAACCCTGGCTCTCCTCCTATATCTTCAGCTACTGCTACATATGATCCAGTTCCCCCTCAGTATCTGTGTGTGTGTGNAACACAAATCCCTGGAGACTCTGCCTGTGATCACCATTTCTTACAATCTCAGCGTGTCTGATATTTAACACTGTTAAAAATCCAAACCCAGTTTACAAACTGTGCTGTTGTGAATGGGTAGCCCTTTGCTGGGAAATCTGTGCTTCTGTTGAGCTATAGCGTATGTACCGTCAGTGTGCTTGTATGTATTAAAATGTCTTCTGTACACTGGAAGCCACTGTCCTTTCTTTGTCAGCTGTGTGTGTGTGTGTGTAATCGTTTCCCCGAGGGGTAGGGCTGTGGGTTCCCAAAGTCACCTGTTCTTATTTCCACATCCTGCTGTGAGGAATGTCCTTCACCAGAGACAAGGTGGTATTAGAGATGTTGTTTCAGAACCATGGAATGTTAGAGATGATGTCCTACAAGTATGAGATGCAGCACAATCCAGCTGATCCACATGTGTAGAAACTGAGAACCTGACCCCTCCTGCAGTTACCTAAGGAAGCACAGCCCAGGACTCTGGATTTTGCCTTTCACTATGATCTTAAGGCCATGGACAGTTCATGCACCTATTTTTTCAGCACTGTGTCTTTCTACCCATCAATATCTTTGTCCTGTCCTATTCTACATAGCCAAGCAGCAGGTGGATATTCCAAGCCCAGAACACAGGACAGGAAGGTAACCTGAACTCTTGCAGCTAGAAGCAACTTCTGCCTCGAGGAGGATCAAGGGGTCTTCCAGTCATCTCTTTGACTCCCAACAGCCTAGCAGCCACAGGCTAGCTGGTTCCTGGGACAGGATCTTGTTAAATCTTNAAAAAAAAAAAAAAAAGACCAAGGATGCTCAAGCCCTTTACATAAAATGGTCTAGTAGAGCGGATATCTGAATCCACAGGCTCTGGTCGGTTGACTTTGCAGATGCGGAAATTGCGGTTCCAGAGGGTTGACTGTATGTTTAAAATATGACCTCTTGGCACAATCAGGTTATTCTCACACAGCTTTTCCTCTCTAGTTAACCCCCAGCTTTGACACACATGGTCGCTGTGTGTCAGTCATTAACAACACAGACTCTTAACTCTTAGCCCAAAACAAACCACACATTACCATTATCCAAAGTTTGGCCAAGGTAACTGGCCAAGATGGAGGCTTTAAAAGTAAGGAATTATTTCTCCAGTGAATATTATCCCGTCGATATCCTAAAATGAAACAAAACCACATATATCATATTTAAAAATAACTTAGGGCCTGGAAAACAATGTAAAGGGGGGGAAAAAACATTCCTCCTGAGAACTTGCTGGATGCTGCCAACCACCTCCTTGGCCAGCTGGATCTGTGTGAGTGTTCAGAAGCAGAGAAAAAATTACTCTGGCTGACCATGCACTAAAACTGATTACACCTAACTTGAAGAATAGATTCCCAAAGAAACTCACTCGGGGGCACAGATGCTTGCTTGGGGGCATTTACTCTTACATTAGGATCAATTCTAACAAGCTGTGTTACTTGCATTCCCAGGCCACAATGGATTAGAAACAGTACATTAAAGAAAGACAGGGTGCTGGTAAAGGAAAGTATGTTGGGAACTACCAGTAGCATAGCTGCCTGGCTGTACAGCAAGAGAAGAGAGCCCCAGGTCAGCAGTGTGACTGTCCAGGCATTCAGGGAAAAAAGCCCCAGAACATCACACTACAGCACAGAACAATAATGGACATGCATAAGAGCAACTCTGAGTCATCAAGGAAAAGATACAAGCTATATAAGAATTCATGGAAGTGCATATATTAATACATTCACAGTGTAGTCACATCCAGCTCAGTGTTCTGTGATGACCTAGACGAGGGGGGTGGGGAGTGATGGGAGGTCCAAGAGGGAGTGGATATATGCATACATATAACTGATACATGTCATTGTACAGTAGAAACTAACACAATATTGTAAAGCAACTATACTCCAATTTAAAACACACACACACACACACATATTAAAAAAAAAGAAATAGTGGTCCTTCCAGAGTTGACTTCTTTTATGTCCAAAATAAATAAATGTGGACTACTTCCCCAAATAACAGATTTTTTTAACTACAGGATTTAAATAAGAAGATTTCTAATGATTTAATATCAGTGTCTCTTATTTTTCTTATGCTTATACCCAACAAGATATACGTTACATGCCATCAGCTTCATTTCAGCACTTCTTAAATAACTTCAAGTATGCTACCAGAAAAGAGAACCAAAGAGACAGAGATTCTGCCTCTATCACTTAATATCTATAAATGGAAAGCTATGAACATATCACACCATACACACACTCAAAGATACACAGCACTCCACACCAATGACAGGAAGGACTAAAAGGAGGAGGGTGCCTGCCATGTTGGTTTCACAGAAACTGTGCAGTGGATTAGGCAAGTGAGTGATCCAGGCACAAGTAAGAGGACAGGGCCATTTCCAACACACAGCATTACGGACAGACAGCAAAAGGTGGATCTGCTTAGGGATTCGTGTTTTGGATGGAAGAGTGTGTTCTCCTGTCTCATCTTCTCTGCTCTCTTGTCTGGATTTCACATGACCTCTTCCCAGCACTGACATTCCATCAAGCCATCACCAACCTGGCTCTCATCCTGTATCTGTGACTTGACCTGCTTGTAACTCCTTTTATAAATTGCTCAATGGACAACAGCTCCATACCCCCTTCTTCTGATAACTACCCTTTATGCCATTGTGTTTGTTTCCTAGGGCTGCCATAACAACCACAAACTGGATGGCTTAATACAGCAGAAATTTGTTCTCTCAGAATTCAAAAGCTAAAGGTCACAAGTGAAGGTGTGAGCAGGGCTGTGCACTCTCTGAAGACTCTAGGGGAGAAGGCTACCTTGGCTCTTTGAGCTTCTGTTGATCCCAGGCGTTCACAGCTTGTAAGAGCATAACTCCAGTCTCTGCCTCCATCTTCACACAGCTTTCTTCTATGCGTGACCCTGAATCTCTCCTCCATCCACCCTAAATCTATTACTGTGCATCCCCCAATCCTTAACTAATGACATCTGCAGAGACCCTACATCCAAATAAGATGACATTCTGAGATTCTAGGTGGACAAATTTTGGGGGCAATACAATTGATTCCACTACCCCAATTCACAGAATTACTTTTAAAAGCAGTCATGTTTTATAGAATGACTCTATATCTCTGGACATGCAGAAACATCCCAATAATAGACATTTATGGAAACAAATCCGTTCTCATTCAATATCCAGTCTTCTCCCCGTCTTCCCTAGTCTTAGATACCCACCTCCAAACCGTTCTCATTCAATACCCAGTCTTCTCCCCGTCTTCCCCAGTCTTAGATACCCACCTCCAAAGTTAGCTGCTGCAAGTTTCAGATGCTCACTTCCTTAAGCTCCTTGCAGCCAGGAGAGATCACATGACTCAGTTCAGCCATGGGTACAACAGAGGAAATGCAACAGAGACGATTTACTTGGAAGCTGGACAAACTTCAGCTTAGGGTCTCATACTCACAATGACCCCAGTCAAGAAACTCTGCCAAATTTTGTACTTTTAATATTGATCTGTTTGAAAGAAGATCCCCAGAGTTATATCTGTTCAGGCCTCACTAATGGCTTCCCAGGTGGTGCTAGTGGTAAATATTATGTCTGCCAATGCAGGAGACATAAGAGACACAGTTTCAGTCCTTGGGTCAGGAAGATCCCCTGGAGAAGGGCATGGCAACCCCCTTCAGTATTCTTTCCTGGAGAATCCCATGGATAGAGGAGCCTGGCGGGCTACTGTCCATAGGGTTGCAAAGAGTCAGACATGACTGAAGTGACTTAGCATCCACACAGGCAGGCCCCACCAAAGCTGAATGCAGTAATTTCTCTCCTAACAGAAAGAGTATGTTTTACAGAGAGTCTTCTTTTGTGCCCCCTTTCTTCTGCTTCAGAGGCTGCCATGAGGATATGATTATCATAGTAACAGCAGCCATCTTTCTATCACAAGTGGAATGCTGAAAGAATCCTAGATATTCTAACCCTTGACATCATTTAGTGCTGAACCATCCCTAGAGCCAACTCCCTCCAGATCTCTTGTTACATGAAAAAATATATATACAATAAAGGCTTTTTTAGTTTTTTAAGTCACACAGAAAGCAGAGACATCACTTTGCCAACAAAAGTCCATATAGTCAAAGCTATAGTTTTTCCAGTAGTCATGTACAGGTGTGAGAGTTGGACCAAAAAGAGGGCTGAGCACAGAAGAATTGGTGATTTCAAACTGTGGTGCTGGAGAAGACTCTTGAGATTCCCTTGGACAGCAAGGAGATTAAACCAGTCAATCCTAAAGGAAATCAGTCCTGAATATTCATTGGAAGNGGGCTGAGCACAGAAGAATTGGTGATTTCAAACTGTGGTGCTGGAGAAGACTCTTGAGATTCCCTTGGACAGCAAGGAGATTAAACCAGTCAATCCTAAAGGAAATCAGTCCTGAATATTCATTGGAAGGACTGATGCTGAAGCTGAAGCTCCATCCAATACTTTGGCAATGTGATGCAAAGAGACAACTCATTAGAAAATACTCTGATGCTGCGGAAGATTGAGGCCAAAGGAGAAGGGAGCAGCAGAGGATGAAACAGTTAGATAGTATTACCAATTCAACGGACATGAATTTGAGCAAAACTCTGAGAGATAGTGGAGGACAGAGGAGCCTTGCATGCTGCTGCTCATTGGGTTACAAAGAATCAGACACAACTCGTGACTAAACAGTATCAGCAAAGATTTTCTCAGTCATAGAGCACAAATTTCCTAACTGATATAGCACTTGACCTAGGTTGGACCAATTAGAGCCTTGCCCTGAATATCTGGACTTGAGTCCCAGAGAATCTTGTCATTGTCCCTCTCTTGGCTAAAATCACAAGCTATGAAATTCTGGGATATATGGCTACCTGAATTCTGCCACATGAATAAAGCCATTCAGAAAGAGAGACAAATGAACTTGACACAGAGAAGCACAGCTAAGAGAAAAATAAAGAAGTCTAATGCTCTCGTCCCTGATTCCCAATGTTATGAGAGCTTGTGGCCTTTCTCTAGTCATGGTTGTCCAAATGATTCACAGCTTATCTTCCTATTAAAATCCCCTCTTGTGTTTAAACCAACTCAGGTGTGATTTCTTTCACTAGTAAGTTAAATAGGCTAATTAGTAAAGCTTCCTTTCCTTCTGCCAGATGTTACCATTCCCTGTGTCATTTTCTTCTCTGTTTACCTTCTGCCAAGGAACTGGAATCCAATCCCATGGCTTCAGATGCCCTTGGTGATAAACAGCAAGCTATGTTGTCAGAAATACCTGGGTTGACTTCCTCACTCTGTTACTTGCCAGCAATGAAATGTTGGCAAGTAACCGTCTCAAAGCCTCATTTATATTCTTTCAAAAAAAGGGATCATGGTAATATTAATTTCATGTGGCCTTAAGAAATAAATAAGCTGGTATGCATAGAGCATTTAACAAAAACTACTTTACACATAGTAAACACTAAAATATACTGATTATTTTTTAAAATGCAACTATTAGCATTATAATTTCTGAATCACAAGACAAAAATCTTTCACTAACCTCAATCTCTGGCTTACATTTTAGTCCTTCATCTCTTATTCCCTTCTGAGACTTTCATTAATATTTACCTATTTCACCTTCAACTAAACTGATTTCCCACTCTTCTTTCCATCACTCATCTCCCACCCACAGTATAATCAATAGTCACAATTCAGTTTGTGACACTATTATTACTGTCTCAATGATTCAGCCTCAGACCTCAGCTGGTCTAGTGTTGGTTTTGTTAATTACCCCCATTACATTCATGGGTAATGCATTCCTAACTAAAAATCAAAAACAAAAAAATCACAGGGGTCACAGTTTGTTACATTGTTACACAATGAATTACAGTTTGTTGTATTTTTCTTTTATTTATCTAGTTTAGCTATTCAAAAATTTTTTAAGTAAATTTGAAACTNTCCTAACTAAAAATCAAAAACAAAAAAATCACAGGGGTCACAGTTTGTTACATTGTTACACAATGAATTACAGTTTGTTGTATTTTTCTTTTATTTATCTAGTTTAGCTATTCAAAAAATTTTTAAGTAAATTTGAAACTCTACAATCTTGATTCTTCATTGATTGACTGCATGAAAGCCTTTGACTACTTGGCTCACAACAAATTGTGGAAAATACTTTTTTAAAAAATGGGAATACCAGATTGGTTTATTTGTCTCCTGAGAAACCTGTATGCAGGACAAGAAGCAACAGTTAGAACCAGACATAGAACAACAGACTCAGACTGGTTCAAAATTAGAAAGGAGTATGTCAAGGCCGTATATTGTCACCCTGCTCATTTAACTCATATGCAGGGTGAAAGTGAAGTTGCTCAGTCATGTCCGACTCTTTGTGACCCAAACTTTGNAGTTAGAACCAGACATAGAACAACAGACTCAGACTGGTTCAAAATTAGAAAGGAGTATGTCAAGGCCGTATATTGTCACCCTGCTCATTTAACTCATATGCAGGGTGAAAGTGAAGTTGCTCAGTCATGTCCGACTCTTTGTGACCCAAACTTTGTGACTGTAGCCCACCAAGCTCCTCCATCCATGGGATTCTCCAGGCAAGAATACTGGAGTGGGTTGCCATTTCCTTCTCCAGGGGATCTTCCCGACCCAGGGATCAAACTCAGGTCTCCCACATTGCAGGCAGATGCTTTAACCTCTACACCACCAGGGAAGCCCCATATGCAGGGTATATCATGTGAAATGCCGGGCTGGGTATTTTTGCACAAGCTGGAATCAAGATTGCTGGGAGAAATATCAATAATCTCAGATATGCAGACAATACCAACCTAATGGCAGAAAGGGAAGAGAAACTGAAGAGCCTCTTGATGAAGGTGAAAGAGGAGAGTAAAAAGGCTGGCTTAAAACTCAACATTCAAAAAGCTAAGATCATGGCATCCAGTCCCATCACTTCATGGCAAATAGATGGGGAAACAATGGAAATAGTGTCAGACTTTATTTTCTTGGGCTCCAAAATCACTGTAGATGGTGACTGCAGCCATGAAACGAAAAAACACTTGCTCCTTGGAAGAAAAGCTATGACAAACCTAGACAGCATATTAAAAAGCAGAGACATTACTTTACCAACATAGGTACATATAGTCAAAGCTATGGTTTTTCCAGTAGTCATGTATAGATTTGAGAGCTAGACCATAAAGAAGACTGAGCATCAAAGAACTGATCCTTTAAAACTGTGATGCTGGAGAAGACTTAAGAGTCCCTTGGACAGCTATGAAATCAAACCAGATAATCCTAAAGGAAATAAGTCCTGTATATTCATTGGAAGGACTGATGTTGAAGCTCAAGCTCCAATACTTTGGCCACCTGATGTGAAGAGCCAACTCATTTGAAAAGACCCCAGTGTTGGGAAAGACTGAGGGCAGGAGGAGGAGAGGGTAACACAGAAGGAGATGGTTGGATGGCATTACCAAATCAATGGACACGAGTTTTGGCAAACTCTAGGAGATAGTGAAGGACAGGAAAGCCTTGTGTGCTGCAGTCCGTGGGGCAGCAAAGAGTCAGACACAACCGAGTGACTGAACAACAACAACCATCTTGAATCTACTGTGCTAGGCACAGGCGGTGATTTAAAAAATCAAACAAGATATCTCTCATTGGTCATAAAGAACCTGTTTTCTCTGTGAGGAGATACAACATGTGGGCAAAGTGTTATTGTACTTATCATATCTTTACAAGCATGAGGGGGAAAAAATACAGTGTCTAGAGATTTCAGAATGATAGATCACTCCTAGACTGAGTACACTTTCTTTTAGAAACTTTTCCACTTGGGTAAGAAGAATACCTTTCTTTGGGTTCCACTTTTTAGGGAGATCTGCTCATTATAAACATAGAAACTGAATTTATAAAAAAAAATCTGGATACCATGTCAATTGCATCCAGCAGACAGAGCTGATCCACCCCAACATGTTATTTTAAATGATGGCTCTTATATCAAACTTCTCTCAGTTCCCAAATGATGATTCTTTAAATCTCTTGCTGTCTATTCCAAAAACAAAAGATGAGTGCATCTGCACTGGACTTCAGAGATGATACTGCTTCATTACATAGGGAAGATTTGAGGAGCAGAATCAGTTAAATAAGAGAAAGTGCAGAAATACAGTTACTAGTCCCATCCTTCTTCTCAGTATGGATGCAATAGATTCTTGCAAAAGAGGATCTTTCCCCAGTTGTTGATGAGCACTCATTTTTTTCTCCATATGTTCCAGGTGTGGCATCCTGACATAGTCCTCAGTTCAGCTCAGTTCAGTTGCTCCATCGTGTCCGACTCTTTGCGACCCCATGGACTGCAGCACGCCAGGCCTCCCTGTCCATCACCAACTCCCNATGTTCCAGGTGTGGCATCCTGACATAGTCCTCAGTTCAGCTCAGTTCAGTTGCTCCATCGTGTCCGACTCTTTGCGACCCCATGGACTGCAGCACGCCAGGCCTCCCTGTCCATCACCAACTCCCGGAGTTTACTCAAACTCATGTCCATTGAGTCAGGGATGCCATCCAACCGTCTCATCCTCTGTTGTCCCCTTCTCCTCCTGTCTTCAATCCTTCCCAGCATCAGGGTCTTTTCCAATGAGTCAGCTCTTCGCATCCTACTTTACATAGTCCCACTTTAGCAGATTAGCATATTGGCAATAGGTCTGCATGGAAGCTAAGGAACAATTTGCAATATTAAACATTTCAAATTTTTCTTAAATTTTAGTACATGTAAATGTAGAAGTAGCATATAAATATATTATCTGGTATACTGGTATGCTTATATTACCATATGAATTTAGATATTGTTTTAAAAGGTGATCAAAGAAATATATTATTGCTAGCACTTTATTCAAGAAAGTTAAAATACCTATAAAATACTTTCTGTGACAATGCTATTTTGTCATGTCTCCTTACTAAAATGGTTAAACACTATGTATAATATTTATGGTGATTTAGAATCAGATACTGTTTTAAAAATTCTATTGACAGTCCCAGTTATGCTAGGTTACCTCAATATACATACATATGATAAATATACATACATATCATATAATTCTCCAAGTTGGAAATTAAAAATACAAAAGTCTAAGAACAATGGTGATTCAATAAATGTTTTCTAAATTGGCATCAGTGCCAACATAACATAATTATGTAAAAAAAATCGTGATTATAACAGCACTACTGATTTTGTTGAAATGAAGGCAAGAAAAATTGCATGAAATAAATGTCTAGTAATGTATAAATTATGTTCATATTTTGGAGAAGGAAATGGCAACTCACTCCAGTGTTCTTGCCTGGAGAATCCCAGGGACGGGGGAGCCTGGTGGACTGCCGTCTATGGGGTCGCAGAGTCGGACATGACTGAAGCGACTTAGCAGCAGCAGCAGCATGTTTATATTTTACTACTCACCCAAAAAATGTCAGTTGATCAACACAGGATTCCCAGACACTCACAGTAATTGTGAATTTCATAATCTTGGATATTAGCAATATTGNGAGTCGGACATGACTGAAGCGACTTAGCAGCAGCAGCAGCATGTTTATATTTTACTACTCACCCAAAAAATGTCAGTTGATCAACACAGGATTCCCAGACACTCACAGTAATTGTGAATTTCATAATCTTGGATATTAGCAATATTGTAGTCTTACACATTTTTCAGTTTTGACATTATCTAGCAAGCAAGGTTTTTAGGTAAATTTATCTTTTATATTTTGAGACAAATGGTATGTGGCTCTCATTCATACTTCAGTCCTAGGCTTGCAAATATTAACAGCAAGTCTAGTTTTAAAGGCACTTTATAGGTTAAGGACAATCTGAAATTGGCTTTGAAATCCATGTATGAGCTGAAAGAATCCTGAACAAAGTAGAGTTTGGACAAACTTGTAAGGAGCACACGAAAAATGAGCAAATGGACAAAGCTGGGGATATCCTGGAGATGTTAGAATACAAGGTCCATGAGAGCACAGAGTGTGTCTGTTTTGTTTATTGATATGTCTTTGGAGCCTAGAACATAAATATTTGATGAATGAAAGAATGAATGAATGATAACTAAGAGTCTGATTTAACTAGACTGCAGAGTGTATAAAACACCATACAACAGTGAGGGAAAGGCTTACAGGAAGAGATAACAGGAGACAGAAAACAGTTCAAATGATGATTTATCTAACTCATCAGAAAACAGGGCATTGTTGGACTTCCCTGGCAGTCCAGTGGTTAAGACTCCACCCTCCCACTGTAGGGGTGCAGGTTTGAGTCCTGGTTGGGGAAGATTCCTCATGCTGTGCCATGTGGCAAACAAACAAAGAAAACAGGGCATTGTTTTATAATAGAGAGTGACAGACATCACTCCTCTCTCCTTTCTTCAAGATGAGGATAATATTGTCCTAGAACATGGAAATCTTCATTGTTAGGATCAAAGAGATTATTGTTGGAAAAAAAAAAACAGAGTAGTCCTTGTTGGTATTCTGTATGGGGAACCCTGCTCAATGTTATGTGGCAGCCTAGATGGGAGGGGAGTTTGGGAGAGAGTGGATACATGCTTATATATGGTTGAGCCCCTTCGCCGTTCACTTGAAACTATCACAACATTAATCAGCCATATCCCAATATAAAATAAAAAGCTAAAGAGAAGAAAGAAGAGAGAAAAGAAAGGAAAAGGAAAAAGGAAAAGCTCTACATGAAAGATCTTTAGGAGGCTCTGGGGATAAGTCTAGGCAGACCTCGGAGGTTTTATTTCTGTAAGAGTTCTACACACTCCTAGGAAGAACAGTGAGAAAGTGTCTTGGAAATGATTGTGAGCTTCAAGAGCGAGATATCTAGAAACAGGAGAGGGACAGAGGCCACCTCCTCACCTCTCGGGACCTATTGCTATTGAACATAAGAAGCTCATGCTTTAGTAAAGGCATGTCACCAATCTGTGTCCTGTGCAACGATAGTGATTCCAAGTGTGTAAGAGGAAGAAACGATCAGAGTGCATTGTCACTGATCCAGTCACTGTGTCCTATGAATCGGTCCACAAAGAAATTCTTCTAAGAAGAACCTTTAAAAAAAGAAAAAGTGATTCAAATTGAAGAATAACATTGAAGGTAAAGAAATAAATTAAGAGAAGTTCATCTATAGAACCTAGCCAAAAAAAAAAAAATGTAGCACTGCAATGAAGAACTTGTGCAGAATTCTACAGCTAGAACCACATGGGAAAAAGAGAGAAAAAAAATAAGAGAAAATTTTATGAGATGTTAACTTCTCACCCATATTCTAAGTTGGTTGTTTACAATTTCAAGTTTTCTGTTCTGTCACCAAGTTTCTGTAGAAGTCTCATATTATTCTTTTAGTTCATAAATATTTTATTGCTAAAACTGAGGCTTCACGGTATGCTTCTTGAATCTGGGTTCACATTTTGTAGTTGAAAAAGATATGTAGAATCTAAAAATATAATCAAATTGGTTGAATTTTAAGTTCTTTCAACCTAAAATAAATACAAGCCTAAGTTTGCCTAAAATGTGGCCCCAATTCCCCACTGTATTTGGGGCCAAATTTTTCAGCTAATCTGACACAAAGATAAGAGTTTTTAATGATACCTGGGACCAGGTGAATTTTTTAAATGATTTTAATGCAAAAATTTCAAAAAGCTACAGGAAACAAACATTTTCCATTGCTAAAATGTTTACTTGGTGATTTTTAAAGACAGAAAATAAAGTTTCTTTGAATAAGTTGTCCTATAGTACAATTATTTTGTATTTTAAACTGTGGTTTCCCCAAGTAGGGAATAATTTCATAGATTAATTTCATGCTCCCATGTGACTGAGGTCTCCGTTAAGACTTTGAAACATGGAATAGAAGTTCAACTATTTCTTACTTACTTCGTGATTTCTTCCATCCAAGCTTCATAAGCCAAGGTCGATAAGAATAAAATGTATGAGTGAATGGAGATTTTGAAGCAATGGATTAATTATACTGTGGTTGTTATTAAGACATAAGGTGGGGAAGTAAAATGAAATTCTATAAACTGACTGCATGAAGACTTAACAGTTTTTTTAAAATGCACAAACTAGAAATTCCAATGGGAACATAATTTATCTTAGTTCTAAAATAATAGTAAATTGCTGAGACGTAGAGTTGCATACCTAGTCAGGGACGAATTGTTAAAGATAAGTTTAAACCAGGCTACCTTCCTCCCAGGGCTTCCCTGGTGGCTCAGATGGTAAAGAATCTACTTGCCAATGCAGGAGATATAGGTTTTATCCATGGGTCAGAAACATCCCCCCAGAGAATGAAATAGCAACCCACTTCAGTATTCTTGCCTGGAGAATTCCATAGACAGAGGAACCTGACAGGTTAAAGTCTATGGGGTGGCAAAGAGTAGGACATGACTTGAGAGACTAAACAAAACAACATCTTCCTGCCAAGATATGCCTATATTCTAGATACATATATATATTCTAATTTCCACTGAGGATTAAGTGAACAAGTCTTTAGCAAGCTATTTCCATATTATGCATACATATTACTACACAAGACAGAAATACTGTCCTTCAAAATATTTAAGTTAGGTGGACCTAGCAAGCATAGGCGGGATCAATGTAGCACTTCCAGAACACTAAATCGTCTATAATTCAACTGCTGGATTGTACAGAACAGAATAGAGTTTCAGACAATATTTTTAAAGTTGTTAGCAAAATTTTAAGAACAAATAGGTCTTCAGTTCAGTTACGTTCAGCCACTCAGTCATGTCGTCCTCTTTGAGACCCCATGGACTGCAGCACACCAGATCTCCCTGTCTGTTGCCAGCCCCCAGGATTTACTCAAACTCATGTCCATTGAGTCAGTGATGCCATCCAACCATCTCATCCTCTGTTGTCCCCTTNGATGGCTGGATGGCCATTACTGACTCAATGGACGTGAGTCTGCGTGAACTCTGGGAGTTGGTGATGGACAGGGAGGCCTGGCGTGCTGCGATGCATGGGGTCGCAAAGAGTCCGCCACGACTGAGCAACTGAACTGAACTGAACTGTCAATAGTATTGTCCATCTTTTTTATCCTAGTGTGTATAAAGTGTTTTTCATTGTAGGGGGTTTTAATACTTTACTTAGACTATTTTCAGGTTTACAAAAAAATTTTTTTTGAAAACACAGAGATTTCCCACATACCCCTCTCCCTTATATTAGTGTGGTATATATGTTGTAATTGATGATTAACTGAAGTCCATAGCTAACATTGGGATTCACTCTATGTGTTGTACATTCTATGGGCTTTGACAAATGTATGATGACTTGTGTCTACCATTACTATATTGTATAGAATAGTTTCACCTCCCTAAAGATCCCCTGTGCTCCCCTTATTCATCCCTTCTTCCCTCGAGCCACTGGCAATCACTGATCTTTTTACTGTCTCCATAATTTTATCTTTTCAATAATGTCATATAGCTGGAATCAGACAGTATATTGCCTTTTCATATAGGTCTCTTTCACTTAGCAATATGCTTTGAAGGTTCCTTCATATCTTTTCATGGCTTGATACTTCATTTCTTTTTATCGCTCAATAATATTCCATTGGTTGAATGTACCAGAGTTTATTTCTCCATCCACTTACTGAAGGACATGTTGGTTGCTTCCAAGTTTCAACAATTATGAATAAAGCTTCTATAAATATCCATGTACAGGTTTTTGTGTAAACATAAGTTTTCAGCCCAGTTGGTTACATACTAAGGCATGTAATTGCTAGACTGTATGGTAAGAGTATGTTTAGTTTTGTAAGAAACTGCTAACTTGTCTTCTAGCTGTACCATTTTGCATTCCCACTAGCAATGAATGAGATCCTGTTACTCTGTATTCTCATCAGCATTTGATGTTATCGGTGTTTTGGATTCTGGCCATTCTAATAGGTGTATAATGTTTTAATTTTCATTTCCTTGATGATATGTGGAGCCATCTTTTCACATGCTTCAGTTCAGTTCAGTCGCTCAGTCATGTCTGACTCTTTGTGACCCCATGAATCACACCATGCCAGGCCTCCCTGTCCATCACCAACTCCCGGAGTTCACTCATACTCACGTCCATCAAGTTGGTGATGCCATCCAGCTATCTCATCCTCAGTCTTCCCCTTCTCCTCCTGCCCCCAATCCCTCCCAGCATCAGAGTCTTTTCCAATGAGTCAACTTTTCACATGAGGTNCGGAGTTCACTCATACTCACGTCCATCAAGTTGGTGATGCCATCCAGCTATCTCATCCTCAGTCTTCCCCTTCTCCTCCTGCCCCCAATCCCTCCCAGCATCAGAGTCTTTTCCAATGAGTCAACTTTTCACATGAGGTGGCCAAAGTACTGGAGTTTCAGCTTCAGCATCAGGCCTTCCAGTGAATAATTAGGACTGATTTCCTTTAGGATGGACTGGTTGGATCTTCTTGTTGTTCAAGGGACTGTCAAGATTCTTCTCCAACACCACAGTTCAAAAGCATCAATTCTTTGGCACTCAGCTTTCTTTATAGTGTGACTCCCACATCCACACATGACCAGTGGAAAAACCATAGCCTTGACTAGACGGACCTTTGTTGGCAAAGTAACATCTCTGCTTTTGAATATGCTATCTAGGTTGGTCATAACTTTTCTTCCAAGGAGTAAGCATCTTTTAATTTCATGGCTGCAGTCACCATCTGCGGTGATTTTGGAGCCCAGAAAAATAAAGTCNTTCAGGGGATCTTCCAACCCAGGGATTGAACCCCAGTCTCCTCTCTTGCAGGCAGATTCTTTACCAGCTGAGCCACAAGGGAAGCCCAAGAATACTAGAGTGGGTAGCCTATCCCTTCTCCAGTGGGTCTTCCTGATGCAGGAATCCAACCAGGGTCTCATGCATCACAGGCAGATTCTGTACCAATTGAGCTGTGAGGGAAGCCCAATAAGGAAATAAGCAGGATACAAAAGCCAGTCTACCTTTCTGGTTCATTATCCTAACACATACTAACAAATGTATGTAGAATTGGTAAAAGAAAAATACTTTGGAATGAGATTGCTAAATTACAGCAACAACAACAAAGAAATTTATTTTGCTTAAAGGCCGGACATCATAAACATTGGATTATCTTCTTTCCAGGGCTAAAACTATTGCATTACCACTGGAAAACAATAAGTGTGCATCTTATTTATTCTCTACAAGTGAATATTTACGCTTCCACCTGTAAAATGTTCTCACAGATACCAGTAAACATCAAGTCAAGGAAAATTACATTCTTATGATAGATTACTTTTGGGTGAGTTTGTGAGGCCATGCCATAGCTTAATCATGAAAGTCATGTCATTATGTTTTTGGCTTATTTTCAATTTTTCTTAATATTTGAGAATCAAGTTGAGTTCAAAGTAGAGTGGGAAACATGTATTTTAGAGACCTTGTAAAGAAAATCTTACAAGACTAATACCTACCTCACTGTTAAGAGAATTAATTGAGACATAAAGAGCCCCTGGAGGAGCAACCCCTCCAATACTCTGTCATAATTTCACATTATGCTGATGTAATTTGTTTAGAAAGTCTTCTAAGAGGATACATTTTTAATAAAATGCACTTATATTCCTGTACTCAATAATATCTGAGCAGCTACTGTGCAAACAAAGTTATATGAAACTTTCCTTCAAGGACTTTATTGTACTGCTAAGTTTTGAAAGTGTTAAAAGTTTTAACATAAGAAATAATAAAAGCAATAGAAACAGTGTTTGTTGTGTTAGTTGTTCAGTCATGCCTGAAGTTTTGCTATCCCATGAACTGTAGCCAGCCAGGCTCTCTGTCCATGGGATTCTCCAGGCAAGAATAATGGAGTGGATTGTCATTCCCTCCTCCAGAGGATCTTCCCAACCCAGGGATCAAACCTGGGACTCCTGCACTGCAGGCAGTTCCATTACTGTTTGAGCTACAGGGAAGACCCCAGTAATAGAAATATCATATGATAAATGTTAACCATATTTAATCAAATATTAAAATATATGACTCCCTTCTTATTTAGGTCTCAATGTAGAGTTTCATGGAGAATTTGTGTGTAATGGGGGAAGTTAATGAGACAAGATTAGAAAGCCAACAAAATCCTGAATTTCATTGATGACCAGAAAGGGGAATCCAGATTTTGCTTGAATAGAATGTAAAAGGGACAAAATTAGGGCTTAATGAATTCCATTCACATAATTTGTCCTCAAAACAGATTTAGTAACAAGACGAACTTCCTTGGAAACATGATACAAACAGAAGTCTTTGTTGGCAGCTGATAAAAATATATATATAATCATAATTTTTGTTAAATAAAACAATTGGATGATTTTTTAAAAAGCTGCAAGAGTACTAGCAACTTCTGTTTTAGTGGCTACACAGAGGAGAACTTTATGTCAACTACATGATTAAATTTTGATATTAACATTGGAATTTGTCTAGTACTGTATATATACGATGCGACACAGATTTGTTTTCAGGATGCCATTTCTGAGCCATGATTTCAATGAAAATGCTTAAATTTAATTCCCACAGTTCACAGTTAGTTCACAACTACTGCAGCATATATGATACTGTATTATAACTTTTCTTACTGTACCTACAGTGGAATGTAGCTCCTTAAAGACAGGAACCATGCTATTTTCATCACAATATTCATAGCACAGCACCTGACATACCCTAGATTCTCAATAAATGCTAAATTATAAAAGAATGTATTCATAAACAGAAGATTTGGGGGTATTCTGCACAAAACAAGCTTTTAGGGTAAGTTTGCTAAATTATATTATATATAACTACACCTCTAAAAGTGTTGACTTCACTTTGTAAGCTTTTTGTATATGATATACAAAAGTTCTCTCAAAAAGAAATATTATTAGAAGTTTCTGATTCAAAGCATTAAACAATTCACACAGACATAGAGAGATATATTCATATCTTGAGGAAAACCACAATCAGTTCAGTTCAGTTCAGTCGCTCAGTCATGTCAGACTCTTTGCGACCCCATGAACTCCAGCACGCCAAGCCTCCCTGTCCATCACCAACTCCCGGAGTTCACTCAGTCACGTCCATTGAGTCAGTGATGCCATCCAGCCATCTCATCCTCTGTCATCCCCTTCTCCTCCTGCCCCCAATCCATCCCAGCATCAGAGTCTTTTCCAATGAGTCAACTCTTTGCATGAGGTGGCCAAAGTATTGGAGTTTCAGCTTTAGCATCATTCCTTCCAAAGAACACCCAGGGCTGATCTCCTTTAGAATGGCCTAGTTGGATTTCCTTGCAGTCCAAGGG